>VWZP01006390.1:12416-270850 GCA_013396995.1 Dicaeum eximium
ATGTTTAGGCAAGCGGATGTTTAATTTCCTACATCTAGTAAAGTTCTGCAACTTGCAAATAGCTATTTCTTTCTGCTCCTGTAACTAGAACATTCCCACAAAAGAGCTGTCAGAGATGCTGACTGTCATGCTGACAGTGTGCATCCCCATGGCTGGGGGACATCTGCCATGGCATCAGGCCTCCTTGGTCACTGCTTCTGCACTCACTGCATCCCATTTCTTTTTTGATTGATCCCACCACACACTATTTTCTTAACTCTGTCTTGCCAGTGGAATTAAAAACCTTGTTTAGAAATACATTAAAGAGAACAGATATTTGGGACATTATTGTAAACATTCTTACAATAATTTTGCTCTTGAAATTTCTGTATTCAGAAATTTTCCACCTTGGCAACTTAATCAGTAACTTTTTTGGATGCCTTTTGAAATATCTCTAAAACTTACACATGGGCCAGATTAAACTGAAAACTGCTTGACACTTTTTTTTGGTGTTATTAGACTTTAAGTCTTGGTGAAAACTTGGATTTTAGGGAAATAGTGGATATGGGTACTTAGATTTTTTAAATAGAACTTGATATATTGAATGAACAACTTCCATTGCTGTGAATTATTGCATCCCTGCTTGAATTGCTCTGAGGGAAAAAAGCATCCAGATGAAGAGAAATGCCCCATTAGTGAACATGTCTGGAAAATCTGATTTGAGAAACTTGTCTAGCATTGCACAAGAACATAAAAATTACATTTGCTCAAATGGCATTAATTCAGGAATGTTCTTGTTTCTGAGCACTTGATTTGTGCTTTTAATATGGCTTTGCTTAACATGAGTTTCTTCAGGGAAAAAAAAAGAGAGCAAACCTCCCCACTAACAACTAAGGAAAATACAGACATTTCTAAGGATGATGAGATGATTTTTAAGTGGCTGTGAGGAGAGCTAAGACCATTATATCCTGGCAGAGTCCTCGCACTTGAATTAATGGGTACCACTGAAAGTAGTTCATCAACCAGCCACCTGGAAAAGAGACATGGAATTTTTCCATGTATTTACTGGGAAGCAAAGACCTAGCAACCCTGGGCTGTCTCTCCAGACCTGGGATCCCATGTTTTCCAGTGGCTGTCTTTTATCCATCCTCGCCTCTTCCACTCTGAGGTCCCTCTGCTCTGGCTTTCCTGTGGTCTTCTTTCCACCAGTACTGTACCTGCCAGGTCTCTTTCCTTCACAGCCACTTCTCAGCTTTTCACTCATACTGTTTTCTGCTCTCAGGCAAGGAGACCACTGAGACCATATGAATGTGACAGGTAAGACAGATATACAAGTTTTCCAGCACTGATTTTTGGTGCTGAAGCCAGAGCTCACTGGGACAACATTAAAAAAGAGTGCATGAAAGGTGGAGCCTGTGACCAGCTTTGCTGGTGGCGCATAACAGATAAACCTCTTACAGCAGCTTAAAACTTCAGGTGGATTGGATCTGTTTTCACACAGAAGAATAAAATGGTCTGAGCCTGGGAACTCATATTTCATTTCCTGAATGCAAACATGCTTAAACACAATAACCCAATAGCTACAATTTAGTTACTTAAAGCAAACCCAAACAACCGAACAAAACACTGCGAGTGCCCCAGCTTCATTCTTAAAAATTACACAGCTGGAAATTTTCTGTGAAAACAAGGAGCCTGCATGCTATGAGCAACTTAAAACTTGATCTTATGATAGAAAATGTTACACACCATTAACTAAAATTACAGTTCCCAGCTCTGTGTATTATTGCAGCTTTAGTGTTAGAAAGTTGCATTACAATCAAAGAATTCCACATTTGCTTGAGAAACTGTTCAGAAGTTAGAAAATGCCAGCATTTTGGACTGTCAAACTCCTTTTCTCCAATAAGTCAAATACTTTCATTTTCATGGGCATGTTTCTGAGATTCTTTCACAACTTATCCTACAGAAGCTCTGTACAGCTTTTTTTTTTCCCCAGGGGCAGTAAGACTGTCTTATTTCTTGCTATGAAAGCGAAAATAATAAAAATGAAACAAGTATTTATTACAAGTATCTTAGAAACATCAGCTGAATAATGCCATTAGATGACACTGAAAAAACTTTTGCAGAGCAGGAAGGGAAAATTGCAGTTTAGTTTTGGGGAGCAGGTTCATCTTGGTTTTTAAATGTCACAAAAATCCCACTTCAAAGAATGCTTTTATGAGAGAGAGTATTGAAGATTGACCTTACTAAGGGTTTCACCTACTTCAGCCTTCAATGCACCCTGCTCTCAACTGGCTTTTTAGCACCAGCTAAAAAGTGGAGAACCCTAGTGCAGCAAAAAGTGGATATTTTCTTTTCTTAGTGTTATTTCTTGGTTCTTAGTGTCACCATCCAGGGAGGTGCTCAAGAAATGACTGGACATGGCACTTAGTACCAAGCTCTACCTGGCAAATTGGAGATTGGACAAAGATTGGGCTTGATGACCATGGAGGCCTTTTCCAACCTAAATGATTCTGTGATTTTGTGATTCTGTGACAAGTACCAGATGTGACAAAACCATGAAGTGGAGAGTAGGAAAGGATTGCAAGGAGATAGGAGTCCTTGTCCCTGTTGGCTGCCTGCAAGCAGTACCCTTGCTCCACCTGGAGGAGGTCCTGGAGCAGGAATGCCAATGCCTCACTGTCCAGCTGGTGGGGCAATGTGAACTCCAGAGGTCAACCAAATAGGAGGATAAAAGCTTTAGGAAAAAGCTTTTACTTCTTTGCTTAACTAGAAGTGCATACATGCATTTTACATATAGATTAACTTTTGAGTGGGTTCTTGGTATTTCTCCATGAACTCACACCCCTAAGTGAAATTTGAATGTCTCCCTAGCTTGGACAGACCTCATTACAGCCATAAATACATCTTATGCCACAGATTTCCATCACTACATTGAAGTAATGAATTTCAGTATTTCTCTTTCTGTAAAATGGGCAGAAATCTTGTAGAATAAAGAAGTCTGTCAGAAAGAAATAGTTTGTTCTCTTTTTTGGAGCCTTACATAGCCAGCATAGAAGCACTGCTTATGATTAATTTTCTTGTTTAATTTGCCTTGTTCTTCGTGTTACACTTCACTAAATATATTTACTTTTATTCCTACCATTACACATGACAGAATCTATCTGCATGAAATGAATTTTAACTGCAAGAAAGATTTTATAGACACAGAGTGAAACAGCAAAAGATGAGGCAGGAATCTAATGCAAGATGTTAAGCACTGCTGTTCCCAAAATTGAGGAGCAATTAAAGTTTTATTCCATTAAAAAATGCGAAATCTGTAAAGTAATATGGTTGCATAATGGGAAGCATCTCTTAATGGGCTTATGCAGTTATTGCAAGTTAAAAGCAGTTGCATGTTTGGCTAACAAATGTCAGTGATAATGCAGTCACAAGAACAAAAATATACATAAGTGTCACAGAGCTATTAAATTTGCTGTATTTTCTGGGAGGAGCAAGAAAACAAGAGACTGCTATTGGGAAAAAAACCCCAAAAACCCACAGGATTAAACCAAGAAAGCATGGCAGCTAAATAAGAAGAGCAACTAAGTTCACTTTGAATGGCAAAAACAAAACAACCCCAAACAAACCAAAACATAAACCTTTTATCTCAGAGGAGTCCTCTTTTTCCGAGTTCACATCTCTGGAAACACACTTGGTGGGAAATTTTAATCATCTAATCAAACAAGTAATAGAAACATTAGTGATTTTTAACCTGCTGAAACTCACTGTCTCTTGGGCTCTGCTTCATCACCTGAGCTTACAAGATCTGCATCTGCCAGCTTGGCTTGTGAGCACAAACCCCTAGGGAAAAAAAGGGCTGTGTTTCTAAAACAGCTGTGTGAACCTTCTCCACTTTAGCAAGAGAGTTGTTTCAAAACACTGCATAAAATACACAGGGCTTTTTTTCCCCCTTTGAGGATATGGAAGCAGCCTTTCCAAGCACCGGACAATAGGGAAACCGAGGACACAATGGCTGTTCCATCCATCTACTGCCCTTCCTTGCAACCTGATGTGTCCTACATGTTTGCCCATGGTAACTTGTCTCAGCACAGGCCATGGATGAAGGTATCCAAGGGTATGTGTCCCTGTTGTTCCTGGCCACCTATGGCATGTCAGGCCATGGAGCCTGGCAGTCCAGTCGGTTTGCAGCCAATGGGTCCATCCCATCTGTATTTCCTTGGCTTAAAAGGGAGATACTGTCACAAGTCTGATTACAGTGTACTTCTACTGCTCTCCCTTCTGCCATGGAAGAGAGTGAGGAAGTCAAGCAGGATTTTCCCTTGAAAAATCCATGCTGGCTGTTCTTGCTAGTCATCCTTTCCTGTCTTCAGCGATGGATTGGAAGAGGATGTTCACCTGGAGCTGAGGTGATGCTGACCCACTAATTATTCCCTGGATGCCCTTCATTGCATTGCTTGCCCTTCCATAAGATGGGAATAATGTTAGCTTTTTCCTTGTCATCCGGGAGTTTGCCCTCTGACCTTCATTTCTCACAGTTGATTGACAACAGCTTCACGGTCACATCAGTCAGCTCTGTCAGATCCTTGGTGAAACCTGGCCTGGTGGATCTAAACATACCTGGTTTCCTTTAAGTAGTCTCTGGGTTATTGCTGCTTTGCTGTTGGCTGGCCCTGTGTGTTCTGAATGGGGTTGATATTTGCCAGGACTTGGGAACAGGCTTTGTCTACGAAGACTTGTAAGAAAGGAGACGGAGTGGTTCAGCCTCTTCTTTGATGCCTGTTACTTGTCTCTTCCCCATTCATCAGCAGACTCACATCTTTCCTGACCTTCCTCTTGCAAATAGCATTCTGGTAGAATAGTTTCTTTTTAACCTTAATGTCCCTTGCTAGCCCCAGCTGGGCTTTTGCTTTCCTGTTTTTGTGCCAGAGTGCCCAGGCAATGCTTTTGTTCTCCTCCTGTCTTGCCTATCTTTATTTACACTTGTGTGCTCCCTTTTTGTATTTTCAATTCATTACTCTTTTCAGCCAAGCGGGCACACTGCCAAAAAGGTGAAGTCAAGACAGAGAGCAGTCAGAGCCACATAAAGGTACACTTGTGAGAAATGCAGCGGGTGAACAGCTTCTCTAAAGGCAATAGATTTAGGCCGATGAGGGCAAGGACTTTAAAATAAGACATAGTGTTGTGTGTCTTTGTCCAAGAAGAGGGCATTGATTGAAAGGAGATGAGGCTGGGTGAAATGTCAGACTTTTTGTCCTGCTTTTCAGTGAATTTTTCATTTCATGCTTAACTTCATATTACTGCAGCCACATTGCTACCAAGCCAGCTGTGCACAATTCACTGTGTGGAGTGAGAAGTGGACAGGGCAGCAGGAAACTAATGAAAACAAAGAGCTTTCCTAGGAAATGGAATAGTTGTGTGTGTCTGCTGAAGGTCAGTGTTAAGGTGAGATGGAGAGGGCAATTGGCTGGCTATCAGAAAAGGTGTGGCAGGATGGCAGGTGAGAAAAGCTGTTCCTAAGAGAAAAGGAATTTGAAAATTTAAGGATCAGAAGGAAGGGTTCATTATGAAGTCTGAATCAAGGGCCTGAGACAGCATAAAACAAGTGAGAAAGCAATGGTCAGTCAGAAGTGAGCAAAGACTAAAATTGCTTGTTCAAGGTAAATGCTGAAGAAAGAGGAAGAGGCAGATGGAAGGACAGGAAGAATAGGAATAACAGAACTTGGAGACATCAGCCTGGAACGAGCATAAAAATCTTGTTGGCCTCAAACAAAGAAGAAAACATGGGGTGAAAACAGGAACTCTTCCTGGCCATTGGGGAGCAAAACTGGATCATTGGGAGACAAGAGGCTGTGGGTGGCTGTGAGGAAGGAGGCAGTGAGGAGAGGACAGCCCCGGGATCTGGGCAGGAGAGGTCATGGGCAGCACCCAGGGTGTTGGACAAGAAACTGGAAAAAGGGTGTTACGACAGGAAGAAGAGAGTGGATGGAAGAGAGGAAGAAGGGATGGCATTGCCTCTGGCTGAGGAGTTGGCTAAGTGAGAAGAAAAGTAAATAATTAGGGAAAAGAAACATGTTGAAGGTTCCTGAAGAAAGCATCCTACATCAGGGAGCAGGAGAGGGAAAGTCACTTCATCAAAAATATAATTTCATTTTTCTTTTTTTCTTCTTTAAAAACCCAGAAAACCAAATGTTCTCCCCGCTAGTGGATATTTACCCAAATTCTTTTATCAGTTCTTGTCGTTTCCCCTTGGAAATATATTTTTTTCTGTTTAAGAGACCATGAAGCAAAATGACAGATTAAGCCTCTAATACTGAAAATATGCACGTGCTTAATTCTACAGTTATATACTTATGTTCTTAACTGTTTTGTTAGATCAGAGCTGAAGTGCTCAACTGCTTTAAATATTGAAAATGAAGATGATTTCAAAAGGATTTAATACCATTTCAGACTTAACAGATATGGGTATTAAATCAAGAATACTTAAAAAAAACTCACCCTGAAAGACACACATAATTTTTAATTTGCTGTGATATCTTCATTCCATATATTTATCATTAATGAGATTTTTCAAAGCTGAAATTACTTATCTAATGGTTATTGGTACCTTTAAAAATTTCCTAATTAATTTCAGAAAAATTAAATCACAGATGATGCTGGACTTAACATACAGTGACTGGATCAAGTCTTTAAATTTAAACTGGCCAGGTATTTTTCTGGTTTGGAATCAGAAATAAGCAACATGCACAAGCTGGTTTTTTTTGTCTTTATCATTCATATTTAGTTCATTCAAAAAATGTAATTAATGATTTTTGATTAAGATTTTTCATCAAAAATTTAGTTAAAAAGAAATTATATTGTCAGGATTTTTGGAGCATAGTCTTATTCCTAGAATACCATGTTAAAATGAATGAGATTGATAAGACAGAAGTTTCTAAACTCATTTGGAGGCCATTCTACTTCAAAAAATACAATTAATTTTTGGCATTGTTTTCTTAGTTATTGCAAACTTTTGATGAAGTAAGTTAGACTGATGATGCTGTGCCCTTTTTTTCTTGGATACATGTTGTTTATAGATATGGAATCACCCAATGTTATATTTTTGTGCCCTAGTCTCTATGGAGAAACGATAACATCATTTTATAATTGTGACTTAGAAAAATAAGTCTTATTCCTCCTTTCTTTTACTTAGTTACTTCCAACATAGATGTTATGTTATGACACTG
Source organism: Dicaeum eximium (assembly GCA_013396995.1). NCBI lineage: Eukaryota > Metazoa > Chordata > Aves > Passeriformes > Dicaeidae > Dicaeum > Dicaeum eximium. The sequence goes on from VWZP01006390.1 coordinate 19,619, forward strand.
TCAGAGCTTAATGTAGACATGCTGATTCTCGTTGCCTTTTATCTTGGCAACAGCAAGATGTTCTGTGATGAAATTTAGTATCCTGATTTGAGATTCACAAACCAGTATATTTACCTATATGTGGACCTTTTTTTTAAATATTAAAATTACATGGTAAATTTTAAATTACAAGTTGTTTTTTAAACAACAGATAAATGACTATATTGTTTTATGTGTTACAATATTTTTCAGAAAATTGATGTTGCTTTCTGTCCAGGTCTTAAAAAGTAATAGGGTCATAATTAAATGCCCTTGCTGTTGTTCTGTGTTTTGATCTGGTCACTTCATGGAAGTGAGACATCTTGTTGCATAGTAGAAGTGTAAGAGAATGCATGTTTTGGAGGAAAAACTGGTAGGGTGAAAAATGATGAAAAGGTGTTTCTATTGAAACCAAGGCCCTTTTGTTAAAGCTAATTTTTACAGCTGTATTTGGAAAACATACATAAAGTACAGGAGGCACAGTTATGGGTTCTTCAGCTCCTGGGGAAGCACAGTGTCCTGGTGTCCTGCCCCAAAAGCAATGCAGGCCAGTGACAGATTAATCAGAAAGTCTTCTAGCTGAATATTTCTCCCTTGAATGCCTCTGCCAGACTGAAAAAGGATCTCCTAGTTCTGGAGAAATTTTGCTGACCCATCCTGGAAGCAGAGGGGAAGATGACATTTTAATGAGTGTCTGTTTTCCTTTCCATTGCACAAGGCCATCCGGGTATAACTCTGCTCCCGTAATTCACACTCCACACTCTGAGGAAGACAAAGCAAATGCTTTGTTGGTGTACTTATGGTGTACATACAGGGATTTTTATGTTGAGGTTGTCCCTGGGACAACACTATTTAAGTTGTCTGCCATTTGGGCAGTGTTTGGGTTTGACTGAGCTGTCTGATGGATGAATAACCTAGTGGGTTAGTGCTGGGCAGAGCACATGTGCATTCTGTTGTGTTTAATTTTTGTAGGGTTGGCTGAAACACGTGGCCTTGTGCCCATTAAGGCAGGTTCTCCATGTAACGTGCTCCAGTAGCACTATACCAGAGTAGCAATAGTTCTGCTAGTGTACTGCTGCTAGCAGTATTCTGCTACCATGTTAACAGAATTGTGGTAGAAACAGGATACATCCTTGAGCATATTTATGGCAATATCTCTCTTTGTGAGGAGGGGTCTTGCAGCCCTTGGGAAACAGCTCCTTGCTGACTTCAGGCACTGTCCCATCCTCTGGCAGCAGCCTGTGCATGAGAGACATGCCAGCATCTCCACCTTTTCCCAGTGGACACAAGAGTCCAGAAACTTCTCCTGCAGTCCATTGCTCACTTGATCTCTCCAGATCTTGTAGCTCTTTGTGGTTTTTTTTATGTCTGTCTTGCCCCCTGGTTTTGCTACCATTTTCCTCTCTGTGGAAAACCTTCTCCTTGTCTTTTCCTCCTTAGGTTTGTGATATTTCAGGCTTATGGACAGAGAAGATAAAGGCAGCCCTTCCACTTCATTTTGTTCTGCTAATATGTTGCTGTGACAAGCCCACAGACCTGGTATTTGGGTACCTGCCTGCTGTACATTAAATGAAATTATAGCATTTGTCATGTAGGATCCTTCCTTTTTCTCTCTCGATCCCCTGGGGAAAATAGGATGCTGATTATATTGCCATACTTAATGAGCTTATTAGTGAAGCAAAATTTGAGGAGTAGAAAAACACAAAGAGAGAAAAAAATTGGAGGACCAAATATGTCAAGACAGTAAAACTGTGTGAGGTAGAGTATGAATCCTGTCAGCAGGAGGTGTAGCACCTTGGCAGGAGGTGCAGTATGCTGCCTCTGAGTCTAAGGGCTGTCACAAGCACCATCATTGGATATCCTGGTATTTGAGTGTTCAGGCATGCTCTGTATTTGGCCATCATCTTCCTTCACAAAAACTCACTTCCAAGATCTTGTGTTTTATGATCACTCCTGTTATTCTACATTTTTTTTGCCTTTCTCATCTTGCAGAGAAGTTGACTTTCTTGTGGCAGGTCAAAGACCTTTTGCTGTTCGTGAATTACATCAGAAACATGTTTTCCTCTCTGTTTAATTGAAAGTGATCCAGCAATCTGGGGACCATGAGAATTTCAAGCAAGATTCTATTTCCCGGTGCTAGGAACAGCAAGGGGAAGGCACAGTCATTGTGTCCTTGTTTGAGAAGCATGCTTAGTCCAGGATGAGTGAAAAAATGGAATTATGGTTCCATTCATCACTTGCACCCAGTGTTGCCTTCAGCTGTTCTGGATGCCCCTTTTAGCCCTACTGCTAAAGCTGCAGTGTAAAGTTACTTGAGTCATTTTTACTGACATTGCTTTAACCCCTCTCTGAAGTGTCTGAAGTGCACGCAGGTACTTACAGCAGTCAGCAGATATTGATTGTGGCTGTATGGGGAAAGTATTTGGACAGATTTTTTGTCCAGCTGGTCCATATCCAGCCTCCTTGGGCAGGTTTGTTGTGTGAACAAATAAACATTACGTCTCTCCCTCTTTTTGCTCCAAACCTCAGAGAGCTCCAGACAAATTTATCTTACTGTTTGGATCCACTCTGGAGAACATCATTAGAGTAGCCACATCCTGGAGACAGAGGTTCCTAATTACAGAGGTGGTGTGGTTCCCTGCCTGCTCTGCTCTGCACTGTTACAAGTGTCAGTAGCAGGCTCTGCCTCTGTGCAATAGTAGGACAGAAAATTCCTCAGCATCTTAGTTTCAATGAGGATTTTAAACAATGAGTTTGGCAGGTTTTCCTACTATTTCTAACAAAAGCTAAGGGAGTGCCTGTTCCTACACTTTAATCCTTACATTTTAGTATTTCATGTTTATGATGGGAGACTTAGATGTTGTTGTCTATATTTTTTGCAAAGTACTAAACTTGCTCTCCTCCTTCATACATATTTTGATAGAATGGAGAAAAAAAAAAAGACACTGCAATTTGTGAATTTGTGTTGTGTCAAATATTCACAGAGGACTTGTGTAAAAAATGTTATTTGCTTAACAAGAAATGCAAATATTTTATTTAGAAAAAATGGTAATTAAAAAAAGAGACAAACACTAGATCAAAATACTTACCAGATCAATTTACTAACATGTAATAAAGCATACCTTTTTTCCTGACTCTTCCTTGTAATGTTGCTATTATTTCATAAAGTAATAAATGTCCAGTCTACTAACTACTTTTGGGGACAATGTATTTTTACAGAATTTACATGGCACAGCAGTCCTGTGAACTTATATTTATTAAATAACTAACATAAAGTTCCAGTTGATATAAATAATTGTGTCTGATATATAAGCAATAAATTCATTCAGTTGTTAACAGAATATGTGGAAGGATACTCAATGAGCAATACACTGCAGGTAGTGTTAAATGTGTGATTATAGCAATTTTTGCATTGCAAAAAGCATACACAGCATTTTTATAGGGCATTTAGATTGCAAATGGCTTCGTAAAACTAACTGTTTGTGGAAAAATAGTGTTTTTCTGTCTCTGAAGGTCTGTTTAATATTATTTTATTATTTTATCTCTTTAAAGACAAATTCAAAGGGAATTTGAAGGATTTTGTGTATTTCTTCCACCTTAGTCTCTCACTGAGGATAGTAGTTTAAAGCTGGATTTTTGCAGGTAGTCTTTTGAATACAGTCAATGAAAATATTCAGAGAAATGGAAACAGCATTATTGCAGAGTTGCAAAATTCTCCTGCAAATAATAGCATTTGAATATTTGAATATCGAACAACTTTAACATAATGTAATTCAGATTATGGCTGGTTTACAAACATAAGCCTTAGTTAAACTCTTTCAAAGCATGTGGGGGTGTGTGTGTATTACTTTTTTTAAGCCAGGAGAAATTGCAATTTTAAATAGTCACAAAACATAAAATGGGAGGGAAAGCAATCTGAAATACAATTTTAAAGCCAAAAGAGACTGACTGCTATGGGCACATAGCCTGACCTCCACATGTGCGTGGTCTAGACTTTTATCCAGTAATTCCCATATAAAAGTCCATCATTTCTGTCTGAGCTAAAATGTGGCTTTTGGGAAGACATTCCCAACTTGATTTTTACAGACTTGAATAGGCAGAGTGTCTGCCAGTCCCCAGGTATGCTGTCTCAGTGTTTAGTCCTCCTCAGTGTGAAATCTACTCCACATTGTGGCTTTGAATTCATTCGAGCTTCTGTTTCCAGCAGGCAAACCTTGTTGTTCTTTTGTTTCCTAAATTAAAGTGCTCTCTACTGTCAGGAGCCATCTTTCTGCTCAGGCATTTGTGTACAGCATCATCAGCTCCTGAGCTTCGAGCTGAGGAAGAGGTCACTAGAGCTCGATGCCAGAAATTGCGTAGCCTGTTTCCAACCCGAGGTGTCAGCTGTGCTCCGTGCCTGTGGATGTGCTGGAGGTGCTGTCCCACTGCCACAGGCCACCACCCCAGGGCTCTGGGGGTGCACATGATGGCACACCTGGTTCAGCATGCTCAGATAAATGAGCACTGATGTTTAGTGCACAGGTGAGGCTTTGTTTTAACACAAGGTTCAAGAGCTTTGTCCCTGAAACTTCTGAATACAGCAGAGCGGAGTTTCTCCTCTACTTGTCCTTGGATGGGTGGGGGGCTTGAGAGCATTTAATTGTATTGTATGAGGAAAGCCTTTGCAAATCTCAAAGTCCTGCTTTGTTGCTCAGGTTTGGGGGCCCCAGAAGCACGGGCTGGGGAGCAGAGCCGGAGCAGGTGGGAGGGCTGAGGGAACAAGGTGGGTGCCAAGGGCTGGGCTGAAGCTGCCAGAGAGGCACCATGGCATGACCAGGGCACGGGGGAGAGGCTGGAAGCAGGGTGCTGTTGGTCTTTGCTTTGGCAAATCCTGACAATGATGGAAAGAAGATCCTGGTGATTCAGGGAAGTGACTCAGCAGCCGTGCATGTGCTTGGAAAATGTCATTGGCATGGCTGAAGGGTCCATGTTAAGGACTGCTTTGATGTCTCTTCTCTTAGAAAACCAGGGGCAGTTTCCCTGCCTAGAGGTGGCTGTGGCAGAGGAATGCTGCCCTGCACAGAAAAAAGGGAACTCGACACAAATGGAGTTGTTGGTGAGGTATGAATAGTAATTTTTGTTTGTACGTGACTGATACGACAAAAGCATAAACCTCAGACAAGTACATCTTAGGATAGTGTATATATATATATACATACTTGGGCTTTTAAAAGTGCCAGTTTCACAAAGCTGGTAATAATAATTAAGCTTTGAGGAAAAACTAACTTCATTGAGCATGCATATTCTTTTTAAGATTAAATGCCAAATATGCTTTACCAAATGCTTGAATATAGTTATCTATCCAGTCTGGTCTAGAGGGGAGGGGAGTGAAGTTAAGAGGTGAATTAAAGTTTCCATATGCACACCAACAGGTCCATTTGTACTATTTTGCTTAATTGTATGCATGTTTGTACAATCACAGAATCACAGAATATTTATGTTGCAAACTACCTCCAGAGGTTGTCTAGTCCATTGGAGTGTGTGTCTACACATGTGTATATATCTGTGTATTTATATACATATGTCTTTTTGAAATGAAAAATGAAGATGTTGATATAAGCTCATGTTAGGAAGAGTTTTGGTTGGAAAAAAGGAAGCAAGGAGACACAAATGATAAGAAATCAATGCCCAGCAGAGGTAAAAACACCACAGAATGTTTTCAAGGCACAAGAGGATGAAAAAAACCCCAACCTAGCAAAGATATTTTTTCATTACTGTGTGGACAGAGCAGAAAATCACCAATAGTCGTAGAAAAGTGCTCAGCTTAGGGAAACATTCAATAAACATTTTCTTTTGAAGAAAAAAAAATCTTGATATAAATGTATATCAAGAAACAATGAAAAAGAGAAGGAAGTATCTTCCTTTTCAACAGTAACTAGGGATAATTTTAAACAGTACCTGATAATAATTTTCAAGCTTTTTCTAAGTTTGAGTAAGGCTGAAAATGGGGATATTTCCAGGATTGTTTCACCACTATTTCAAAATGTCAAGTGGGATCCTCCTCTGGAAAATGCTTGTTGCCCATAGCAGGACAATTTTCCAAGAATGAGGAGGCTGGAGTGGTGGCTGAGTGGGCAAATGTCATACCAGTACAGCCCAGGAGGGCAGCCCAACAGGTCACATGTCTGGAAGATCTTCATGCCTTTTCATCTAGGAGACAATGAATAAGCTAAACAACTCAGTAATCACATAAGCAGGGTTTTTGCTTTGGAGATTCTGCATTTTTTCACTCATCCCCAGCCTCTTAGTAGACTTCTATCAAAGTTTCCCTTTTGAGGGCAGAAGTGGGAACAGGAATGTCAGTTCCTGTTAGCTACAGGTTTCAAACTCATTTTGTGACCTCTAAATCCTCTTCTGAGACATTTTTATCATGACAAAGCTCCTTTTTCTATGGACATGAACAACATCCTCTCTTTCTTTTTCCTGCTGTTGCGTGTGACTTAGTGTTGTGGTGTTGAAAGCCCTTTGGGAATTCAAGGAAACTTAAGCTACCAGGCAACACAGATCACTCTGCAGTTAAACCTCTCTCTGTCATCGTTTGTATGACCTGTGAACTTTATTTGGGTGAAGACTATATTTCCTCTGTTTTCTCTCAGACCATCAATAAAAGTGTAAACGGTGTCAAGCTGAGAATATGTGTCTGAGCAACTCATTGAAAATGCCCCACAGAAATCACAATCCCCAATTTACAATTATTGCTGATCTGTAAGACAGTGTCACAGACATCTGTGTGTGATTTTTTAAAAGTAATTCTAAATGAAGTGCTTTGCAGAAGTCTATTTGCCAACAGAGTTGTCCTTCACAAGGAGAAGTAATCTCACCAGAGACAGTATCATGTTTGCTGTCAGTTATAAAACTGTCAATTCACAATAATAAAAATAAATTAAGAAATTAAGGTCTCAGCATACACATTTCATTGCCCATTTGCTGTTTTGTGATGTTACCCAGGACAATATCAGCCTAACATGAATTGTTAGGAGTGTATGAAGCACTATTATCTGTATAAGGAGCTGCATCTATCACACAGTCTCTCTTGATTAGCTTGTCCTGTCCTTAATTTTCATTCTGCCAGAGAGAAACACGATTCCCCTCTGGAGCTCTCTTGTCTTTAGCAAACTGAGCTAATTCCCCATGCCAAGGGAGGACCTGATCTGAGGCTGACATGAATTTTCCCAGAATTAGAATAGATTTTGTGAAACAGCAAAATTTGCTCAGCTGGCTGGAAAGCAAATGTGTCCAGCTTTGCATGTCTCTCACATGCCAGTCAGCATCTTGAAGGAAGGAAGGGGCACATGATACACAACACTCAGTTTGGGGGGGGGTGGAAGGAGGAACCAAAGCCTGGCCATCAAGCTGGTTCCAGCAGATAAAAATCAGTATTTCCTGCAGAATTCTTCTAGCATGATCATGAAAGTGACCATGCAGATATTGTCACTTTAAATAAGAAGAAAGGGGAGATAGCAGACTGTTAAAGAGACAGCATGACATAAGAACCAGATGCATCTAGAAAATATAGTGCTTCATGAATGCCTCTCCAGGCAGCAAGGAAAGTCAGAAAAATCATGTAGCCTTTCCCTGCAACTGAAGTGAGCAAATCTCCCAGCAATCTAATTTATGCCCTGAATTTTGTGAGGAATTGGTTTCAGCTACGTCCAACAAACTTCAACAATCTGTCTGAATTTCTTCATGACCTGGACACTTTGTATGGACCTCACATCTTAATTTCCACAGCTGTGTTTAAATAAGGTTGAAATCAGTTACCAGCACCTTGTCAAGACTTTCAAACACCAGCCCTCAGCAAAGGCTGGAAAATGAAATACATGGTCCCTACAAAGCCAGGCTAAACCAGACAGGGACAACCTCACCAAGTCCCTTTGCTGTAAGCACAACACAGGCATTTTCTCCTTGGATGTTAGACCCTCCTCAGATACTTCTTCTGTTGCTTAAAGAGGAAACTAAGCTGTAGTTTAATACATAGTCCAGAATGTTGACATAGCTTGCAATAATGGGAGCTGGAAAGTCTCAAGTCTTAGAAGTAAATGAACAGACAAGATGAACTGTAATGGCCAAGAGAAATGTTGGGAACAGAGAAATCCAAAATGAATGCAGGGGATTTTAATTTATAGCTCCAAACAACATTGCATTAATTTCACTGTAGTATGGGAAGGTTTTGTAAGCTTAAGACTGGATATATAACAGATCTTGCTGCTAGTTTTCTTTGCCATAATCCTTCTTGATGAAACCTGCTTTCCTCACTGTCTTACAGTAGCAGAAAACATGTACTTCTATTTTGAGAAACTGGAGGATATTAGAATTTTGGTATTGAGTAAATGGATTTCCTAATCAGCTTCTGTCCTGGTAGATATCAGTGGTATTAAGCATCTTCAGGGCTGGACTATCACATAAACTTTTCCACTTGAGATGGGATGGGAGAAAAGTTGCTTAAACGCAGTTGTTGAGAGCATTTTTACTGCAAATAACTGCAAAGAGCCAAGTTAGTTTAATTAGAAATTTTTCTTGTTTTAATAGCTGCTTACCTGCATAAGTCCTTTATTCCTGGTTTTTGTTTTGTAGGCCACATCTGAGTTGAGCATGAGTCTGGTGAGAGTTTTTGTGCTCCTGTCTTGAAAATCTAAAGAATGTGAATGTTGCATTTTTAAGCAGAGGCTGGGTTCCGCAACTTTCTTCCTTTAGATTTGAAGGTAAAGAAATTAATTCCTTGAGGTATTTTTAGAGCATTCTGAGACTTTTTGATGCTGGAGAGAGGCTGAAAAGAATATGGCCGTGGAATGAGTGTTCTGAGTCACACCACTGTCTTCCTCTAAGTGGTAATTATGATTCTTTTACAATACAAAAGGCAGCTGAAATGATGAACCAGATTTGCTTTTCTCTCTTGTTCACATTAAAAAATGTGTCTATTAGCCTTGTCCAAGTCCAACCTTCATCAGCCTCCTGAATCAATTTACTTTAAAATACTATACAGCAGAGAACTTATTCTTAAGTGGATATTTAGATACTATAGAAGAATAAACCTGTCAGAAAAATCAGTTAATTATAAATGCCTCCCCTGAAAGCCAGTTATAATTTAGGGAGTTTGTGTATAAATGGAATAAGAATAGGAAGGCACCAGGCTCAAATTAGCATTTTAATTTTTTCTTTAAAAATTGACCACTGTTGTTCCAAAGGCTTTGTTCTCACCTTCATTGTAACTATTCACCCTGGCTTTTAAAAGGAGTTTAGTTGTGTGAGACACGAAATTCTTTTCTTTAAAGCTAACAGCTGCTTTTAGGGGACTGCTCGTAAAGATGTTTAAAGCTATCTGTTCAATAAGAAGACTATTCTGGTGAATTATTGTGGCAGAAAAAACTATGTGAGAGCTGCCCAGGTGTCTGGGAAGACGAGAAGAGTCATCAGTGAATCAGTGGAGGGGAGAACCTGCCAGAAAAGGTTCAGTTCCCAGCAGCGCTGCTCCCTTGCTGTGTGCCTCCCTCTGTCTTGATCAAAACTCAAACAATCCATCACGATTTCTGATCAATACTTCTTAGCCAGTGCCGCTGCTGCATTTGCTGATGGAGGGAGGAAATTCAGAGGGGAGCATTCCTCTCTGAGGTTGCAGATGGCTGTTCCTGGTCGACGTTAGCCACGTCAAAGACAAGATGTTATGGGTTGCAGCGTGCCTCAAAATCCTAATCTGCACAGGCCATCTGCTATTCATTTTACTTATCTATAAATAGGCTTAATAAAGCAGATGACATCTTGAGAGGGAAGCGTGTACTTTTAAGGGAGCAAGGTTTTTGAGTAGGAGGCGCAGCTCTTTCTGTGTGTGGGTTTGATAAGGAATTGTGAATGCTTGCAGTGGTGGGTATCTGTAGGTGCTGCCATTCTCTCAGCACAGGCAAGCCAGTGGCCACAATGTTGGGGAATGTCAATCCAGCTCATGGAAGTGTATGAGAGGGCAAAATACCACCATGAAGTCTCTCATCAGCATCTTCTGTTTTGTTCAGAGCAGTGTGTGTCAGGGAGGCTCAGGGTGCTAACGTGGCATTTTGTTTTCACTTAGTCATTATTTGCAGAATTGAGCCTCTGCCTGCTGGTTCTTGAGAAGCGATGGCTGGAGCTCAAAAAATGAGGAACTCTCAGAGAAAGGCCATAGAGTATTGCCAGAGAAATTTGGTGTTCAGTTAAGCACTAACTTTCACTAAACAAGAAAATAGCATTTAAAAAACCATGCTGTGAGTTTTGTAATCTAAAGTTATTGATTTTTATCAGCTGGCATTTAAGGACAAGGCTTTGGAAGTTAAACTTCAACCTCAAAACATCACTAAAATTCAAAAACTGTGAAAAAAAAGGCATATTTTAATTTGTTTTCCATAATTTCCTGAAGCTTCTTCTAACAGGTTTCTTTCTATCCCCAGAGTTAGTTTGACCACATCTTAACTAATTTACAAGTGTTTGTAAGCTCTCCTATGTGCCAGCTGAGCTTCATAATGTCCTCCTGATCACTGCTGTGCATTCCATCTACACTGACCCTCAGCCAGAGGACCACCTCACATCCATGCCACCCACTCTCTTCATAATTAAAGTAAGTAGGAGGTTGTGTGCAGAATACATATCTTGCCATTATAGTGGGGAGTTTTATCAATCCATCGCCTTTGTAGGAAAAAGGTGCTAGGTGTGTTGGTGCTAAATTTCCAGACAAGTGATGTGGTTTTTATTGAATACAATAGAAATGCCGTAAAACAAGAAAGGACTACAATAAATGCTGAAAATAATGATAGTTTAAAATCAAGTTACTCTCGTTCATGCCAACACTTAAAGGCATTTGAAGTGCTGTGATGTTTTTATCTATCAAGGTGAACTGTAATCTATTTACATAGCTGTAAACTTTCTTAAATGTTTGGTGGTGTTTTTTTAAAAGCAGCTTTGTACTAAATCATAGAATAAAAATAAAGATGCAAAATGCAGGCATTTATTTTGTCCTGTGAGAGTAAAAACATCCCAAAAAAACCCCTCCAACCTGCCATGGTTTTTAATGCTTGTGCTATTAAGGATCCTGCCCTTTGACACAGAGGCATGAAATACTGAGCGAATGACACATTTATATCCACCCTCTCCACCTCAGGGAGGGGTAGGCAGTCACTCTCTGACCTCCCACTAACCCAGTTCCTTCATCTGACCACCACCACATTTCTTTCAAAACCATCTATTCCCATCCCACCTGCCCATGCTCACCTGTCCTTTCTGTGACCTTCCGTCTGTCAAAATCCCTGACATCTAATTCCCAGTCTCATCCTTCCCCTCACTGCTCTCGTTAATTTGCTTCTCCTCTCATTTCTGCCCAGTTTATCTTTAACCCTTGGCTACCATTTTTCCTCTCTCAGCCCTGTGTGTTAAAGCATCCAGCTCTGCCTTATTCCTGGCATATATGTCAGCCATGTGGCCCCACAGAAGAAATCTCAGGACCACCCAGGGACCCGTTGCTGGAAATATTTTCTTGTTTTTCCTGCTTTCCTCGGTCGCAGTTTGTCACCTGCACACTCAGGTCATATGCCTGCATGTCTTTCTTCAGAGCAGGCACCATAAATTCCTTCTGTCCTCAAAAAACCCTTTTCCCTCACCACAAATAGTCATGTTCTGAACCCTTAAGGCTGCTTGACCTTTCCTCTCTTACTTTGTTCAAACACATAACTTTCCTGATTTATTTTCTGTGAATTTCTCTCACTGAGGTTTCTAATGATCTGGACAAATAACCCAAACTGAGCTTTGTACCTGCCATCAGTCACTTCCCTGTGGTAGCTTAGAGTCATTGTAACACTTACATTAGCTTAAAAATATATATATTTCCAGCCCTTCAGTAATTTCCTCTTCTGCTGGTTGTCTTCATGCAACATTTTCATGCATATATTTTGGTCAACTGTCCATCCATACCCCAGCATCTAGCCAGCTTATTGTGAGCATTACATTTTTATGGACTCAGGATCAGACTCTCAGTTGCACAGTATGCTTCCTTTCCTCTTGATTTGCTTTCTTTTTCACCAGAGATCCTTCCCCTTACCTGAATTTTATTTCTTATAGGTTTCTTTCCTCTGCTATTGTCCATCACTTTATGCTGATGCTGTTTCCTGAAACAGTAGCAGACAGCACGTGTGTATGGGGAACAGTAAAGGATTGTAGCATTCCCTGGGATCCTTTGTGGGAAACTTGTCACAACCAGATATCAAGGTCCATTCAGGCTTGGAGTGGGCTTCTCTTTGTTATTACTATTTCTTAAGCACACTCCCCTCCCCAAACCTAATCCCAGGAACACAGTGCAGCTCCCTTTCCCTCCTCTGTTGGTGTTACATCTGCAACTCAGCACCATCACCACCACCTCTGTGACCTGCACGTTTAAGGTCTGTTTAAATCCTGATAATTACTCCCAAAAAAACATTTACCCTGGCTGGCCTTTTGTCCCTATTCCTACAGAAAAACCAAGATCTATGTGTTGCCTTCCATTTCACTTATTGTTATCTCTGCTGACACCTCCACCTCCTGCTTCAAAGCCCCATGAAAGGCAGCCGTCAATATCTCCTCTCTTGCTTGTCATGGTGACCTTATTACCTCCCTCTCTGAATCCTTGTGCTGACACCTTTGACTGCCTCTAGCTTAAATTTCTTGCTCCTTTGTCTTCAGGCCTCCCATAACTCTTTCCCTAGCCAAGCAGATTCCCGTTCTTTTTGTCCTACTCCCTTCTCTTTCTGCTCAGACGCTTCTGCCGTTCTCACTCCCCTTTCTCCTTCTCACCCAGCCCTCTCCCCTTGACCTGGGCTGCAAGGGCCTCGATGGGATTGTTGAATACATCCATTCATAAGATGCCTCAGTGCTTTTTTCCCCAGACAAAGGAAGAAAGACTTGAGGTTTTTCTGCACTTCCTCCCGCACCCTGACTAGAGGGACCTCATGGCTTTACTCTGGTCACCTTGCCCATTGCTCATATGCCCCTGCTTGGCTCCAGCTCCTGGCCAAGGTACATGGGCAGCCTTGGGGAGGGGATTCTCTTCCTCTGCACTCTGAGGTCTCTAAGAAGCACTCAGGCAATGTCAAAGGAGTTTTGCCAATTAATCATGGCAATTCAGGCATACAGATGCCAGGGGTGATTTTGACTTTGGGGTATTTCGTTGTCCCTAAGGCAAAGCTGATTTCCCCACTGTCTGCACTGAGTTCTGGCTCAGGACACCACTGCCAAATCTGAGTGGTGTTTCCTGAGTTGGAGCCTTTTGTCTCAGTGATGAATGGCTTCTCACAGCTTTGAAGTATGCTAATCGTGTTGTATATTTTATAGTTTGCTCTATTTGCATTTGCAAATCAGGGTTCAGTTATGGATGCTCATTCCATTGAGCTAAAATAAATTAATGTTTTTATAGTCTTCTATTTCATTCTGTCTTTTGGTCACATTTTGTTTCTTCTTGTACAGAATTGAGTGCCTTAAAATCTTCAAGTAATTTCTAATATATTTGGTCTCCTTTTATTTTGTATGAATCCAAGAAAACCAGAGAGAAAGATCCTAATTTTTCTGAAGCTTCCCTTTCATCCCTCGTCTGCAATCAGGTCTGCAAAAGCCACCTGCAATTTTAATATTTTGCTGGTAACTACTCCTATCCTTTTGCTACCTGAGAGGTGTCATGTAAGGATATATTGAGCTGCATTTTTCTGCCTTGTACCTGTGAATCCTGCAGTGTGTGGCTTGCAGAGGGGAGGGCTTGGCAGAGTTGCTGCAAGGTGAGCAGTGAATGCCCGTGCCTGGGCACACACGGCACAGCCAGGACCTTAAGCACACACAGCACAGCCAGGACCTTGGCTGCAGCTGTGCACAAGCAGCATGGGAAGCACGGCTGTCCACTGGCTGGAGAAATCCCCTGCATGTTTTAATCTGTCATGGAGTCTGACTACCAAGTGCCAGACACAAAACCTGGGCAAATATCTGCTTTCAGAAGTGGCATCGTGCTTGCAGTCCACACACGTTGTCTGTGCTCCCCAGAAGAGCACGATCTTTGAATCTGACAAAGTTTTAAGTTTCTAATATTATGTGATGATGGTCATGCTTTATCAAATTCAAATTTACTAATTTGCTTTAGTTTTATCTGTATTGAAAAATGCGATTTTAAGGGCTTCAGTGATAGGTTCCACAGGACGATATTAAAAACTGATTGTATGTTACCATGATAATAGGGTTCATCTGAGACAAAATGACATTCAGTAGTACCTACTGACAAGCTGCTGTTTTTCTTGATATATATATAATATTGGCAGTTTTATGCTCTGCAAAAGGGCTTAAACAAAACCAATATTATCCCTTTATGGATTCTGTCCAGTTTTGTAGAGCTAAAAAAAGCCACTAATTCAAAAAGAGTTCCTTGATAAAATAAAGTCACTGGAATAAGTGACTTATATTTTCTTTTTTTTTTTTATGTATTGAAAATGATGTTTACAAGAATCTACTAATTTCCTAATTACCTGCACCTCTTTGAAAATTATTCTTCTATCAAAGCCTTGGGATTTTTAAGATATCAGTCATGTGCTCAGCCACTTTATGGTACTATTTTGTATTGTTTCCCTCCTTATTTATTAACAGTCATAATTTCTCACTTGTATTTCTTCCCCCTTCACAGCCACTGTGAATTTATAAGATCCCTTTTGTTCTCTGTAATCACTTTAGCTAGCATTAAATCATTCTTCTTTTCTGCTGCCCTTATCTTTTCTCTGCAAGGCTTAACCGATTGTAGCTTTCTTTCATTTTTCCCTCTTTCTCTGCCTCTTTTTTCACTTTCATCTGTGAGCAGCTCCTATGGAAACAGTTACCTTCCATCCTACTTTTTGGAAACTGCTGTTTTCTGCTCCTCAACTCAGGTTTGCATACAGAATTTTTGAGCTTTCTTCCGTGCTCCTGTGTTTGAGTGCTCCTAACCTCATATTGACTTACAATAACACACATTCAGGGAATGATTTTCTTCTGCAAAGTCCTTTGTAAAAATTAATTGATGAATAGTAAAACATTCTCTGACAGGGCTCTCTTATCAAATTCTGAGCACTCTGTAGATCTGCTCCATGCACTGAAGAGGTGAAGCGACTCATGAATATTGCCCTCAGTTCTTCCTTTTATCAGGCAGGTGTGTCCTTAATCCTCAGGGAAGAGTTCAGTCTGACCTGAGTTCAGGGTGAACAGTTGAACAAAAATTTAAGAGGAACTCAATTCCTTTCAGGAGAGGGTGTCCTTTAAAAGCTCAGTTTCAAAGTTGTTTCCGGAGCCAGAAATAAGTGCAAACAAAATAAGATGGAGAGACATGTTCAAATAATTCACCTGCTTCTGTAGTTTTTGATTTAGTTTTGAAGTGAGCATTGACTATGTGCTTTTTAATGATCTTATCAAGAATGACTTTTGGAGATAAATGCTTTTGAATGAGGATCTGAATGGGCACAGATAGATCCTCTCCAGAATGAATACCTGCCATTCAGACAGGATGAATTGCTTTTCAGAATTGTGCGGTTTCTCTGATCCACCGCTACAGTTGGGAGCAGCCAAGAATACCAATAAAAGGCCAGACTTTCTGGGAGCATGTCAGAGATACTCTGCCTGTGGTTAACTTCCCAGTTAACCTTCTAACCTTCAGAGGCACTGACCAGCAGAAGAATCTTCTCCTGTACTTCTTTCTGAGCTGCTTTTATTTTTGACATTCTGAAGAAAAAGTCTTAAAATACAACAAAATTTGCCAACAGCTTTGGAGAAGCAAAGGTAATATCACTCGTTCTTGGCAGAGCCTGCAGAGGTTTAGGTTTTTTCTTTTTCTTCCACACTGTAGATTTGGTATTTCTCAACAGCATATGTTTTGGCCAGAGAATTGTTAACTGAATAAAATCTTCCCACCAAGAGCCCACTATTCTCAAGAAAGCTTCCATTTCCTGAGCTAAGACAAGCAGCTAAGGCAAACCTCAGAAGGCAGAGAGATTTCATCCAACCCTTAGAGAGAGAGAGAGAGGCTCTCAGCCAAGGATATCGCTGGAAGTTGGCATCTGAGCTCAGAAAGGGGCTCCTGGTCCAAAACAAATCCTGTAGTTGTCCCCATTTGCTGTGCTTTAATTTACATCATGGTGTGGTTGTGCTGAACATGCACTGGATTTATTTCAGATGAAACTGAACTGAAATGTGCAGTTAAGGGTTGCCCCAACAATGCTCCAGGTGCTAATGGTCATTCTGTACCTGGGGCAATCCCTGAGCTCATCTGAAATGTCAGCTCCAGGGAATACATGGCATCAAGTTCTGAAGACCAAATGGGGTTTGGTAACAGATCCTCCTGTTACTTCCACTCTGGAAGACTGTAATTTAGGACAGTCTTATCTAATAAAAATGAACTGGCTTCTAGCCATGGTTTCTAGAGTTCTGAACTTGTAGAAGTATTTTGCTTTGTGTTTTTCAAAGAGCAGGTTTAATATGAAGGAAGTTGCAGAAAGCCCAGAAATAGTGCCATATATAGGTATGACAATATCAGTGGTGTTGGCCAATCTCTAGGTTTCAGATTTGTGGTATTGTCACTCTTTTGTGGAGGGCAACAGGTAGTTTCTCTGCAATTTCTGGCCTGAAATGGGTGGTTGGGCTTCAGTCAGGAGAGACTGGACATTTTGTGTAGCAAGTGTACTTTGAGACATGGGATGACTATCACATCTTCTGTGTGAGATGATAACAAGTTCGTTTTTCAGCATGAAGTATTTCCACTGTTACTGGGAGCAATTGTTTTTCACTGTCTCTCTTTGTCAGTGAGTTTTTCACTGGCTCTAACATATTTCAGGATCTCATGAGTGGTTTTTCCATCACTGAAGATGTCTGCCTACTGTTAGATACTGAACATTTTGACAAGTATCTCTCACACAGGGTGCCAGTTTTGGTACCAGTTGTAACAACATTCCTGCTTGCTACTTAGCAGCAAATTTAGGCATCTTGGTATTACAGTGGCTGTCTGCTATTTTGACAACTGTGCTGTCATCTCAGGAGACCTACCTGCATTTAAAGTGCTGCATCCTTTAGGCACTCCTGGGAATCCCATGCCTTGTCCTTCAGCCCCATGCAGACTTCTAAGATACCTTATAACACCTAGAAGCCAGTGGCTAGGTAGCTAAAATTCTACTCCAGCATGCTGTTATAGGAGCTGGTTATGAAAAACCTCTCTCAGAATCTCTCAGATGCGCTGGGGAAAAGAGGGTTTTGCAGGGTAACACATGGATCCAAGAGATGAGCATGAGTGTGACTCTGTTACAGGAGGCATGGAGTGATTTTTTCCTCCTAAGAGTCTGTTCCATGTCAGATGAAGCTTTTGGCAAAAGGTACTGCACGAATTCCCAGAGATAATGTTTATCCCTGAATTACCCAGCCATTACACATTTGGTGTCTCTTTTGCTCTGCCTATTCATTACCAGTAGCTCATGCACAGCTTGGTAGCAGCATGGAATTGTCCACATGGAATCCCCTGTTTGTACTGTTAGTCTGTAAAGCATACCAAGAGTCTGGGTGAAGTTAAGTTTATGGCATCATAAGCTACAGTGCTCCTTTACTAAAAGAACAGACTGTGCTTTCTGGAAGGAGGGAGAGCCATGGCTTTAACTCTAGGGAAAGCTTTGCTGCCTTTGCCTCTCCATCCTGTGGCTCTGTTCAGACTAACAGAGGCCAGAGCTTAGTCTGGGAGTTAAAAAGTTTTCTCAGTGGGACTGTGGGAGAGAGAAGCAGTGTTCAAGACAGCAGATGGAGTATGTATGTAAGCAAGCTCTTGGCACACCCAGTGTAGCTATTTCACATCCTGGTATGCTTTGGGGGGGTCATAGGTAGGAATAGTGACTGCAGAATACACCTGTGCCAAAGTACCTCAGTATGACTCCACTGGCTCAAGCAGGTGTAGTGAAGATTTTAGAATCATGTGCTTTTCTGTAGGTGTGAATCAAAATCCTTTTGTTTCAATCACAATGGATATTTTGAAAAAGAACATTTTTCAGAAACTACAGAAACTTGGTTTTAGTGGAATATCACTGGGTTTGATTATGTTTGCTGGAAGTGAGGTGGGAATTTAGATGTGCACTGGAAAGTTTCATAGGTTTTGCTTGCAATTAAATGCACATAAAAACTCATTGAAATATTTGCAAAGCAAGTGCCCAGACATCCTGTAAAAAGAGAGAGAAAGAGAGAGAGAGAGAGAGAGAGAGAGGGAGAATAAAGACTTCTCTAATAAAGACTTCTCTATGTCACTTATTTTGATGGTGTTTTCTCAAATTTATCTTTCTCAGACTACAAGAATAATTATTAAGATTCATCTGTTTCTTCACAGCCAAGAAATTAGTCAGGGAACAGGGATTTCAGGAAAGGAACAGAATTTCTTAATATATGGAATTCACATTCAGCATCAAAAGTAATGTTTTATGCCTCAGCCTACTGCCTCAGGGCTCTATTTCTTTCCTACTTACTTTCTTGCTTTCTCTCTTGCTTTCTCTTTTGTTTTCTGTCTCTTTCTCACCAAGTCCTCTCTCTCTTTTATTTCTTTTCTTTTTTTCTTTCCTCTCTGCACTTCTGTCCATGCATACCTATGAAAGCCAGCTCTGACCTTTACAAAGCCATTTTATTGTCACTTAGCTGTTCTTCACCTACTGGGAATATGCAGGCTAGCTAATATTCCTTTTGTTTTACAAGTGGGAGACAGAACATACCAAGTAATATGGGCACAGTGTCAAAGAACAAGAAGACAAATGAAAAAGTAATAAAAGAAAAGATATTTCTGGCCCTCAAAGAAAAAGCTCATGCAAATATGATAGAGAGAGGAAGGAAAGGAATTGTGCAGATACATATCTTGATTTTCAGAAGTGTTATTAATTTTTTTATTAAATTGGATCGTTTAAAACATGCAAGATTTACAGTTCTCTCACGAACAGCACGATCAAATTAGTACAATTCTTTCCCTGCTTTATACTCTCAATAGAGCTCAGCAATAATGTATTTTCCTAATTTAAAAGCTTTCTTATTCTTATCTTAAAGATCAACGGTGGCCATAGTGTAAAATTTTAAAATAAGGATAAAGTGTCATGCTTTTACTTAAATTTTCTTGGAAGTGCTGCTGGTAAATACTATTTCTCATGGTAATGATAATATATTCCTGATGGAAAACATTTTACTGCTACAGTGGTATTAGTAATAACATCTGACACTTTATCAGGATAGCTATAGACCATTAGTAATTTCACCAGAAATATAAAATACGCTATTGTACTGTGAAAAGTAAGAAGATAAATCCAAATCAATTGAGATACCTCAATGTTAAAAGCCACTTCTCACAAAGTTGTTTCAACAGAACGGAAAATTTTATATATAATACAAATGCATATTTACATCATGATGTGTACCCTTACAAACTAACATAAAGGGTGAAGACTTATTTCTGACATTAGTTCAACAGCCTTACCCCAGTTCAGAAAACCACCACAGATGGAGTTTAACTTTTAAACACATCAGTATTTTGCACTAAAGCACATAAACTCATTTATCTGTATGTGCTGAGCTTGGAAAAGCCTGAGGACTGAATCTTAAGTTTTGGTAGTGAGTGAACAACAAAGAAATTTGAAAACCCTGGAAAAAATACTAGAAGAAAAGAGAAAAGGGGGAAAAAAAGAATTGTTCCTGCCTCCCAGAAAAGTAATTCTATGACTTCTACTGTTATTCCCAGCTTTTGCAGGTTTCTTTCAAAGTGACCCAAGCAGAGTGCAGGTGCGAACAGCTGCTCCCAGCTTTGACCAGCAGCTGAACCAGACTTTAATGTCTCAGGTTTGGGGTCTTTCACTGCTTGTCATCTGTGTGGTTTCATCTGAGCTGTCGAGGATGTGGTGCAGGATGAAGGAGAGTAATGTAGCAGCTCCCACCCACTTCTGTGGAGCTCAGGGGCCCTGCATGTGGCAGCCAAGCAGGGAGGGTACTTGGTGTCCTTCCCATCACCTGTGACTGGGGTGGGACTACACAGTGGCTCTGACCATACCTGGGAAGTCCAGGGAGATCAGATCAGGTCTGGGACATATTGGCTGGCCACAATCACAAGGCCACCCAGTGCAGCAAAACCGGGAAGTGCTTCCCCAGACAGAAAAATGACCACCAAACAAGATTGCTTACTGTTAGTTTTTTTTTTTGGTTTTTTTTTTGGAGTATAAATTGACCTAAGTAGTGCCAAACACATCACAAAATACAAGACTTCAAAAGCACTGGCAGTGCACTATTCCCCCTATTTGGCAGCATAAAGCATTGTCTGTGGTTTGCATCCTGCAGCCTCCTGGATGTGCCTGGATGTAGCAGAGCAGTTTGTGTGGCTCCCCTCTACCATCTGATACATGGCCACAATGCAAATGGGCACTGCTGGCAGAAATGGCCAGCTGGCAGAGCAGTGTCTGTGCCTCTGATATTCTGAATTTAGGATGTCTGCTACTCTGTCCTTATTCATGGACACGATGACGAGTTTTTCGGAGCCCCTGATTGTTTAATATAATATGTTTACTGCAAAACATCTAATGGCTATTATAGAAAATGTCAAATAATTTATTTTCCTTTTTTCCATTTAAAAAAAAAGCCAACAACAAAAAAAAAGGGAAAAAACCCCACAAAAAAGCATTTTATATCAAGAAACATTTCAATAGCTTATAGACAAATGGACAAAATTCACAAATGTCAGATGCATAGCCCTAAGCAGTGGGGACATGAGCTGAATAAAACTGTAGTTGCATTTACTAATGCCAGATAATTGACATGATAATAGAAGATTACAGATACAGGTATTGTTTGTATTCTAACCCTATTTTCTGTGATTTTCACACTGCAAAGACCATTCCAAAAATTATATCCTTTTAGCACTGAGGTTAGTTTTACAAATAAATTGAGATTTGGGAATGACAATTCAAATTAGCACTAAGGTAATGTTCTGAGGGAGGTGGATAAAGCAGATACTGGAAAACCTATTGCATTTCCAATATGATTATAGTAATTTACCCAAGCTAACAAAGAAGCATCTCTTTCACTTTTCTGTTACTATTGTAGGGTAAATTTTGTATTGTAAAATACAAAGATTTGGTTTCCAGTCTTATGATTATGGTGAAAATTCTTACATGCTTTTAAAATAAAATAGTAAGCTCTAAGAATGCTTTTCTAATTAAGAGACACAATATATAATGGCATAATGTTTGAATGATGGGAGTTTATACAAAAGGACTTTGCTATCTGTGAGTCTTTTTATTTACAGGTAAGCATGAGCATTCCTGATGAATTTCACTGAGGCTTTATAGACAAGTAGTTGTTTCAATTTAATAATCCCATTTTTATTTTCAGAGGAACAGAATGCTAAAATAAGCCAAAATATAGTGATTGTATTTATGTGAAAGAAAATAAATTATTATTAGAAGATATTTCTTCTGGATGAGTCAGTTAAATGTGACTGGAAATGAAAATCTACAATTCAAAAGCATTTTGTGAATTATATTTTCTTGAAAAAGGAAGCCTCTACCTTTGACAAGACAATTTGTAGGAGACAGATTTTTCATGGCTTCTGTTATTGTACTCTAGGAGTAATAAAGAGGCAGCTGGTGTCCTCTCAGTCAGTTCAGGGGCTTCCAGTCTCTCTATGTGTGGCAAAACACTATCAGCAGCACTCACAAATCCTCCATAAGCTGAGAAAGATCAGCTGAGGTTCAAGTGAAAAGGATTTCTTTTCAGAACCATTGACATTGTGCACAATCCATGTAGGTACAAGAGAGTGATTTATTATTAGCAAAACAAATACTATTTTAAACTTCTTTATTTGGGAGTCTGACTGCTTTACCCAAACCTGTATATTTCTGAGAAAACATTTAAATTACTATAAGCTTCTTACTTTATAAACAATGAGAATCTGCCCTCTTTCCACCATTGCATCTTTGTCTTGAAGTCAAGAGAAGAGGGATTTCCCCTTAGTCTAGATTCCCTTTGATGTTTCTGGAGCCTTACAGATTGCTCCAGTCTTGTTCTACTGTTACCACTGAAACACTATCCTTAGAAAACTGCTTTATTTTTTAATGGTAAACACAAGCAATCCCTTATTTTCTCCCTTCCCACACCCAATCCAACATATTTTGCATAATTAAGCAAAGGAAAAACGCTGGTTTAGAAGATTTTTGATATCACAATTGCAACGAAAGCAGCTTAAGTCTTGTGCTTCAAGTGGTGGGATTTTTGTATTCCTTTGTACTTTATTTATGGGGTTTTGGCTGGCCTACTTCTACTCCCATTGGAAATTCCCCAGAACATGCTTTATAAGATGCTGCTGATGGAAGAACTGGCAAGCTCTCTCTCTATTAAATGTTGCCAACAGTATCTTCTCAGTCGGAATTTAAGTTTCTTTTGTAGCAAGCGACTGGAAGAACATTTTGAAAAAGTTTTTGTCACAAGTCTTTAAGTACAGGGTTAGGTAGTACTGGTGCTGCCTGTGCTGTCCTGTGTAATTTTAGGGGAAGCAGGAGAGTGGACTGAGATGCATCAACTTGTTCAATCCTCGTTAGTTTTCTGCACTGCAATTTCCTTCATGCAAATGGCAATTCATGCCTTTTACCTGGCTTTCACATTTCAGCCCAGTACCACCATCTCACCATCAGAACTTTCTTCAGTGGGTCCTCTTCAGCTCCTCTCTTCTACCATGCTCTGATCAAACCCAGTTTGCCTTGCTCTCCTTCCTTCATGGGAAATGCTGGATACCTTCATCACTGCAAATTCTTTTTCTCACCCTCTTAAGAGCTTTGTTTTTCAGCCTGTACCTTGTATTTGGGTTTGAAAAGTGACTTAGAGTGTGCTTTAGGGTGGAGCACTCCTGAGTGACTGCAGTTCTGTGCACCCCTACAAACTGCAGAGCTGAATAATTGTTGTTGATGATGGTGGCAGCCTGGCTACTTGTGTGTGTACTTGGGGTATAGGAATGGCTGATGGCTCCTTATCTTTAAAGCTGGAAGGGAACTGAATTAATTCAAGAGGGCCAGGGTGTCTCATGGCTTTATTCCTGTTGATGGTGGTCAAGCAAAGCTAAATAGATAATGCCACAGTAACTTACAGTTATCTAAAATGACTTTGCTTTGCTGAGATTGAACAATAATTAAATGCAATAGTTAGAACCTAATGTCTTTGGAAAAAGGTATGGGAATTGTAAAACCCATTTTTAACATCTGGACACCTCCAAGTTAGCTAGAAGCTATCTTTTTTGAACATCTACTTGGCAATTACTGTGATAAAGCACTCTATTAGCACAGGGGCTGTGTCCAAGATGAGTATTGGGTTTCAATTCTGATCCAGGAACTTTTGAAAAACATCTTTTCCTCTGAAGAATATAATAATTACCTTTTAAATCTTTAGGGCTTTGGAGAAGCATCTTATTCTTCAGCTACATATCTCTGTTATTACTAGTCCTGAGCAAACACTGACATTTACACTGAGTTGCATGCTAGCTTTCCAATCTCAGGAGAATACATTGCAGATGCAACACCGTGTAACACAGCATGAGAATTCACTGGAAGACTGTAGCTGTCTGTAACAAGAATATAACCATATATTCAGGGGGAAGACACTATTAAATGACATTGCATTATTTTACTGGAGAACAGGTTTCAGCATTAATTAATTTGGATTTAATACATTTGCAATGGAAGTCTGCTTTCTATCAGACACAATGAATATTGAATTATTTAGATGGGGTCAAGTTATAAAGCACTGTGATCATTTGCAGTTCTTACTTGTAAATGAGAAGACTTCTTAAGCTTTTCAAGCAGTGTGCAATCCACTTCAGCCTTTTAATAATGATGACCTGTGCTGCTTTACACTCTTGGGCTTTTGAAAAGGACATGATTATTCCCCCACCCTTGAATGTTACCTGTGGTGTATGAGATTTCAGACAAAATATGTTCTTTTTCTTTTTCACATTTTCCTTAGTCCCTGCCTCGCTGCCTTTTCTCAGCTGTACTCTGGCAGGCATGGAAATGAGTTCTTCCTCAGAGGTGGGATACTGGCTTTTCTACTTCAGGGAATGAAGTAGAGGGAAGGGGAAAGGAAAGACATGCATTGTTTTTACCTTGCCTGTGAAGGGTTGCTTTTGTTTCCACACCTGGCCAGGGGAGAGAAAAAAACAGTGTTCAAGGCAAAATATCTTAGAGCTTTTAAAATGGTGCTATTGATTTGTACTTTACTTGGCTTACATGTAACAGTACATGCAGAGCAGACAGGACACATCCTGCCTGGAACTTACCAGAGCTCTTTCAGGCTCTTCTTCTCAGACTTGAGATTTCAAGATACCCTTGGTGGTATCCAGACATATATTTTCATAAACAAAATTCAGTTGAGCAGCCATCCCAAACTGTTACATATGGAAATAATTGCTACCAGGATGTCAAATGTATTCCCAAATGTAAGTGGATACAGCTTCCAAATTTGGCTCAAGAACTTCCCCTTTTAGTCAAGTTTACCTCTAGTATAGGTTCTTCAAACATGCTCATCATCCTGTTTTTATTTGAAGTCCATGGGTGTAAATTGGCCAAGGAGAGCTCTTGAAAATCCCACGGGAACCCAAAGAAGGATTGATACTGAAGTTCTGCCCCAACAGGAAAAATGAAAACAAAGGAATATATTGTTGGACACTTAAAATGTACCCCAGCACTTTCTAGAAGAAACTGTGATAAATTATGTACTCTTCAAGGAGTGTGAGTACCTACAGAGGGATTTTTTTTAACACCAGGGATACAGAACACTGTTAGACATACAACTTTGAACACTGCCATTCAGGAGGGCAACGTGTTTGGTTTGTTTTCATTTTTTTTTACTTGTTTCTCCTATCTTGGAAATTCCTACCACCACAGGACAGTAACTTCTCAAGAAATCTGATTAATATAAAAAAACAAGCCTGGAAAATTCTTCAATTAAAAAAATAAAGAAAGAAGCAAAACTTAAGGATGAAAGAAAGCTCTAAGAAAGCACTGCAAGAAGCTATGCCTAATGGAGCATATCTCCAACAGTTTGCTCAGTCAACAGGACAAGATTTATTTCAGTACTTTTCTTTGAATCTCATTGTTTCCATGTTGACTTTACAGCATAGATCCAATAGTCTTTTGCTTTGCCAGTGCTGGGATATCCAGGCCATGCTTCTGAGTGAGTCTAGTCTTTCAGGAAGGACTCTGCCCCTGAGCAGGGTAGCTGGGGGACACTGTGGGGTCCAGGGCTGCTGAACAGTGGTGGGCTGTGTCCCATTCACTGCAGGTTGTCTGTCTGAAGTAGGGACCATCTTCCTCTTCTGGAAGAATCTTTGCCTTAAAGTAACTAGGTAGTCATCTCCCAGGCATTCCTGGCTGGACACCCCTTTTTTGTTTTCCCCACCTGATCCCTTCTGCTTCAGCCTTAATGAATTGTGCTTCCTTTTTCCCTCCTCCACACCCCAGATTGCTTTAAAAGGCCTAAATATTTGCTTCTGCAGGGCCAGTGAATTACCAACCTGTTATTCTCTTTGCTTTCTCTGTGTGCCCTGGCATAGGGTGCTCAGTGAGTAGCAGCACATCTTCTAGATGTAGCAAGAAAAGTTAATCACTGCCACACTCACAGATGGAAGACCCTGATTGAAAAAGGAGGTGAAAACATAAAGGTTGCAATTTTGTTCTCCTGATAAACTGTCATGGCATTTTATTTTAATATCTCTCCCAGTATTCAGCAGTTATGGTTGAGGAGACATTATTTATCTTACTCCCTTTGTCTTCAAGTGCTTATGACTCTTCAGAGAATTCACCCCTGGACTAAAATGTGTTTATAGCAAGGGTCTCAAGCAGCTTCACTTAGAGTACCTCTTTATACCGTGAAAATCTCATTGAACCACCTGCCCTACTGTATAATATGCTTTGACCCTAAAATTTTAAGTCATGCAGTAGTTGCATTTAGTAACTTAAATTGAGAAATGATGCTGGGAAAGTATCTTCACGGCTTATGTGAAGTGGTTGGGTTTCAATCATTTGTA
The DNA here is from genome assembly GCA_013396995.1 of Dicaeum eximium. Lineage (NCBI taxonomy): Eukaryota > Metazoa > Chordata > Aves > Passeriformes > Dicaeidae > Dicaeum > Dicaeum eximium. The sequence goes on from VWZP01006390.1 coordinate 45,726, forward strand.
ACATAATACTGATGACATATTTGATGGATCTTCATATAGGAAAGCCTTTCTGTGTGGTGCCTCAAATACTGAAATTCAATACAAGCATTTGTAGTCCTAAAGACTCTAAACTTCAGACCTCTTGCCTGAACTTCAGGAAAACATGGGCTCATATTTGCCACTAACTTACCTTTCAGCTTTATGGGTAATAGCTGCCTGCTTCTCCTTCAGTCCTTCCCACCAGTTTATTCCATATAAAATCCCCAGATAGTGTATTTGGATTAGGGTGTGATGTGTCACAGGTGGCACAGAGATATGCCTGTGACACTGTGGGTGGTGAGCACTGAGGGAACTCAGCTGGAGAAAACTGAATTCCATCTTCCCCACATTGGAAGGAGGGACTACCCTTTTCTATTATTGCCTGAATCATTGTGATACTGGAAGAATACTTTAATCATACTGTGTTTATCTCTGGGTAAAGGGAAGGCTTCAGGTTATCTTTCTTGCCATTTGGACTCAATTTTAGAGAAGTGAAATATAGAGGGGACTTGCACATATAAATGCACAGATGTTTCCTCAAATGCACCACTACCTGCTTATAAAGAGTGTCCCATAAATAAAACTTAAAAATATTATTCTAAACCTATTCTGATGTATGCATCATAAGACTGGTTATTTTACCTTTTCATGTAAAGTTGTACACTTAGAACCAGGAGCAGCATGTCTCAGTTTTCATGTGATTTACACCAACAGAGCTTGAGAAAAGCTGTCCAATACTCAGGGCACCTGCAGGCCTGACTCAGGTAAGCTGTGAAGCACGAGAAGCCATGGCTGCATCTCCAGCTGTCTGAGAATTCCTCTCTCTCCCTCTTCCCTTTTGAGAGTTTCTCTGTTTTTTGTTGCCTCCCTAGAGAAGAGGCATGGTGGCTGCTCCGGGCCAGCTTCAGGAGGTCATGCAGACATCACAGCACTGCAAGGAAAGATTTGTGTCTGCTTTTTGTAGCGCCCTATCATTGTAAGGCAGTGCATGAGAAGACTGCAGGCGTCTGCCCTGTTGCTGTATCATGTTCTGAGAATCTCAGCCTGAGCTGGGGAAGCCAGAGGAGGTGGAAAACCAGGGAGAGTTGTGTCAGGGCTCCTAGTGGGGAAGGTAGAGGAAGATGAGGGAGTATGATGCCTGCCTAGACTGCGTCTTAATCAGATGTATTTGGCCAAAATGGTCAATCACTTCAGCAAAATGCTGGTAGATCCAGGCTGATGGACTGGAGATTGGCACAGTAAAAAAGAAGCAGTGTGGTGCTAGCTTGAATGTTGTGCTCCTACAGCAGCGAATTAACTACCCAAGTGCCTCTTGAGAGTCAGCCAAAATGCTGCCATAATTATATCAGATAGAGACCACAAAGCTGCATGGATTATATCCCTGGAAATTGTTTCTTTTCCTCTCTAACATCCATGCTGAGAAAATGCTGTCCTCTGAGTTGCACTGAGGTGGGAGTGGGAATGGACATGGCTAGGAGTGTATATAGTAAAAAAGAATAAAAATAGCAGTTTGGAGTTTTTTCTTTATCTCAGGAGGAACCTAAACAGCCTTTTTAGAGACTGTGAGACTCCTAGTGAAAAGAAGCACAAATTGTGTAGGATAATTTAGAAGATTGTGCCTTGAATTTAGTTTGTGACACACCAGTAAGACTTCGTAGTAGTTTCCAAAAAGTTTTTCCTCTTTCTCTTTTAAGGACACTGGATAATACTGTTATTATCTACATGGTGATTTTCAGCCAAATCTTTCTAATTGCTTTACAGCTGTAAACATCAGGAGTCTCATTATACCACAGCTGCAGAAAAACATGCTGAGTTCTGATACATATTTAGGATTATCTTTGAAGAGGAAAACAACTGTATTTGGATTCCATTTTTGCTACAGAAGAGCTAGGTTGGATGTTTTTCATCTTCTTTTGTTGCCTCTGAACTTTTTTTTCCATTCTATGTTCTTTTTGCAATAATGGACCAGACAGCACACATTATTAAAAAGGCACTCTAGATTATATAGTGGCATAATAATGTACTCTGGTTTATGTTTTGTTCTCTTCCTAACAATTCATAACATTCAGTCTAGGGGGTTTTACCACTATTAAGTAGAGACTTGACATTTTTGTAAAACTGTCTATTATAACACCAGCATTTTGTTCTTGAATGGTAATAACAGTTTCAAGATGTATGTCTAATATGTATGTGTGAAGAAAGTTGGAGTTTTCTCCATATGGTTTCTTTTTCATTTACCTGCATTGAATTACATCAGGCATTTTATAACCCAGTCATTCCATCTTGTAAGGTTTCTTCAACTTTTCCATTAGCCATCTATTTTAGCACCCTGACACAACCAGAAAGTCTTTTCACCTTACTCTTCATACCCTTTCCAATCTTTCAGGAAGAGATTGAAAAGCAAGGCTGAGCACAGACCTCTCTTGACCTTCACTGGGTACATCCTGCTCATCTGAAAGTGACTGTCCACGGCCTAATGTTTCTGGGGGGTTAGCCAATCCTTTCTCCATGTGCCCAGCACTTTGGTGCATTAGCTTATTTAAAGTTTTTGATGAAGGCTTTTATCAAGTGCACATTTCGGCATCTGGGGATCTCCCTTGTCCACCAGCTCCTTTACTCTTCCAAAGGAGTCCAGCAGTGTTCTCTGGTACAGATCCCTTTTGCAAAGTCATGCTGGCTTTTCCATATCTGTTTTGTGATTTTTTTTCTGCTATAGTTTTGCTCTTCTGACTGCTTTTCTGCTAATTTACCTGGGAACACTCTAAAGGAACCCTACTCAAACTGGGAAACTAAGTTTACCAGTCCTGGTGCCAAGCTTTTGTGCATAAGGAAGGAACCTCTCCCCAGTGTTCATACTAAACACTCAGGCAAAGAAACTGTTTCGTTTTGGTGGCATTTTTGTCTTTTCTGAAGGCTCTTTCTTACTCTTTGGTCATGGACTATCAGCCATTGTACTTGTGGACAGTGCCTTCCACAGGACTGTGGTCCTGTGCATTAAATAATGATTAAAAAAATCTTAATGCTGTAGTTTGTGGTTTCCCCTTTGCTTCTGTCATAGTCTTCTCTTCTCTCAGTCATGTGGAACCTACAGGAGGGATCCTTGCCCAAAGGATTTTCGATCTAAAATAATCTGAACTATAGCAACCAGGTATATAACCAATATGCATTTCAATTTTCTCTTTCCATGATTTGTTGAATTCCCTGGGAATTTTTGGTGGGTTAAATAATCTGAATTTTCACTCAGGTGACAGGGCAGAAGCACTCATGACAGCTGCTGCAGCCATGACCCCCTGGTTGTCTATACTGAGGGGCTGGTTAGAGAGTGCTGGGAGGTTCTCTTGTGTCCTGTGTTCACATTTCCTTCTTGAGGGGCTGAGACACGTTTAAGGCATGTCTGAACTGCTCAGATGCAGAAGCTGAGACAGTCTATATTAAGTGTGAATCTCACTCACATAAAAATGCATTGTTTAATTTTTATCATAGAAAATCAGTAGTAGAAAACTATTGCAAAAAGATGCTAAAAATATTAATAAAATAGACATAAATAATACAATTAAAACGTTTTAATACTGAGTGAGCATCATCAAAGAATCCTCTTCAAATGCCATTTAAAAAAGCTAGGGGCCAAGATCTTTAAGATTCTTTAAGAGATATTTGAAATGTCAGACACAGGAGGCATAAATGCTGTAATGATGAGGAAAGGCTGCAAGAAGTACAAGATTCAGGTACTCAGAAAGAGAAAAAATTCTCCCATGTTGAGTGCAGCAGTATTTTTATATCTGTAGTTTGTAATATATTGTGTGGTTCTTTGCTTTCAGACACCACTGAAAAGTTAGATCTCAAATGAAGATACTGGGAAGAGGAAGGGAAATGTTACATTTATTTTTACTAACCTATCTAAAGAATTGTTTGAACCATATATAATAGGTTAGAAAAATGGCTCAAGAGACAGATTCAGAGAATGTCACCATTTTGCTACTCAGATAAAATAATTTGTGCTCGACTTGGGCAAGAGAAGTTTTTTCAGTTCAGTAAGACATAAAATACAAACACAAATTTTACCCATGCATGTAGAAAATATGCTCTATTTGCAGTCAGTATTACCAAAGACAGATCTACTGATCCATCATTGCCTGTAAATTTAAGGATGTATGAAGTAGACTCTTGTTGCATAATTGCATTTTCATATAATTGCTTTCTTGCTTCAGGTTTGCTGCTGTCTTTATTGTCTACATTTGTTTATGAGAATTGGTCCCCTAATTGGGTTAAAACTGGAAGGTAGTTACTATAAGTACAGCCTACAACCACCCATAATCCATTTTTATACCATTTCTTACTTATTTTCTTAAAAATTGTTATAATTACTTTTTCAACATTCTAAAATGCTTTTGCAATACCTACCCCAGTCCAAAGTATTGGCTGCCAATATTGTTCCAACCTAAGTTCCAAGATGGAAGTTGATCCTAAATTACTACAAACATTAGGATGAGGTGAAAAATCTAAGAAAAGAAAGATAAGAGGTGGACAAAGAAAGAATGAAGTTGGGATTGTTCACAGATAAAATAGAATAAAATTTCCCTACTCACCATAGTAGGTTTTAAATGGCTGGTGGTTTCTACACGATGCTTCTCAAAGATGAAATTTTCAGCCCATTTTGGTTTTATCTTGTATTTTAATACTAGCATTGAATTGTGGATCCTTTCAACCATCTTAGTTATGCCAGTTCATGGTTGTCAGTGAAAATGGGACTTAGTCAAAGGTGGGTAGGGAAGATGCACAGAGCCTTACAGTAGGGTTGGAAACAGAGAGGACAAGTGAACTCAACTGTTCACTAAGTCTTACAGTCTTGCCTAATTTTAAAGGTCCTTTCCATTTGCTGAAGGATGCTGTCTAGCTGAGCAACACAAGATAACTGAGGTTTATATGAGAAGAATAAATGAATAGGATAAGGAGAGAAAGCACATTTCTTGGGATGCCTCTGGGTACCTTCACAGTTCCTGAGCTATTTAGAAGTGGCAGAGTTCAGCCCCGTGTTCCCTCTCCCCTGCATGCTGAAGGAATGATCCCAGGGCAGCTTTGGTTCACCTGCTCAGCATTGGAGCCCCTGATTGCTGTCCCTACAAAGCCTTGGCTCAGGCATCTGTAGTGCAACAGCCTCGGGAGCCAGCAGAGGGGTTTTGCTTAAGTGTGTCAGTGTCATACGATGGCATTCCACACAAAGAGTTTGGTTTTCTTCCTAATGTGCTGGGTAATGGCTGTTTCCAAAAGCTGCATGAGCTGTGAGGAAATGCACAAAAAAGTGTAAAATTGCATGGCACCAGCAAAAAAATTTATAAAAGACTCATGCTGCTCTAAACAGCGAGTGCTTGTAACCCACGCTTTCCCCCCAAACCTTCCAGAAGTACCCAGCTGTGAGAGCTTTTAATGAGAGTCTAAGGCCTAAATTTAGAATGAAGATATTAAATTTATGATTTGGAATCAGTTTTAAAAAGATAACAAGGCCAGTAAAAAATGCTGAAAACTCTTATTATGAGGGGCAGCTAAGAGGAACTACTGAACCTCTTCTAACAGATTTTCTTCTTGTTTATTGTTAATGCCTGGCATCCTTTATCTGACTCTTGGCACCACTCTTCATTATCTATTCTTTCTGTATTTTGATCTAACTGAATTAATATTTACCTTGCCTTTGAAATGTGTGTTCATCTGCTTCAAAGTCCTGTGGACATCTTAGGTATTATGGAATACATATTAATAATATTTTCGAAGTCCTGCAGTGGTACAGTAGCAGATTTATGTCTTTGATATCTTAATTTTCAGACAACCTCATGTAGACATAATGTTTTTCCACAGCCACCAAATTATCAAGAGATTAGCCCCAAACCAGTTTTTGTGGGAAACCTGTGCACTGTGACATAAATATAATAGGAATATAAAGTTGATTAAGGGACTGCATAATTACCCATTAGTATCCAATATGATCTCTTTATAAAAGCTACTAAAATGTGCTTAGGAAGTACTAAAAATTGGCTAAACTTCCATGGCACTTCTCTGTAATAATCCTAAAAGAGTATGGAAATGTGACTTCTCTAATAATAGTTTTTTGTGATTCTTTTTAGTATTCTAAAGGTATGTCAGCTGTGTCTTCAGATTTCAGAGTATTCTGGAAAAAACACTGCTCTGCACAGTGGATATTACAAATGTCTGTGCTGTGTGCACAAGGGCTGAGCTCGGGTGCAGACATGGTGTTTGGGATTTAAACACTTTTACAGTGTCTCTGGTGCCATTTCACATTGGAGAAGGGAGCTCGTTCAGGCTAATCATGGGGACCTTTGAGCCAGACTGCTTTAAGGATATGCATTTAATGGACCCAGAGGCCCCAAACAGATTTCATAGAGCATTGTGCAGAATGAAGAAGAGGAAAGGAAGAGGTGGCCCATGGGCTGTGAAAATATCCCCTAGAAAGTCTGAGCCTTTTATCTGTCAGGAGAAACAGTGAATTCTATTTTTTTTAAAAGTTTAATATTGATAAGTGTAACTGGCCTTTGAAGTAGCTATTGAGTCAATTCATGGCTCTAGATATAATTCAGGGGCTTTGTTCTTCTCCCCACTTTGTATAGCAAAAAATAGGAACAGGAGTGATCATTTGAATAATGCATGGGGGATTATAATGATATATACAATTAAAATTCAGTATTAGAATATACACTTAAACAGAATCCTTCTTTTAGTGTTCATCTTCACTATTGCTTTAACGAGCTGCTGATGTGCACATTTTAGTGTCAGGACCTGCCATACTCATCTTGGATCCAATGCATTGTCTATTTTCCCATCCATGAATGTACAGTGTGGTACCTCAGGTCCATTTTTATATTTTCTACCATTCTTTTAGGCCATGATTTAGAATTACATAAAAGCAGTACAGTCAATGTTCATGTAAGCATCAAAAAAATGTTTCCTGTTCTGTATTTGTTTAGAATTTCATAACATTTTTATATGAAGGTCAGACTCCAAAACTATGATTTTCTATCTGAGGAAACACCCATTTTTTTATATGTTTCAAAGCAGCTGTTAAACAGTTTACCATAATATTTAAAGATACACCAGCTCTAACTATTGATTGAAGAGCTAGTTAGGATGCAGGTGGTAAAAAGCATTGTGTTCTCCTTGTTGATCCTGTTTCAAGTAGCAAGTAAGTAAACCTCAGCAGATTTTATTATTGGGGGTATCCCAGAGTAACTGGAAGTTTTTGAAAAGCACTACCCTGCTTTGTCACAGACTGAGTAAAAGTAGGACATAATGCCATTTAATTGGAGAATTCCTGATTCTCTTCAATATTTAAGACATTCCAGTGCTTATCAGCTGCAACTAAGAAGTTGCTGGAAAGCATATGGCATCTGTTGCACACCAGACCATGCATTTCGGGACCAGGGAAATTACCAAACTAAGGGAGGAGCCTGGACATAAAAGCCCCTTTTTGCCACCTATAGCAGATGGTCAGATTTCTAATTTAAAATTTTGTTGGAGTTCTGGCATACTGCCATCTGACTCCACAGCTGCAACAGTGCAATAACTCTGTCACCTCTCTTAGAAAATGTTTCTTGAGAGTAAATTTAATGCCTAGCGAAGTGTTGAATTTACAGCTGCTGGGAGCAGAATATAATATGTAAGAGATGGCCATGAGGCCCCGCTGATTTCCCTCACCTGGTTACAAGTAAGGTTGTGTTTATATGAAACGGTTGTGAACAGCATTGGGGAATTGAAGGGAAGATGTTTCCAGTTATTTGTTTTCACAGGCCTTTCAGTAATCCTGTGACGAAGAATCGATCAGAAGTGTCAGTGGAGGTCTTGCCCAAAGATCTTGACTGAGGTTATAGAAAACATTCATAATCATTATCATTGCAAGAAGACTGTTTTCTGAAAGTTTTCTTTTTGCCTCAGCTCTGTCAGTCTCTATTAACATTGAAAATGCTGGTGCAGATGAGCAGTGGTAATGCTGAATCCATCACCAAGTGTTCAACCCACCTGTCCCCTTATTTACTCAGCTGAAGATGGTGGCCCACCCCTGCAGAGCTGCCAGAACAGTTTCCAGGAGTAGCACTGAACAGGTATTTGTGACATGGGAAATGCTTTACTGATTTTCTCTGGGGAAGGCAAGGCAGACTCCTCCAGATAGAAAATGGGTGTCAGGCACTACTAACTTGAATTAAATTTGAAATTTGGTTCTGGTATTAAGAACTTCCTATCCTGTGACCACAACCTGTCAAGTTTGATTTGTAGTCCCTCTAGTGTGGACAGGTTAGGCACACATGAAATTTGCTTTTTTCTTCAGAAATTTGAGTATAAGTTTGGCAGGCTCTTCCACTTTTGCAAAGTTAGAAATAAGATTTATGACATGTTTACAGTTTTCAGATCTTGCTAGAAGTTCAAAATCTCTGTTGCCCCCATCATCTTCTGATGACAGGTGATGTGCTGACATTTTTGGAAGATGACAAGATGTCTAGATACAGCAGGTTTCTCCCCATATTCAGTCAGCCTTGAGCTACACTCATAACTGAGCCTTGCAGGAGTAACTTCTCTTATAATTTATGCAAGGAATGGATCAGGTCCTGAAAATCTCAGTTGACTGGAAAGAGAGAGGGTGTGAGACAAGGTGTTTCCAGTAGAAAACTGGTGCTGGGTGCACAGGCACACCACCTGCTCTGTCAGAGGAGACCATACAGGGTGGGACTGCCAGCATAGGTCCTTTTCCTCACACCCTTGCAAAGACAGTGTCTTTTCTGAAAAATAATATTTGTATTTGATTTCAGCCAAACTTACCCTCTCTTTTCCCCCCTGTCCCACCCTCCCTAGGGCAAAGCACATCCCAAAAGCTTGCTCAGGCTCCTTCCTATAGCCATGTGCTGCTGCATAAGGGCCAACCCCTACAGTGTTGTGTTCCTGAACAAGCAAGAGTTTTTCCCAGTGGGACTCTGAGACACATTTCTGGGTTTGCATGGCACTGTCTGCATTAGGCTCTATCACAGCAGCACAGTTTGAATTCTGAGCAGTGATTATCAGCTATTTGAATACAGCAAATGAGTCCTGCAAGCTGCATTAATACATCAACATAGCCTTAGCGAGTTACTGTCCCTTTTTTTCCTCTCATTTTTTAAATTAATCAACATGTACTGCCTAAATATTTTTGTGTGTGCTCCATTTTTGGTGATCACAATGATTTTCTAGCTGTGCTGTTGAAGATATTTTTATTAAAAGAAAGGTGATGAGAGTGAGAAAAGATAACCTTGTAGCAAAACAATTGGACAGGGACAAGTTCAATTATGCCATCCTGCCTTAGCCTTGTGTTGCCACCTTGGATAAATCCTTCCCTCTATATATACTTTTATTCTTCATTCACATCCACTGAAAGGGAAATGATATTATCTAATTTTTATCACAATTTGTATGGCTTCTCTGCTTATGCTGTAAGTAATGGGCTGTTTCTCACCCATGCCTTTCAGAAGGGAGATGTGATCTTCACTGCAGCCTCTAGGTATTTCACATAGCTGCTAATGATAGTAACTGAGAGCAATGAGTAATATCAAAACTTGAAGCTATTTGCAGTCACATTATAGATTTCCACTATCAAACAGTCTTGCAGACAGCAGCATTTTCCCTGTAGAGAGTGAATAATTAAGATTAATACACTATCTGACAACCTTTTGTCAGATATTTTCTGCTATTTTTAAGGGAAAGTTTCAAATCTGGGAAATAAACAGTGCTTTAAAAAATTTTTCCAGTCTGTAATTCTACACATTTGTAACCAATAGACAGAAGCCTAAGTCAAGTTAATTACTTTCTGCATAAAAATCAGATCCTCAAAAATTGCTTGTGTCCTTGATCCTACAAGCACTTAAGGGCATTCTTTGTCTTGCACACAATCAGTTCCATTTAGCTTATTTAGATATCACAAATGCTCTGTGCAGGCATTTATAGGATTGGAGCCTCAAATTATGTATCCCAAATGGCAAAACACTTTTTCAAATAGACTTGTTCATCATTGAACACCATTTTGTAGTAAATAATATATCTCAAGAACATTCACCAAACCCACTTGTTTTTCTTGGGTTTGTAGCTGAGAAATGCAAGGACTTTCCATTCCAGAGAGTTTTCTTCTTCTGTTTTTTTATCTATGAAGGAAAAATGATAAATGGACAAGTAGAAGGGAAGGAGTAGTAGCATAGGAGCCAACAGTGACCATTGAAAATATTTTTTACTGAAAATATGGGGTTTGAATGAATATATATATATATCTTTCTAATTTTTAAATTATTTCTTTTTTTTCCCCAAGAAAAATACAATTTTTGGCAATCATATATAATGTGTATAATATGCAGGGCATTGTAATAACCTGAGTTGTGCAGCATAATCTATGTCAGCATGTGTTGGTTCATCCATAAAAAGCTAGCAGTTCCCTCTAAGTGCTTTTCATTATACTTGGGAGAGATTTTATTTTTTAAAAAATCATTATTGAAATTATTTTAGTTTTTGAAATAATGGCTCCCAGAAGGTCACCTTATTTTTACATGACAACCTGGGAGGCTGTTCCACAGCTGTGAATACAGTTTCTTTAGAGCTTTCAAGGACCAAGACTCAGCTGCTCTTTAAACATCTCTCTGACCTGAAACCACAAGAAGAATAAGGGAAAGAGAAACTGGGGATGTTAATTAATAATTCTAGTTGGCTTTGATTTCCCCCCAAATGTCTTTAAAATGAAGCCAAGTCACTTCCGTCGCTTTGCTTAGAGGAAAGTGTCAGTCCACACATAGAGCTCAGTTCTTTTCGTGCTAGGACTTGAAGGCAAACATTGATTGACAGGAACTTGAGAGTGCAGAAAATATATGGGCTTTGTGGCAAATGGACGTACTTCTTGATGTGATCAGGTTTCTGCTGACCTCAGCCCTTGTTTCAACAATGACAAGAAGCCTCGCGATCAGGCCCTTTAAACGCTTCCCTTACTCTTGCTCACGGAGATGAAGGCTCCTTTCTCTGACTGCATCCCAGAGCTCTGTAGGCAGTGGTCAGATGACTGACATGGTTATAGAAAGGTTGCATCTTCTAGGCACCATAGTGCTGCTCACACCAGGGCTTGTTTCTCTCCTGCTGTAGAAAAAATGAAAGTGAGGAGCAGAAAACAGAAGGAGCTCAGGAATCAGCACCAGGGTGAGGTAGAGCCATCAGCCATCCATCCCCTACCTCTATGCAAATATTGTAATTCTGGAGACCCAATGGATCACAACACCTCTCTTCTGGCTCTTAATCTGGCAAGCTGGTCCCTGGACTTTATTCCTTTGGTTTTTGTGCAAGGAATGGGATCAGAATTTGACCAATATTATTTTCCAATTTAGAAATCAACATGAGTTACATGTGTCACCTGCAGATCAAATAAGAAATTCCCTGCAATGTTTACAGAAGATTATGAATTGCTTTAGTGTTCCTTTTTACCACTATTTCACTTGGCTTCAGGTTCTTTGGCAGTATAAATGAGGGCTCTGTTGTTTCAGTGTCTGAACAGCTTGCCACTCCTCTACAGGCTTAAGGAAGTAGCAGTCAGATTTACTTCATGAACAGGACTGAAGAATTCACCTTGGTTTGTAAGTGGCATAGAAAGATTTCTTCAGGACAAAGATTCATTAGCCAAAGCTTCCATGGGAGCTCTGTACTTGCTGGATGTGTTCTTATATGGGCAATGGTGCTGGAAAGCCAGAGAAGCTCCCAGACCTGGGGAGCAGGGGAGAGGAAAGACAGAAGACCCTTACTAAATTGCTTGCAAATGTTTTGGGTATTTGACCATCTACTCTGCAAACCGAGAGACAAAGCAAGAAAGCAAGAGAACATTAAGGGAGCAAGGACAAATAACATTTTCCACTGATTGTAATTGCACATGCTGCACAAATGTCAAGACTTAACAGTATAATTTACCCAAATGAAAATTTCCTAGGAGTCCCATTAGTTGTCAAAGGCTGGTGAAGTGTAAGAGCATTATTTTTAATGTTAACCTACCAGAATAAATCCATTTGTATTGGCATAAGCATTCAGCAGCACAAGTTTTCCAGTATCTTGAAAGTCCATGTATTTACAAGATCCAAGTCTAAATTTCTGAGTCTCAGTCTCAGGCAAGGTCCATGACAGTGCCATGAGTGGAAAAGAGTCAATAAGAGCCACTTATTTGCATGTGTTTGTGAAAAGAAAGACATCACATGTGTTTGTGTTCTGGTTGCATGAGCTTTGTCCCAATGTCATGGCTTTAATCACAGCTGGAGATGAATCACCATGCAGCCACTCCTTAGCTCCCTCTCAATTTCCTCCCAGGCCCCAGTAGAATGTGGAGGAGAACCAAAGTAAAACTTGTATGTTGAGATAAGAACAGTTTAATAATTGAAATTAAAGTAAAATACAGTAATAATGGTAAATAAAAATAGAATATGATAATATAAAGGAAAAATATATGAATATGATAATATAAAGGAAAAAAACAAGCAATGCATGATGCAATTGCTTACCACCCACTGACTGGTGTCAGACCTTCCTTCCTGAACCCATATCAGCCATCCTTCCAGGTAACCCCCCTGATGTTTTTACTGGGCATGAAGTTCTATGGTGTGGAATATTCCTTTGGTCAGTTTGGGTCACCTGTTCCAGCTGTGCTCCCTCACAGTTTCTTTTGTGCACCTCCTCACTGGCAGGCCATGAGACAAGAAATAAAATGTCCCTGACTTGGGATAAACATGACAAAAACCCAAAACATCATTATTGTTGTGAATAAATGAGTTGTGTTATCAACCCATTCTCATTCTGGATCCGAAACAGCTGTAACAGCTACTGTGAAGAAACTGGCTCTACCCTGGCTGAAACCAGGACGTGCTTTGAATTCCTCCAACTGGCAGTGGAGACATTAGACATTAAACCCCTTTCTCCAAGCAGCCATTGATTTTCCATTAGCTTGTAGGAAGATCAGTGTCCCAGGCCTCTCCTGCTGTCAGATTTGGCTGAAATTGTCCAGTGAGTGCAGTAGTTTTAAGAACAAACCAACCTGTCTGGAAAGTTGCAGCTCCTGCACAGCCTTGGTTTCCTAAGAGACTGAAGATTGATAATATATGTTTTAATCAATCTTGCTGTAAATATGCTATATGAGCATGTTCCTTTTCTAATATTTTATTTTAATTTTATGTAAAAATATGCAATGACATGCTTACTTTTTTATAATGGCCTTGCATAATTATAGTCAATAATTTTTTGTAGTAAGTCATATGCTGCTTTGTAAGCAAGTTTTGAAGTCAGTGTCCTGGATAGCTGCTGACAGAGAAACACACCAGACCCAGGTCCTGAAGGCCAGATTGCTATACTGCCTGACCTTGATACAAAGGTGTTTATGAGAGAGAAAATAATTCCAGGTACCCACCACATCTATCCTTGTCTCCAGCCAATTGCACAGCTTGTCGATTTGTACCATTAGATTCCATATTCACCTACAGATTATATAGAATTTCTGAAATATTGTCAAAGCTTTCACCGTAGGAAAGAAGTGCCTTAACTTTCTCTGCAAGTACTTTTTTTTTCCTTGATGGGAACAGAAGCGTACCACCGGCTGCACCCAATATTTTGATGGAGCTGTCATACAAACATTCGTCGCTATGGCACTTTTCCTTACTTTTTTCACACTGAATAGAGTTAGTCTCAGGCACACTAGCAGTGTGAATATTGCAGTGTGGGAGACTCTCAGGTTCAAAGCAGGTCTTGTTACCTTGCTGTGTGAGTGCTAGTTGTTAAAAATTGCTGTGGTTTCCTATTGTGTACAAGAATACTAATTGCTTCAGCAGCGTGTGTGCATTCAGTTTTCCTCTGTTCAAAAAGGAAACTATGGTGATTTGAAATGTAAAAGTATAATCATCCTGGATAAATTGGACAGCACTTAAGCAATCAAAAGCTAATGCAGTCTTGTAAAAGTAGTTTTAGGGAAATATTTCAAGCTTTATTCACTCAGATAGCATTTTCAAGAGCCAAAGCACAGCTTTATTTTTCTTTCTGCACAATTGAGCATTAAATATTGCACTGAGACACAGCAAAACAGGTTTTGCTATCCTCTAACACTGCCTAAGATTGTTTTCAAAACAGCAGATTTGCAATCAGCCACACAAGGCATCCATCAATTGACCAATTAAAAAAATGTGGGAGTATTTGCATGCTGTTGGATTACAGTTGTCTATGTTTTTTAGAGTAAATGAATTTTAATAATTTTGTTTCTTTTTAAAATTTATTTTTCATATAACCTCTTGGCTGTTCCAATGAAAGGTTTTCTTTTAATTCAAGTCTGAAAGAAAACTATACCATATCATGTCACGAAAAGGACATTTAAATTTAAGGACTTTTAACTGATTTAATTATTTAAAGCTTACATTTGATTTAGACATCCTTGTGTTACATTTTCATTTTTCTCTTTTTCTTGTCTGATTGCCTTTATTTAAAAAATCTTTTTGTTGTTCTTCTCTTTCCACTCCCCACATTCTTAATTTCTCATAATTTTTTTGCAAAACTGTCACCTCAAATCAGTGGCAATAGCCATCTTCAAAGGGAATATGCAGTGTCTGAAGGGCACCCTTCTTCTCCCTGAATTATTTCCCAGTATTTTGTCTTATTGTCTGTTTTCTTTTCTGAAAAACATAATTTTTCATTTGAACAAGATAGTATGACCTATTCTGTCTTGCTTTGCCTTGTTTGACACAAGCAAGCATTATTTATTTGGACAAGTAATTGCTAATTTTTTCTGAGGGGCTTGTCTGCTCTCTTTTTCTTCACCCATAACCTATGACAATTTCTGAGAAGAAAAGCATCAAACATAAACTCTACAATGCAAATTATTGTGATTTACATAACCCACTACTGCTGAAACATAAGGATAATAAAATGCTCTGGAAAATACAATGCAGAGGTTGTTTATTAGTTACCAAATAAATGGTAATCTCAGGTTTTGTCAACGATACACTCTTGCTTGGGAAGCTTGTGGTTTCAGTGTTTTAGTAATATTTTGTTCTCTAACTGATGAAGCAGGAAAAGCCACTTTCTCCTTTGGTTGCATTGCTAAAGCTAGCAATGCCCCAAGGAGGGCAGCAAGGATGGGGAAAGGGTCAAGGGTCTAGATGGGAAGCCATGCAAGGAGTGGCTGAGGTCACTTGGTGTGTTCAGCCTGGGCAAGAGGAGACTGAGCGGAGACCTGCTCGTGGTCTGCAGCTTCCTCACAAGGGGAAACAGAGGGGCAGGCACTGGTGAACAGTGGCAGGACCTGATGGAAAAGCATAAAGCTGTGTCAGGGGAGGCTTAGGTATTTTTAAGGTATTTTTCCTAATATATACCTTTCCGAGATATTAGAAAATTCCCACAATTATGCTTTCTGTTCAGAGCCTGGGTGAAACAGCTCTGTAAGCATTTGCATGACTCCCTGCAGGAATGGCTCTTCTGGATGTACTTTGAAGAGCTGTGGGATGGAGCTGAGCCTGTAGATTAAGACATCTAAATGTAAATGTTTATGTAGAGATGTGTGCATGTGAGCTAAGTGTCTGAACCAATGTCAGAGTCACTGTGGGTGATGGAAATCTGAAGCAACTGAAGCCACTACCAGACGGGATGCTCGCATGTCTGCAAGTGATCAGCAGGATTTACAGGAGAATTGTGCAGTTTTGTTCTGAGCTGGCAGCAGGAGGTGAGCAGAGGTATTCCAGGGACACCCAAAATACTTCCCTGGATAATTTTTTTGCAGTGCCACTCGAACTCACCTGGTTGAAGTGGGCAGGCTGTCCTTGGGAAGCATGGGATCAGAGGCCTGGCTCTGAGTATCACCTTTGTTGTGTGGCAAAGGTTGTGACTGGCAGGTAAAGGTTTATTCAAGAGCTCGATTTAAGACTCAGGTTATTACTGTATTTGTTGTGTGAGCACCTCAGCTTTATAATTCCCTTTATAAGGGAAAGATTTTGTTGGGTGTTTTTTCCCCCCCATTAAATTCTCCATTCATTTATAAGTAATTTGGCAAAACCAAAAAAAAAAAAAAAGCCCAAGACAATCCAGAGTCATAAGATTGACTCCCAAAACTGAGCAGGTTATAGGTTTTCTGTTCATCAGATTTTGCCTTCTTTGACTCTGTTTTGTGATCCTGAGAGCTCATCCAGTCGTAACATCACTATCTCCAGAAGACTTTGTGTGTTCTAACATATCCTTACACAACATCATTTCTCCTGAGACATTTTCCAAGCCAATGTTGACTCAACTCAACTGTTCTTACAAATTTTGGGGTTCTATTAAGCTGTAGAGTTACAGACTTTTTACAAACTCTCCTAGATCTGTCTGTGGGTATGTGTCTATATATGACCTCCATGAGAGGTTGTACATCCTAATTTAAAGCTTGGCTTCACAAAGAAAAAACTGTTTGGATGACAGAAAATCCATGCCTTTTCCCTCTAATGCAAATGGTGGAAATTGCTTCCCCTTTTTTGCCAAACCCATAGATCAAGAGCAAAAGGCAACAAGGGGTCCTGGCACCTCTACTGTTATCTTAATCTTGCCCATAGAAAGAGAAAACAGATAGACAGGCAGGCAGAGAGAGTTTTTCCTCAGGCACAGCTGCAATATTCACATGCTCACTTTCATGAGGGAAAGGTATTTTTTGGTTCCTTATATCCATTCATCATTACTATTGCCACCCCCAGGAGAAACATGAGTTTTGAAAAAGCAAAGCAAACAGATTTGCCCATCTTAGATTTTACTTTATTCTTAAGGTATCCAGATGGAAACAACATGTTTGATGTACTTAAAGCTACAAGTTTGATTTCATCTTCAGGTTCAGCATTTTGACACATGTAATTTACCTTACAACAAGAGCCTCAGAGCAATGCATTTTGAGGTCACAGACAAAAAGCCAATCTGAAGCTATTTGTGTTGAGCTGTACTTCACATTCTCTGAAAGGAGTCAAAATGGAGAAGGCTTTCCTCATTTTTAGTGATGTAACAAATTTTCACAAAGTGAATTCTTTTCAACAGAGAAAAAAGACAAACCCAGAAGACCTTGCTGTAGGTCTTTGCAAGCTGCTCTGTGCCAGTCAGGCCTCACACAACCAGGAAGTGTATTGGCTTAACAGACACTAGCAAATCATTTTTAATACCTCATTTCAGGTCTTTGGAGATTAATTTTGTCATAAATTTGGAAGCCTGATTTAATTGCGCTAATTATATTTTCTCTTGGGAACTGATGGATTACTACCTAGCATATTCTCAGTGTGTGTAATGAATCACACTGAGGCTTTCTCTTATTTACACCTGCTGAAAGTCAAGGAAAGGAGTTACAATAGGCATTAAAGAAACATGCAAGAAATGACCCTAAACCATTTGCTACATATTCTTGCTCCTCTCATGGATCTGCTGTTAAGATGATGATTCCGTTCTTCTGGAAGTAATTGCAGAAACTCAGTTTTAATTCTCTGTTTGCGGAGAATTCATTGAAAAGAGAGCACATTTCAGACATGCAAAGCATGTTCAGCTCCTCCTCACATCACTCTATTAACATCCATCCACCCATCCACATGTATTCCTTTCTGAATGAATGCTGTGAGTGTGGAAGTAATTACAGCCACCACACTTCCTGGTACTTGTGATTCCATCAGATGTAATCAGGCACATGTTGGAAGCCTGATTTTGCTGCTACTGGAATTTGCCACTGAATGGAATAAGGGATTAGGTGACATCCTGTCATAGAATAAAGTTCATCTGTCATGTTCAAGTGCCAATCACCAGGATATCTTGTTTTTGTACAACTTTGGAAAATCGTGTTGACTCCTGGTCTCTGCATGACCTTTCCTGCTCAGTGTTCATTTAATGCCATAAAGCTTATATACAGTATTTATCATTTATGTGGAAAAAAAACAGTTCATGCCTAAAATGAAGTAACCATTAAAAGCACAGTGTCCTTTCTGTCCTCTTAATTCCTCCTGTGGAATCAAAAACAAACCCCAAACGTCTTTTTTTCTTGGGGTGAGGGAGGTTCACAAGGGCTAATTCTGCATCCCCATCTTCATATCATTTCTTACAGTTTTGCTCTGAAATCCTTCTCTCTGGCTTTTGCAGTCAGAGTGATAGGTGAGATATTAACAAGTACATTTTGAGTTCAGCCTTGATGTTGAACAGCTATCTGACCTCTCTTTCTGAGCCCACCACATCCTTCCCCTCTGCAAAAATGTGAGGTCCCTTGCCCACCACTGTGGTGAAGGGGCTCCTTTCTGGATGTTTGCGTGCCCCCTCCATACTGGGGGAACACCAATATTGAGGAAAAGTCTGCACTACACTGCTTAGGCAGTTGGACATTGTGTAGACTCACAGAAATTCAAGCAGGAGTTGTAGCTGCCGGGGGGTTTCTCCTGCTGGCCAGGAGCACAGGGTAGGATGTTGCAAAGCACTGAGTCCAGCGTGCTCAGCTGAGAGTTGAGCAGAGGGGACCAACATCTCATTTTTTTCCTGACCTGATGAACACAGTATTTTGAAAGCAGTGCATGCTCTAATTTGACTGTATGGCTATTCCTTTTTCGAATTGCATTTTCTCAAATGTGGTATCACCTAAAAGTGGACTCTGGATATGACAATCATTTCCTCTTAATTATTTTTGGTAGTTTGTTCATCTTCGTGGAACAGACCTTCATGAAGAGAAAGAAACTCACATTTCCTTCAGGAGCGAGTTATCAACACATTAAATTGAAAAGCTGCGATGTTCTGTCACATTAGCTCGGTCCCTACAATGCAGCAGTCACGCTTGATAAACGGCGACATTAAGAGTAACATTAGAGAACACAGGCACGGGGTTGTGATGGCAACCAGGATACCTAGCTGCCCATTGTTACAGACATTGCCCTCCTCATTTATCCTTTTGGGAGTGATGGACATATAGAGGGAAAAAATCAGTATGTTTCTCAATTTTTTCTCATGTTGACAAAAAAAAAATTGTGGATTATAAATGGACTTTTCATTGCGCTGTAATCCTTTAATTTCAGTGCCATTAAAAATACAGAATGATGCTCTGTTAAATATAGAAGCATGTGGCAAAAGTGATAAAATTTATTACAGTAATATTTGTTTATTTATTTATATAAACTATATGTGTGGGTGTATAATGTTACATAAGCACATTGGAGCAGTTTTTCAGGGTGTCTATCACTGTCATACCAAAGTGCTGATACTGCTGTGAGGAGGAGGCTGATTGCCTATTTAAGACTCTAAGTGGCAGTGAGGATTATTTTCTTCTGCTTTTGACCTACCTTTCCCCATTTCTGAATGGCTGGTGTTCAGTTCTCTCTTTAAGCCAGTTTTCTGGATAGGGCTTGCTTATTAAAAGTCACAGACATTATTTTAAATCACACCGCTGTCAGTGATCTCTTTAGTGGATCATACTTGCTATGGAGTCCTGAATGTTTCTGGCTTGAACTGTAGCACAGACATCTTTGAATGATATCCCCTGATTTCACTGCACACTTAACAGTGTCAGGGGACTTTTCCAGAACCCTTGGTGCTATTTTCACCTTTTCATTGGAATCAATAGTACCAGCACTGTTCCCACACAGCCTTATGAGGTCACATTTAGGCAGACACTGACCACTTCCATTATCCCACTTGTGCTTTTTTTTTGCTCTCTTTCCTATATATAATTCAAATCAAATACTTATTTCAAAAGAATATATTTATTCTCTTTTTAAAAGTAGCTTTGGATTGTGATGTCCAAAAAGAGCTTGAAGCTAGTTAGGAGACTTTTGTGCTGGATCTAGTGCCTATGCAGTTGATGTGTAAAGCCCCTTGGTTTCTCTCTTGCCAGCTGTGCCTGTGCTGCAAACTTATGGTGACAGGACCTGCCACTTGTGCTCCATATTTTTATGCAGGAGCTAAGACACAGATCTATGGTTCATTACTCTGGCTCCTACAGTGCAAGCAAATTATAATAGTTTAAACACAGTTAGGTTTATTTTTAGTCTGAAGCATAACAATGTGGCCATGGCAGAGACTGGAAAACCAGGCAGAGAAATTCTGATGGTTCAGCTTTTCTACTTCCTCAGGACCTTTGTGGAGAGTAAAGCAAAGAGAGGTAGCAGGTGAGAAACATGGACGATAACTTGTTCAAAGCTCCTGACTCCTACTAGAAAAAACTTCTATGGAGAAGGGTTTTACACTGTGGCATCCCCATCAGGGGAAACATGGAAGATAATTTGGGTAGTATAAATACATGAAATACATGCTTTCTCTGTATCTGTTGATGTGGTGAATCAGCATTTAGCCACAACCAGTCTCCCAATGAGGCAAAGCTACCTCTGGAGAGCAGGATGTACCCCTGGAGAGGAGCCCAGGAGCAGGGCTGAGCCCATGCAGGGCAGCCTGGGGAGCAGCTCTGGCATTTTTCCTTTAACTTCTATATGGGACTAAGGCAGCAGAGGTGCTCAGAGGGTTTAAGGACAAGGCAGTCCTCAAAATAACTCATCTTACAGTTTCTTTTCTGTCTCGTTTTTCTATTTTTCTGCAGAGTTAAATGTAAGGGAATCTGACGTAAGAGTGTGTGATGAATCCTCATGTAAATATGGAGGAGTGTGCAAGGAAGAGGGCGATGGCTTGAAGTGTGCGTGTCAGTTCCAGGTAAGGGCTGCTCACCTTTTTGTTTTGTATTGAACTCTTTGTAGAGTCACTGCTTCAAAAATTCCACTCAGCAACAGGCTTATGGATTCTAACCATAAGCTCCTTTTTCAGTGGCACTGATTATGGATCAGATAATAGCAGGATCACCAGAGATCATAAGGGTTATGAATTAGAACAATGAATTAGTCCTGCTCAGGAAAAAAAAAATTAAAATGTCTTCTGAAGTTTTAAAAAGAAGTAAATAGCAGGTTCAATTTTTGTTGGTTTTTGAGCCTTTAGTTTACAGTTTTTATAACTTTCATGGCAATTCTTGTCTCATCCTGCCAGCAACTTTTTCAGAGAAAAATACAGCAGTTCTTTATTTTCACAGTTTATAGCCAGGACAAATGTATCAAATATTATGTACAAGACTCATGGTAAAATTGGAAAAGCTGGCAGCGTTAGCAGCAAACCCTGGAGCGGGCTGTGTTTCAGTGTTTTAAAAATAATTGTGTGTTCTGTTTCCAATAAATAATAAATCAGGGGGAACAAGAATAGCAGTGGTGTGTAAATGATCTTTCACTCACTCACTGGTTTTGGATTCCAGTGTTTCAGAGCTGGCTTTTGATAAGGTGCTGTTCACCTGTGCTGGGGACATTGTTCTAGCTGCCTTTTAAAGGGTGAAAAAATTCTTATGAGATGAGGCTTTTTCATCTGTCTCTGTCTGTAAGATTTATTTATGCAAAATAGTAAAATCAAAGCTCAGTAGTGATAAAAAAACTAGTCCATGTGATAAATTGCTACTTTGTTTTGAAGAGTGCATTTTTTAAAAAGTATTGTTTTTAAACTACTTGCATGTTTACTTGTACTTCTTGAAAAATTTATTCTATACTCTTAGGAAAGAAGTCTATGGGTGAAGAGAAGACACTGTGTTTTTCATACATAGCAGGCTGAAAATCTTCCTGTAACTCTCAAATTTAATTGACCTTACTCAATTTGCTGCAACTAGCAGCATCAAAATTTCCAGGCAACAAACACCCAGCCCAAACTGTTAGGTTCTCCATATGCAAGACTATCTGAGAGCTAGCTATTTTTTTTTTCTGATATTGCAAGGTTTTGAAAGGAAAACAGACACATTTGTCTATAGTGTTTCAGCTGAAGAGGCACAGAAAGGAAGAGGTGGGTATATCAGCCTGTTTTTCCAGAAATGTGTTTCCTATTCATCACAGAGCTGGATAACTGTGCCACTGATCCCATCCAGCAAGACATTTCTTATGTTGTGAAAACTGCAATCTTTAGACAAATGTACCCTAACAAGAGAGATGCAAAATTAAATTGATCTGGGATCCAGGTTGTGGTCAGGTGAGATGTTCCTGCTGGATGGGAAGTCACAGAATCCGCAAATATGCTGAGCTGAAAGGGACCCACCTGCAAGGGTCATTGAGCCCAGTTCCCAACCCTGCACAGGACACCCCAGTAATCCCACCATGTGCTGACAGCACTGTCCAGATGCTTCTTGAGCCCTGCCAGGCTGGTGCTGTGAGCACTCCCCTGGGGAGCCTGTTCCAGTGCCCAACCACCCTCTGGGTGAAGAACCTTTTCCTCATATCCAGCCTAAACCTCCCCTGACATAACCTCAGTCCACTCCCTCAGGTCCTGTCCCTGGTGACCACAGAGAAGAGATCAGCGCCTGTCCCTCCTCTTCCCCTCATGAGGAAGTTATAACTGCAATGAGGTCTGCATGACAGAGGGGTGTTTTGGGGATCAGAGGGACACAACTAATCACAGCCACCCCTGAACTAAGGCTGAGACTGGTATAAACTTTCTTCAGATTAGGGAAGATGGATGACAAATTTCAGTGTTGTTTGAAACAGCTATAATGTCATGGCAGCAAGAGCTCTTCAGGCTAAAAGGTTTTTTGCTGTATTTTGGGAGAGTTTTGCAAAACCTTAATGAAAAACTGATCAACACCTAGTGTGTGTGTGTGTGTTATGTGTCAGTGGGGGAGGTAAGGTGGGGTGAGGTGGGGTGAGGAAAGAGACATCATGGGGCTCTTTTCCAATTTCAGTAAGAAAGGCTTGACAACAATCAGTTCAACAAGATTACTTCTTTAATAGGAGAGAATAGGAAAATGAGCTAAATGACAGTGAGCAAATCTTACAATCCATTCTGATGTTGGAAACTGTGAAATCACACAGCACTGGATGGAGCTCAGATGGATTTTCCCATGGCACACTGTGCCAAGTAGACTCTGTGCATGAAGAGATGCTCTCCCTTTTGGCCATTTGAGGTATTAGAGGACTTCCTCACAAGAAAACAACTTCACTCCTAAAGGGTGTTTGCAGCAGAACTTTGGGCTGTACTTTACCATCAGTAAAGTCTTACCAAACTGTAAAAAAAGAATCCCTTTAGTTTTTATTTTCTATCCTCAGGACAGAACCTGCAAATTTAAAACATCACACAGAGACTTAAGGAGAATTGAGAATTATATATTGAACAGAGAATTATCTATTGGAAAGTATTGTTCCCCTCAGGAGCTGCCTGTTAATTGCTCTCTAGAAACGACTGTTCACTATGGCACGTGGCAGGACTAATGGCTGTGGTTGAGTGTCTGAGAGCTACTCACTATGGGGAAGTATTACAAAACTGTTAGAAATAATTCTCAGATCTGAGAGAACGATTTATTTCTGTCCATACCTGCTTAGTTCATTGTCAGCTGGTCATCTATGGCAGGATTACAAAGGATTGGAGCATAATACCCTTCAAAATTACGTTTTAACATTTCAGCATTTTGACCTTTATGTATGTCAAAGCATAAAGAAACTGTTGTGGGAAAGACTCTCATTTGGAATTTGGAGAAGAAACTCTTACTTTTAAGTCAGTTTAACTAAGTTCAACTCTCATGTGTTGAACTGTACCAGTTTAATCATAAACTTTGTGTGGTTAAGAAATTTGGTAGCTACTCTACATTTCATCATTGCTTCTTGTTTTTTTGCTGGGTTCTTTTTACATTGGGCTGTTGAAGGTGCAAAAGGTGTCTGACATTGCAGTTACCACCCCACCCCCAAACAGGGCAATATCTCCTTTTCCACACTGTGAAGCAGGGTTTGGACCTCCAGTTCAGCAGGAAGTCGTGCAGCACTCTGGGATGTTAGGCAGATTGGTGGTCCCAGCATCTTAATGCACATTATGTGTACAAGGGGGTTATAATCCATTTCTATTAGAATATAAGAAAAAAGCAAAATGCAGGTAGCTTCTGCAAAACCTGTTCTGAATGATAGGTTGTCCTTTCTTCCTTTCTTTCCTTCTATTTCTCTTAAATTCTACTAAATTTAAGGTTTAAATTTTTCAGTGTAGTAATAGAAAAGCATTTTTGTAATTGTTAACCAAGTAAAAGACTCATGATGCTCTTGAATTTAATGAGAATGGTTATTGTTTTCCCCCTACTTTGCAAGACTGTTCTGACCAAAAAGGTCGCCAAATCTCCCCTTAAGCACTGTTCTCCTTAAATTCTCCTTTGCTCAGTTTCATCCCCTTGTGCCTAGTCATACTTTCTTGTCTTATCTTGAAGAAGTTTTCTCCTTCCTCAGTGTTTATCCTTCAAATATTTCTAGATTCCTGACATATTCCCTCTTGCCAGTACAAAGTCCCACCATAGTTATTTTGTGCTTTTAATCTTTCCTACTGAATTCCTATGTTCAGTCCATGGGGAGTTAGGCTATTATTTCAGCGATCCAAGAGGAATACATATAGTGATACTGAAAAACTAATATATTTCCAACAGTTCTTTAGCAAAAAGGGTTATAAGATGCTGTTAATAACATAACTATCTTCCTGTATATTAATATGCAGTTGAGATTAATCACTTGATTTCTGTATGACTGGGTTATTTTATAATTTCTTTTCCAGTGTCACACAAACTATATTCCAGTTTGTGGATCAAATGGAGACACTTACCAAAATGAATGCTTCCTCAGGAGAGCTGCTTGCAAGCACCAGAAAGAGATAACAATGGTATCAAGAGGACCTTGTTATTCTGGTATGTAAAACATCACTTTGTGTCACTAATGAATGATGTTTTTTGGTTAGCTCTTTAGTTTTGCCCTTAATTCCAGCAATTAAAATTTTCATGCTTTTCATAGAATGAAATAATGTGAAAGGCCCAAGTCCTCTTTAGGAATGGAATCTTTTGCTAGACAAGAAATCTGATATATCTTCTGATATGCTAACAGATTAATAAATAAACAGTACAAGTGGAAATACTTTATCTGAGAAAATAGATTATGAATGCTTCTGTGGTGCTTATAGAGGAGCCTTGATATACCTCAAAAGGCTTTCAACAAATTTGGGGCACACTCCAAATTAGCCATTTTTTTAGGAAAAAGAAATTTTCTTTTATTTCTTTTATTTTCTTAAGTTTTCTTTTCTTTCATTTCTTTTATTTTTTGGATATACAGAATTAGTGTGGCAACCAACAAATGACACTGATCATCCTGACTACTGCAAGGCATCATCTTTGACTTGGGGTCATTGCATTGAAGATACGCTAACTTACAAAATCAATCTACCTCACATTTCCAATGCCTTTCCACACACTTAAAGGACAGATTTTCCATGTTTCAAATGCATGGGACAGGTTTTCACTGTCTTGAATATTACAACATACTCTTAGACACAGAAACTTTAACCACCAGAGGTGTTCTGAACCTCTGGGTAGATTCAAAGCTGGTGAGACCAGACACATGGTTGGCTTTCTTAGAATTAAATTAAAGGATTTGGTAGTGTCAACAGCTGCAATCTTAGGTACATAAATAATACACACAAAATATTAAGTTGTGGGACATCCCTCATCTTTGGATGCAGAATGGTTGCTTGGATTAATCTAAACAAAGTTACGTTTATATAGTGACCAAAAGCGTGACCGTGGGTCAGACTCACACTCCTTACTAACTTTATGTTGGTTAATTGCAATGACAATTTAGAGTTATCAGGCCTGGAGCTCACTGGTAGCTGCAGAATTTTATCTGGAAATTAGGGTAAATGCACGTGCAGGGTACCTAGTCCAAGTCCTCACCTCTGCCAGTCCCAGTTGCCTCATCCAAATGCAGCATTTGGGCCTTTGACTGCAGCACAGACCTGTCCTGAGGTCTGGCTCATGTTTTCTAAGGTCCAAAACAATCTGTGTTGTTGGTCCTAATACTGAAGGAAGCCCATGTTTTGTGCCCAGCTCAGAAGCAAAATTACAGCATCCCTGAGGCAGATGACTGAATCTACTACCTTTCCCAGTCTCCCACCTGTAAATTATCTCCAGATGCTGCAGAAATAGGAAAAAAGATGCTATCTAGTTTTGGAGGACTCCCATATTACTATAACAGTACCCAAGAAATATGAAGATTTGAACTGAGAATGTATAATTAAATAATATTTTTTTAATTTCATGCCCAAATAATTTAAAGAAATAGATAAACAGCATGAACGTTTTTTCCTATCAATAAAATCCTAGGATAATGTTTTAGGAACAACAAAAAGTGCTTGTTTATATATGCATTCTACTCTACTAAGGAAAAAGAAATTTCAAAATGGAAAATCGATTCTTCTCAGCCGCAGGTTGCTGGCAGTTAATTACTACATTATTCAGCTAGTACGGGAATTGTTTTTTTTTCAACCTTCCTCTCCTTTTCTTTAAGTTCTACATAAAACCCAGGAAATGCAGCATAATTTTTAGCACTTAGTGTAACAGATCAAGAAACGTGCTGAAACACAACGCTCCAGAGAGAGCTGAAAACACATTTGTGAAGCGAGAGGTTCTGATTCAGGCTGCCTGCAGAGCTCCACTGGAATGGCACCTGCTGCTCCCTGAGTGTCCGACACACTTTGGGTGACGTGAAAATACTGGATGGCAAAAGCCATCACCCAGAACCTCCCCATGCCCTGCCAAGACAGTGACATATTTACATGTGTAATGGGGAACCAGATATCAAATATAAAAATATTTTATAGCCCCCCCAATAATTTTCACTGGTTGCCTTTGAATTTGCTATTAAAATGCTTTGTTCTAGGGGATCATTGGGAGACAGGTACAGATTCACTGGTTTCCTATCAGAGTTCTGTTTTTTCAAAGGAAAGCTTCATCCTGGTGGTATGCACCCAAGACAATAGGATGAAATTCCTCCTTAGTTTTGGAACAACTGTTTAATATTTAAAGTATATCAGACTTCTGAATCTCATACAAGAATAAAATACTTCCCATTTGCTAGGGATTGATACCTTCTGTAACTACGGCACTAGAACAGGCTACACTGAGTGATTTAGTCACTAAATCAGTATTCTGTTTCTTGGCAGGTAATATTTTGATTAAAATTTTACAGACATACATGATTTGCAGCATATTTATTTATTTCCTTTGCCAGAAGGCTGTCAGAGTTTCAGGATTCTAAAATAAGCAATGTTTTAAAAAAGAGTCAATTATAGGTACTTTAGAAATAAACAAAATGCAAGTTTTGACATTAAAAATGGTTGTTTATGGAAATGAAAGAGAATGTATGGCTGAAATTTTGGGTCTGCATATACAGGTTTTAATACTGATTTTGACTGCTGCCAGATTTATATTGTATGCACATGAAAATGTAACCACACAATGATGTAGTACTTGATTATACTTGCAGTTTCTCTGTGTACTGTATATATTTGGAAGCCACAGTCCATTGCTTTCTGTTGGGATTTCTAAGTCAAAAAAGAAAGAAAAAAGGAGAGTAAAGCTATTTGCAGAACTGGAAACAAACACAGGAATTATTCTCTTAGGAGTGGCTTATGGAAGGGTCTCCTTGCTTAAAATTTGTCAGTGGACTGTTTTTCCTCCTGTTTGTATTTAGCAGTTTGGAGCTGTTGCCCTAAATGGGCAAGAGATGGGTTCAATTTTCATGCTACTTTGAGTTAAAAGCCATCCCTCCTTCATGAGAGAGGCTGCAAGCATTTTTGGTTTTGGGGATATTTTTCTGCCTCTGCACCAAAGCAGACCCACAGTACAGAAATGGCTCCTGTTCAGAAAGAAGAAAAAAAGAGATTCTGACTGTAGCTGAGTGCTTACAGCATTCAGATGCTGTGTCTCATCCAAGTCCTTCTTTGTGTATTTTATCCAGAAACTCCTTATGGATTAAAGCAGCTCACAGCAGAAGTTTGTGTATTTGTGTTATTAGCATATTTTTTATAGAACCATGGAATGGTTTCATTTGGAAAGGACTTTAAAGATAATCTAGTTCCCACCTCACAGCCCTGGGTAAAGATATCTTCCACTAGACCAGGTATCTCAGAGCTCCATCCAGCCTGGCCTTGAACACCTTGAAGGAAAAGCCACCTATTTGGAAAAGGGTGGCTTCCGTAAAGATAGAGGTCAATCACTCCTCCCCTAATTACTGACGAGTGGCTGGGGGAATATTGTTTGTGCCCAGCATCTTCACTTCTTTGAGCATCTTTCTTAACAGATCTTGGTGCATGAAGACAACTTTTGAAAACCCTGAATTCATTAAGGGCCTGAAAAGAGCAGGGCTGCTTGTTCAAGTAAGCTGGAAAAAAATGCTACTCTTAACCAGCAGCTGCCTGAGAAAATCTAGCCAAGGCTCAGGAAAAGAAAAAAAAGCAGAAACACCAGCTTAGTTTAGCATGGTTACCCTGGAGACGAGAGTTTTAGCATAGCTCTCAGGGAAAAGTTGAAAATTATTATAGAGGATAACACTTTTTTTTTCTTTTAATCCTTTTTGCTAGCTGAAAGTCCAGAGAAGTAGAAATGAATCTATCCTGCTGCTGTGATGTCCTGCCAA
The DNA here is from genome assembly GCA_013396995.1 of Dicaeum eximium. Classification (NCBI taxonomy): domain Eukaryota; kingdom Metazoa; phylum Chordata; class Aves; order Passeriformes; family Dicaeidae; genus Dicaeum; species Dicaeum eximium. Next base: position 74,225 of record VWZP01006390.1, read on the forward strand.
GTGGACTTCATGTATATCAAGTCAATTTTGAATAGAGATGGGTGGTCTGGCCATCAGCTCCATGATTTACAGGGTGCTTCCCATGTGTGGTACCTGCCCTGCCCCATGCACACGGGATTTAGCCAGGGCCCCTCATGCTGGGGTTGAGCAGCATTTCTCACCTCAGGGGAAAGCAGTCAGAGAGTGACAGCTGAAAATAAAAACATGGCAAAAGTCAAGCTTCTTTGAGACATTTTGCCCTTTGTCTTTCACATGCATCACATATGGTGAACTTGCTCATGCTTCCTCTCCCCCAATTGTGACACAATTTCACCACCACAAATAATCCTATATATTAACTCATATAAGTAAATTGTGCTTGTTCAAATTTCTTAATGAAGCAACACTGCATCATAAGGGATATTTCTCAGCGACTCAACAATGACATTTTATATGGGATTGCCTGCTTTGTCAGTAAAGTGGGTCACTATTGATGGAGAAAATAACTTTCTGGTTTTTGCATTAATTTCTGTAAGGTTATAAGCTCAGTCTGTTAGACACCAAATAGTGGTATAGGAGAAAAGAAAGGAAAATTAAGGTGAAAGAAAAACAAATCTCTATTCCTGATACTCCAAGTGACAGGAAATTATTTTTAATGTGTGAAGTGGCCCAGTAATGTGGAATTTCACACTTTCATCCACGCACTAGAGGGAATTTTTCTTAGAAATACAGCTTCTTAAAGAAAAGCAGGGGAGGGAACTGAGCAAATGGAAGGTTTGGTTTTTCCTCTGATGTGAGCAACAACCTCATGTATGGAAGTAAGATTCCCACTCCTCTTTCTGTCTGGCATCCTTCTTTCAGCTTTTAGCAAATAAATTCAGCTGCCTTCTCCATCACCAAAGCAGGCATGAAAGGAGAGGTATAGGATGAGCAGAATGCATGCTCTGCTCCTCTCCTCTCCTCAGCTTCCAGAGAAGCTAATCTAATGGGAATGGGAAACAATTCACTGATAATAGTTGCCATTCCATTCTCTCCTCTCCTCCTCCTTTGAGCAAGAAGGACAGGAAGTTTTGTGACTCAGTTCATGTCTTTAAGGGCTTGTCTTTACTGCTAGCTGTAGTCTGTCTGTCAGTGCTAGCTGAAGCCTGTGCAGAGTGCTGCCCAGCAGGATGGGCATGCAAAACCCCTAAACAGATCTACAGTGCTCTGAAGTAGGGTTAGTTGGCCGGGGGTGCTGAAGAAGCTCAAGTCCTGCTGACACTTGAACAGCTGATGCAAATGGGATCCAGTTGAAAGCTGTCACTCACACAGTGGATGCTAATCCACTCAGTCAAATGTCAATGAAATAATGATGCCATTAGAGCATCTTTATACCAAGTGATTGACTCAACTGAGAAAAGCAATTTTGTCATTAGATGACTTAAATCAACTTTACTTGGAGGACTAGCTGTCTTCTGGAGGTACTTCTGCAGTCAGGTGATTTATGTGTTGAAGTACTCCTTGAAGTACCACTCCCATAAATCTTCCAAATAATCTTCCAAATAAATCTTCCAAAAATCAGAATTTGTACTCTTCATCTCTTTTGGATTTAACAAATTTTAATCTCTTACAGTTGAAAAGAGGCTAAGAAAGATATTTGTTTTCAGTATTTCATAATGCTGTTCCTTGAGTAACATTTTGACAGGGAAGAGTGAAACTAGGGCACAGTGAGTATGGACAAACCATATTAAAGGATGCCAGACCTTATGTGGGATGTTTGTTTTTGCATCTGGCTTATGAAATGTAACATCTGTGTAATGTTTTACAGTGACAAGTTCCTGAACAAACAGCTGCTCCTGGAGCAATATTCTCATTTGCTTTCTTTTTTTTTTCTCCTCCTCTATTTCTTTTCCAGATAATGGCTCTGGGTCAGGAGAAGGAGGTGAGTACCAAACTCCACATATTTTTGGTTATGGCTACTGTATACCACAGGAATTGAGGGAAAATTATGGCACTTAAAATAAGCTTCAAGGTTGCACTATTATTGGACCATCTCAGAACAGTAGTGGTAGAGGAATAAGTTGTAGTGTGCATTTCAACAATATTGTCCTCTCTGATTTGACCTATATAATTTTTCATTTGTTACCAGCAATGCAGTGCAATATTTAGATCCCTATTTCACCTGTATTTCTCTCCAGAAAATGACCATTCATGATAAATTTCTTACCATTTTTCCCTTGCATTTATTTCCTTAGTGCCTAAAACATCTAGTTGTTACCTTATGCTTGGTTGAGCTAGTTGCCTAACATGTAGAACAATTGCATTATGATATCTATTTATATAAAGTATTTTACTAAAGTATTTTTTTGCTTAAAGCTGAATATTCAAAGAGGGGATGTAATACAGCTGGTGGTAGTAGAAGTGTTCCCATCTTTTAACGCATCTTAATCTTCTTCTAAGGATTAAAAAAATTATCTTAATTCTATCTTTGATACTACTTACAAGAATAAATATAGAATAAAAAATATGAGACACAGATATATACAAACACAGAAAAACTGTTTTGCTTTTAGGCTTTGGTAGTATTAAGAAGGTGTTGCATTTCATACTCAGATGTGACTGAGCTTTGAAATACTGTAAATCTTCTATAGCTACATGAAAATGTTTTTGTGGAAAACCATCTATGGCACCACCGTGTAGCTAAATGTAACAGTTAACTTTACAAAAACCAGGAGTTAGCTCACTCCTTTTTTCCTGTCTGGAGGTGAAGGGGGGCATTTCCCTCCCCCTTAATAAGCTGCTATCAGTAAATTCCTGGACTGCTGCCAGCACTGGGCCATTCTCACCTTTTTTTCCTTTTGGGGCAGTGTCTGAAGGAACAATTTTCTGCTCAAACACTTCCTCTTCTTACCTCCACAGGTGACTTTTCTGATGCTTCACACTCCTTCCCCAGCTCTGTTTGCTTCTCCTTCCCCCTTTGTTAGCCAGCCTGTTATTCCACTGCGACGGCTGCCTGCAAGCCAAGCTTCTGGCCTTGGTACTGCCATGCAGTTCTTGTAGGAGACAGATGACAGTCATTTAGTCCATGTTTCACTTCTATTTTTAGAACAGTTCTAGAAAAGTTTGAATGCCGTTGAGATTAGTTGGGTTTGGTTTTTTTTCCAGTATTTTCTAACTGCATACAAAAATTCCGGTTAAAGTCCCTTGTAAATGTTACTGTGTTGATCTGGAAGAGATTGGCAGCTGACTGATAGATGTCAGGATTCTTTGGGTAACTTTAAAAGCAATTTGGAAAAACATGTGCAAGAACATGCTATGTTTTGTTGGCTGCTCATGGAAGAGGTGAAAGATCCATATTCAAATATACTCATTCCTTGATTTGTGGCAAGAGGCTGAGCCCAAATCCACCTGTGGGGGCCAGAGAGACCCACGTGGGCTTCCCTTTGTCATTGCTGTTCTTTTTGTTCTCACTTGAATCTTCATTGAGCCTGGGACAAAGAGTTGGGGAGGAAGGATTCTACTGTGGAAAGGCTTTGTTAGCTGGGGCTCAGCATGCCAGTGCACTTGAATTATTAATGCAAAAGAGAATGCCATCGGCTTAGGAGGTTTGGTGGTCCCTCGATACCTTGCAGAAGTAGTTGGTGCATTGTCTTGGGAGGTGGAATATGTAAATTCAGTTCACTTCAGGCAGAAAGAATTGAATCTGGTTCCCTTGGCCCCAGGTGAGTTTCTGCACTGCCTGGGTATTGAATTAAGAAGTAACAATGCACCCACTCTGTCCTCCAGCAGTTTTGTGACGTTAGGCTTTCATTTATTGGAGTTTCTTCTGAGTGCCTTTGGGCCAACTGAAATGTTCCTTCTTCTGCCCAGTATAAAAACAGTTGGGTTTAGTTCTTAATTTTAGGTTAAGGAAAAGGAAATTTAAACAATGAGACATTGAAAGTCCTGCTTGGCTTTTCTTCCTTTTTTTTCAATACATCTTGGCTATTTGTGACACACTGAATTATTCCTCTCCTTGTGCACCTTCCTCACTAAACTGGATGTTGGGTAATACTTCTGTGGGACAGTTGGTTAATCTTCAACATATTGAGTAATTTTCTGTGTCTGAAAGCAGTCCTTCAAAGAAAAGGAATCCACTGCTGCTTTGGTTATTGAACTATGAAAATTCTGATATTTTTGTAACTGGAATTTGGTCTTTTTTCATAATTCAAGTAGCTGTAAAAGTGTTACATGAAAACATTAAAACCTGAAAAGTCTTACTACAAGTTAAGGGAATTTAGAAGCGAGACTTTTAGAAGACTGTTGGACCTATTGAGGATGGAGATGCATTGTTTGGAATCCAAACAAGAAGAAAGGACAGGAACACAGGCAGAGGGGGACCTGCAGGGCAAAGGTGCTCCGTGGTGCCCTCCACAGTTCTCGTTCTGCCTCTCTGGTTATTTCAGCTGTGGGACTCTCTGCTGCAGAACTGCATCCTGGCCCAGCCTTCCTCATTTTCTTCGGGAGGAAGTCAGGATATACCGAGACATAAAGACCATACCCATTCCGGAATGTTTAATCTCATACTCTTGGATTAGGGTACTCAAATGGGAACCTAATTCCCTGGGGAGCCTCTGTGCCCTACAGTTAGGTACAGCTGCTGCTCAGAAGCATGAGGAAGCTTCAGTGGAAGTGGAAAAATGCAAGGATGTGTGAGAAAGAACCAGGAAGCAAGCAGAGATACTAGCTTAGAGCCTTGTGTTTTCTTCCTAGATTTGCGTTTCCAGATGTTAATCACAGAATCAGTGTTTGCTGTGTTTCTCAAACATGCAATTAGTGTGATTGTGTATGCACCAGTGATGCTTGCACACATGGAAGGGATGAGCACAGCTGCTTGTGTGCATTCAGGAGGCAATGCAAGTGCTGTGCAGATGCACTGTTTGCTGGTGGATTTTTAACTTTGAAAGGAAGTATTGGGAAAGCATCTGAGTTGTGCTCCTCAGTTGCTATAGCTCTGCCTGAGATAGTCTCCACTGAAATTAGCTGTTGGCCTCATGTTTAGCTGAGATTTGTGCTACTGATTCACACTGTTCTTTTTCATTTTCTGCATTTCATTGCAGAACAATCTCATTGATGATTCTGAAACTTGACTTCATGCAGATTCTCCCTCCTACTCCCAAACTGTATAATGTTAATGCAATCATTTCTACATTAAAAATAAAAAAAAAAGAAGAAAGTAGATTTAGAAACAAGAGGAAAATCCACAAAACTTCTCTTCCTCAAAGACTGTTTCAGACAATATCTTGCCTTAGATGTTATCACATGCTACAAGAAAAATCACCTAAAGACCATGGAACTGGGTTGAGGTTCTCCACAAATCATCTTTACTGTTACAAAAATACTAGATTTTAGGAAAAGAATTGAGAGTGGGAGAATTTTTTCAGTGTGCCTGAATGAGATGAAGTAATATAATTTTTAAGGATGACACAATTATCCAGTTGCCCTCTGACATTCTGAATGAGCTATTTCCATTTTCTATGCTTTGTTAGCACTGAATTGTAATAAAACTACCTATTTTTCTAATTTCAGAAGTCTGAAACTTCAATTAGGATAATAAAAATTGTAGTTAGGAAACCAGGTAGTTGGTCACTTGTGGCAATGGGTATCCTGAGCCACTTCTAAGAAGAGTATATTATTGTCAATTCAGAAATGAGAGAAATTTCAAAAATCTCAATGCTCTCCCATTATGTTTCACCCTTACAGAAGGCAATGTCAGGGAGCAGAGACTCAGACTTTAAAGAGTTGCTTACCTGGGGTCATGGCTGAAGGAGGTGGGATCCTTTAAATTTGCAACTAAGATGTGGGCTTCTCTCTGTATTCTCGTATGAATCATTCTGCAATTTTCTTGTTCTGAAGAAAACAGTCATAGAATTAGGCCCTTTACTTAATCAATATTTTGTTAGACTTTGAGGCAGAACTGGAGAAGGAGAAGGTACAGGCTCAGATTTGTGTTCATCTCTGCCAGTTGTAAATTGCAACACTATTTGAGCTGCTGAATATACTTCCACAACTTGTAGATTGGGGGACAAAAAAGTTATTCTGAGACCGTCACATGCACATAAAAAAGTAGATTGCCAGCTCGCAGCTGTGATGTTGACTTTGTGATAGAGTAAGGCCTTTGCAAGAACGTGTTGAAAACCATCAGCATTTGTTACATACACCATGAAAAGAGCTAACAAATGGTAAAGGCTTTTCAAGCCAGCCTCTCAGAAATAAATCACTGTCCTAGAAGAGGCAGGTTCCCTGCTCTAGTAATCAGCCAACAAGGGTGAGATTTCTAAGTGCCCTACTATGCCCATAACATTAATTTTTAATTCATTTTGTTCAGTGTTTGTCTGTGTACCTGAGCAAAATGCCCTTTTGATATTAAAAAAGTTGTAATGGTAGTTAGACAGATGGCACCCAATCATTTCAGGCTTTTAAGCTAAGGAAATAGCATGCTTGCAATACATATAGCTGAGTTAATTATTATTAAAATAATTTGTTTTGAATTTCTAATCCCTCTGAAATTTAATAGCTGAAGTATCTTGTGATGAACGTCTAGCAGATTGCATTTAGTAATTAATAAATTGATATACAGTATGTGCTTTTTAGCAGGCTGCCATCTGTTCCTTCCCCTCACTGGGGACAACACTTATCCAGTAATTGTCACACAGTCAGGGTGGAATAAACACACACAATTTAGAGCCTCGAATATTTTCTATTTTAATTTGTAATAGTGCCACTGATTTGTTTTAATGTATTTTAATATGACTTGCAGAAACTTGATGGTGATTAGCACCCTGGATAGGAGGTAGCATCACGTCTTTTAGCTATTCCTATAATGGTGTGTGACTTAGAAAGATTTAAGTGCGGATTCCATGGCGTGGCTTGTCACTGAATACTACTTCAGCTTCAAATAGCCCTATTTATTGCTGTCAAGATCATATTCTATGTAGGTAAAATTAACACTGAAATAAAACAAGCAAGAATTGCTGTTTTTACAGCAAAGGTTCATAAAGGCAGAGGCAAAGGCCCTAAATGTTCAGGCATTCTGTTGGTGGAGATTTATTCTAAGGTTTTTCAGGAATGCTGGAAAATGCTTGGAAGGATGCTGGAGCCAGAGGCACGTAAAGACAGACTCTTTTTCCTTCTTGCACAGGGTATGTAGCAAACGAGGAGAATTAGTCTCATATAACCTGCACTGGACCTGCAGAAAGGCATCCACTTTGTTAATGAAATTGTGGGACACCTCCCTTGGCATCTGGTGACTTTCTTGTCCTTTGTTTTCTACCATCATCTAGTCACGCTTATTTTCCCTGGTGCTTACTCTGAAGCTGTTGCGTCTTCCTTTGGAGAAAAAGAAGTTAGCTGCATTTGAAGCAGGGCACTGAAGTGAATGAGTTCTCTAACTGGAGGTTTCTGCAATGTGAAAGAGGATCCAGTCTTGCAATAGGCCAGCTTTTCCTACCATAATCCATGGTGTCATACGCACAGAAGCAAACCAGAACGTCCAGTCCTCAGGCGTGTGAAATCTCTAACACCTCATGAGGGTAGGGGTGGTAGGGAGTCTTACAGTGCACATCCTCAATCCTTTGCTTATTAAGTGTACACATTGTCATTGTCATAAGCACTGGGCAAGCCAGTCACCTTGGCTGGGTTGTGGTTAGGGAACCAACCTTCAGGCTCCCCTCCTCCAGGCACCTCAGCCATGAGTACTCAGCATCCTCCTGTTGAGCCTGTACTGCCTGTTCTTGTAAACTCCAATTCCAGAGGCTGGTGCCTTTACTGAAGAGTGCTTCAAGCAGCAGTGTGTGGTCCACACTGCACATGGAAGGGATCTTTCAGCCACATATAGATCTCTGCTGTACCAAGCCAGGCTTTGCTTCTAAGCCAGGTGGGTAGTTGGATAAGAGAACAGAGCCTTCCACACTGCCAAATATTGCTTTTGCATATGATCCAGCAGTGTGGTCAAGATAATTGAAGACATCACTTGCCAAAACTCTGGGAGAGCTCAAGGGAATGTTGCACTTGCTCTAAACACATACTTACAGAGAAAAAGAGCGAGTTTGCAGCTTTGTTTCAAATTATGGGAACAATCTCCTTTTTAGCTAAGTGCGTCATTAAAGTTGCCTTAAAAGATAATGGAATGTAGGATAAGTCACTAAGCTCTGGAGTGAATTGCAGTCCTTAATGTGCAATATGTGGACTGTGGTATTTTGTGGGGAATTTCCAGTGCTAGCTATACTGAGAGAATCACAGTCAGAAATCTTTTTGAGATTAGTTGGTCACATAAGATACATTATGATCCCAAACGAGTTAGGAATTGGTTTTCATAGGGGCTTTCCTGGACATTCTATAAAGGAATGCTATCTATACATGGCTACTGAGGAGTTGCAGCTCCCCCCTCTTCACTGGGAACAGTGATAAATACAAATATACAGCATAGCTCCCTTTCCAAGCTATGCCTTAGGGCAGACAAAACTTCACCTTGACACAGATGGATGCTTTTGCTTTAAGCCTGATTGAAAGCCCTCAGCAGAAACCCAGCCACATTACCATTGCAGGGACACACAAATGAGTTGCTGAGGGAAGCAATTTACTGCTGCCCAATTGCTCTAGAGCTGCTGTCCATTGGCAGCCTTCTACCCTGCAGCTCCTGAGATATAGCTGGCTATCTTCTGCAGAGGAATAATGACTCGAGGAGAAGTGTTAGGGAGCACAGCTCAGAGAGACAACTGGGAGTCACTGATCCTATCTTTGTGCCTTGTTTCTTTTGAAGGACAGAGCATTAATGAGGCACTGCCCTGAAACATGTAAGGAAGCTGAAAAGAGAGGGAAAATGAGCTTTCACTCAACATCAAATTAATATGTCAAGAACAGAATGAATCAAGATACCAACAAAACCAAGACAAAGAAATTCTGTAGTCGTCTGTACATCAATACTAGAAGCTTGCATAATAAACAAGAGGAGCCTGAATTGCTCATTTGGGAGCATATTTTGACCTAATTGTTATTACTGAAACCTGCTGGGAAGATCCGATTGATTGGAATATTAAAATTAATGCCTACAAGCTACCTAGGAACAATCAAATGAGGGGGAGAAAGGAGAAGGAAGAGGCAACATGTCAAGGGATATATTGCCTATTTGAAGATGTTTACATCAGAGAAATATGCTCTCAAATATCAATGGGTTAATATATTTTAATAGGATACAGGTGTACAGGTCTGCTATCAATTCAGGTTGAAAAACAATATTCATCTACTCTGTGCTGGTGGGAAATTGTATTGGGGGGTATTGTATTTTGTTTTCTCGAAGGACTTGTCTTGGTTCCAGCCAGGAAAATGTTCATCTTTGCAGTAGGCAGGAGGTGGCATGGCCAGAACCCAGAAGTTTTTCTATATCACCTGGCATCATTGCTGGGGGTAGGGGAGGGGAGTTTTTCCAGAAGGAATGGCTCTTTTCTGGTCGAGGCAGCATGGCTGCAGTCAGATTGCATGCTGCAGTGAGCATTTTAGTATGTGAATCACTCTCTTCTGTGCACTTTTGTTATTAATATTGTTGCTGTTACTGTACATTTTCTTACCTCATTGCTGTCTCCAGTAAATTGTTCTTGCCTTGACCCGTGAGTTTTACATTTTGTGCCTCCAATTTACCACACCATCCCACCACAGGGGCAAAGGGGAGGAGAGAGCAGAGCCAGAGAGCAGCACACGATTTGGAGATTCTTGCTGGGGATGCTGAATGGGGAGTACCATTCCCTAAACCTAAACAGCACATCAGTCTATATTATATGCAGTGTCTAATACTGTTACTGCTAAAACATAATGCAGCTAGTAGTGAAAGATGCTTCTGAATATTGTAGATGACTGATATGCATGAGATCCAGCAAGTTCTGATCAAGAAAAAAAAAAAAGTCACCATTTTTTAAAAACAAACCTAATTTTAAAGGGTAGAGAAAGCAATTTCAGGAAGTGGGGGGGGGAAAGGAGAGATAAAAAATTTTACATCATATAGAAACATATATAGAAGCATATAGAAACAATGAACAAGTAGTTGTGGGCTATGATTCTGAAAATAAAAAGGTGTTGGGATATTCCCAGGGAGCAGAACTAGAGCTCAAGTGGAAGGGTGTGTATGTTACATGTGCATATGTGTGTGTTGCTTCTTTTGCTCCATTGCAAAATTGAAATGCTAATAGTGCAGTAAAAGTGCTCAGTAAATATTCTGGTTGCATTTGTAGTCAAGTCACATAGTATAAATGGGGTATGATGAAATATTTTCCATGCTAGCAGTACCATTGAAGGATATTAAGCACCTAATGTTGAAGAAGTATTTTCTAACCAGCAGGTTTGCCAGGTTTGCACCTGAAAGCTTTAAAAATGGGTGGTAAAATTATTTAGGCTGTTGCTGTTTTTGTCTCTTTTTCTTCATTAGAATAATGATAAATAATATACAAATATCTTCAGAAAAGATAAATGTGATGATTGGGGGGCAGCAGCCTCTCATTCTGGCACCTTTGAGAAGCACAGCAGTGAAATAGAAGGTGAAAAATCAACTGGAAAAACCAGGAAAAATCAGCTGAGTACAGAATTAAGTGAGGGAAAAAAATATTAATGCCAGTCACTATGAGTTCATAGAAAACCTTTATTGAGAAAATTACCATTTTTAAACTGATTTTTCCAAGAAAGGCATTTGTACAACAGGACATTTTATTTAAGAGTGCCACCACAGAGCCATAACCTTTCTCACTCAAATGCAATTTTTAATCTTATACAAGTCTAAGTAACTAGAGAGCACAGCATCCACACAGTGCATATCTAACATGAAAAAATACTGCAAATCAATAGATCATTAAATGTTAAGGAGTTGGTAGAAAAATGAGTGTGTTTCTCGAGACTGTTCTTGGCCTTGTGACCCCTTCCTTGTGACCTGGGACCAAATCAGTCAGCACTGATTTGGTGTGGATGACAGAGAACAGGTCACTGAGCTAACAGGATGCATAAGCAGGCAGGATTTTAATGTCTGAGGACACTTATCTGTAGAGAGTCCAGGACCTAGGTAATTTTTCCTTGATGTCAGGAAAACATCTCTCTTAATTTTCAGGGTCCTCTTGACCCTGAAAAGTATTCATTGGGGAATAAAGTGGATAATAAAGTAAATATGATTGTCAGTGCAGGAAAATGGCCAGAAAGTAATATGACTGTTGGATGGGAAGAATGTCACAAATGGTATTTGGCTTTGATTACAAATTTTCTGGAACAATATGTCCAGCTCTTGTACCTGTACCTCCAGAAGGTGTCAACTTGCTGGCAAAGGGCATCAAGGGTCATAAGAACAGAAAAAGTGGAAATAACATGAATGAAAGCAGTGCCATTTGTTTAACTTATTCAAACCACAGGGGATCGTTTATTAGCATGGAAAAGTGAAATCTGACACTAAAGGACACTTTAAAATGCCAAATGTAGGCATAGGAATGTGGCACCTGGAAAGAAGGAGAAATCAAATAAGATGTGCATTAGTAAAGATAAAAACAGATGACCTCTACTGCAACTTGATAAGAGTGGTGATAGAATTTCTACAGCAGTTTTGTTTGGTAGGTATTAATCTCTGAAAAATACACAGCATGCTTTAGGCAGAGGCAGTTAGCTTGCAGGTCTCACCTGCACTATTCTTCATGGAAACACAACCCCACAGGTCAGAGGGAGAGATTCCCTGCAGCCAGGCTCCAGGGAAATTAGGAAGAGCTGTTGTGGATTTCTTTTTTCCTGTTTGTATTTAAGGAACGTAAATTCAGCTGTTTCATTGGTGGTGTTTGATTTACTGTTGCTAGAGCACATAAAGCTGCTCTGAGGAAGGGAATGGAATCACTTTGATCTCCGTCCATCCGGCAGCCTGGTGCCGTCAGCTGTGCACCACTGTGACACTTCCAGTGGATCTCGACTCCCTCTGCAGATCTCTGTGGTTCTTTTCCTTCCTTTCAAATACCTAGCTCTCCTTCATCACTTTGTTAAAAATCAAAAATAGGAGTGGCTAATGGTAGTGAAACACTAATACTATCGTTTATTTCTCTTTTATTTGGTGAAGACTTTTGATGTCCATATCAACAGTAAAATTATTGTAGATGTTTTTGGGTTCAGAACATTTGAGGTATTGATTTTACTTTTTAGGATACGTAGCATTTCTACCAGATTCTTGTTAGGATGACTTTTTTCTTTTATTCCTATGGAACTAAAAAAGTAGTCTGGAAAATACACCACAGCATATGTGACATATGAGCACAGTCTAATCTCATAGTCAGGAATCAAAAAGGGGGAAAAATGCAAGCAGTAACCTTGCATAAGGATATCTGTAATTAAAGAGTGTCACAGAAAATAGTATTTAAATACCTAATACCAGTACCTAATATTCAAGGACACCTAAAGGGACAGGGTTTATACATTATCAGTGGCGATTAAGAGTAAATGTAACTGGATACATGTCAATGCCGGTTATGTGCCTGGTGAAGCAGGAATAAATAAAAATTACTGAAATAAGAATAAAGGAAGAGCCAATCAATGAAGCATTAGTGTTTTCAGGAATGCTTTTCTATCACTGGTACAGTTCTACCAACCTCCAATTGACTGACTTTCAAAAAGGAAGCACTATTAAGGTTAATAGCTTCAGTATATGATAGCTTTATGTTGACAGTATTCCTGAAGGCAAATGGATTTAGGTAAGCAAAAACAGAACTTAATTTGAAAGTCATGCTTTCTGTTATTGGGTTTTTTTTCAGAGTATGAAGGATCTGGGACAGAAGTTCAGAGAAAACACTCAAAATGTGGAGTTTGCAAATATAGGGCTGAGTGTGATGAAGATGCAGAGAATGTCGGGTATGTAATGTTTTCTCTAACAATATAACCAAACAAAAGGGAAAAAATGTTAAAAGTACATGATTATCTGCTTGACTGTGTTTGTTCTTACTAACTGAAGTTTTAGTGGTATCCAGTAATAACGTGTTTGATATGTGTCTGTAAAGAACAAGTCATCTGTAGTTGCAAAGTAGTGGGAGAAAACAAGAGAGAGTTCTACAGGAAAATCTTTAGCTAATATTTTTCAAACAAAGAGCCTTGATTTGTTTTATCCTGCCAATAAAACAACTCAAAAACCAAACAGGAATGCAAAATAAATACTGATCATTTAACCCTGAGATTTTTTCTCTATGTTCTCCTTGTTCATAACATGCCACATGCAGTTATTGCTATCAGTGCTAACCTTGGACCTAAATGTGCAGTTGAACTGGGAACTTGAGCCAGTCAGGTATTCCAAACTTGCTGTGGCATTTGATCTCTTAGATGCACCCAGGGGGAAATGAATGAAAAATATTAATTATTGTCAATTAGATTTCAAAACAAATTATCAAGAAACAAGAAGCTTCTAAAGACAATTCATAATGCAGAAGCCAAATTTCCCTGCTCAATGTATTTGGTTATATTACACCCCAGCTGTCCAGGCTGTGTGGCTCTCAGAAAGGGCAGAGATGACATGAAGGAAAAGGCTTCTTCAGACAGCCCCATGAGGCTTTAAGGGGTTTTTAGGGAATTAAAAGAAGTCCTGTTTGCTGATGGGGTTTTGTTTTCCAACAGCCTTTGTCCTGGCAGTGGCCACCAGTATGGAATAAGGTTTACTGGGATCTGGGCTGGTGGATGGTACTGGGGTTGTGGCTGCAAACACAGTGCATGAAGATGTTTGAGAGACTTGCAAATGGTACATTTTTGTATCCACAGGGGGGGCAGCATCTCAGAATAACAGTGCCTGAACATCACTAATCAGAAAAAACATCACTCTCCCTTTTCTTGTCTTCCAGCTGGAATCCATTTAATGTTGAAATATGTCTTAATTGCACAAGGTTTTATTACAGGATACCAGCATGAAGACATCTCAGGCAGTAAAGCAGCTTAGCACTAATATTCAAGATGTGTATTCAGGATTAAATTGTAGAATAAAAGGGAAAGCAAATGGTAATACTGCTCATGAATACTAGCATGATACTTCACATTTCATAAAATGCCATAGTACTGAAGCTGCCTTGCTCTTTCCAGGAGAGAGACAAATGAACTAGAGCTGTTTTTTGTAATACTAATAATCTTTTGGAATATTGCCTGGAAAGATGGTATGGATAATATATATATATATATGTTTGCTATATCCACTGAGATGTGCTTTTGACTTTGGAAAATAAATCCTGAAGCATTCAACTTCAGTAAAAGCTTGCCTAGTCTTTCTGCACTTGTAGTGCTGGAATTCCTGCAGCTATATAGTATCTATAAGAAAATTAGGATAAAGCTGAGGGGAGCAGAATATTTATTATCTACATCCTGCTCATATAAAATGAAACAGGTTCCTGCTTCTTGACAACAGGCGGAGAGTGCTCTTTTGCCTCTAAGATTTTTTTAAGTAGTCCTCATTTAAAAAATAAGTGGAAACAAGAACTTTTATGTAGAAAATGCTCAAAAGTTAGAAAATATTCCCATGTAGCTTATTTGCAATTTATTGGATAATATTTTTCAATTCTATACAGGAATTTGATCTAATTTAATTTTTTTCCCAGTGTCTTTAACCATTAAAACAAGCTTCAGTGATATCCACTGTTTAGCCATAGATAAATCAAGATCTTTTAACACAAATTGCCTTCACAAGGTTGGTTTTCACAAGTCACATTATAAGTCACAAACTTGCTAAAGTAGAATATAGGAGTTAGCATAATTTTTCATAAAATCAAAACAGTTACTTACCTGGCAGAAACAAGATGGGATTGAAATATTTTGGAAGACTTTAGTAGAGCACTCCTTATAACTGTTTTTAACATCTAATTTTTATGCTCTTTCCTGCTGTGTTTCAGTGTAGGTTTTGACATCATAAAATTGTATCATGACATACAAAGTTACTGGCAACACAAATATCTTTCATTATGTATAAGCACTGCTAGTCAGAATTATCATTTAATTCAAATTTGCACTAGATTACAAACACTATCACCCCTAATTCTGGCATACCACAAAACACTCTAATTTCATAAAAATATTCTGGTTTTATTTTCCTTTTTAAGACATAAGAATGGCCACTGGAACTTTTTGGATAGTGTGGTAATGTCTACTAAACCCCAAAGAAAAAGTACAGTTAGTTCCATTCATGTAGGTTTGTTAGGCCTGAACAGCCTTTCCTTGCACCTTGTGATGTTAAGACACTTAATAGAGTGATCCAGGTGATAACAGAAGGCATTTAAAGAAAATTTTATTCCATTATAGTGACTGTATGAATTAGCTGAACTGTCCCCTAATGTTAAGTAGATAATCTCAAGCCATATTTATGATACAAACATATAAACACACAGTTATGAATTTTTTCAACCTCTTTTCCAAGCTGTGCAATTTGAGACTTTACAAACACCAGCTCCTTCTGCTCCAACTGCTCTTGTGGAGCAAAATAGTGTCTGTACTCCTCGTTTATCAATAAGGAAATTAATTTATAGATAAAATGTTTAGTGAATTGGTGGGAAGGGTGCCACATATGCCACTGCATGTTGAGTGGTTTGAGGTAAATGAGCTGGAATTAATGAGGAATCCCAGGACCTTCCAAAAGGCCAGCCTCAATGGCCTAGGGAGCAGAATAGGCAAATTTTCTCCAAGTAATGGAAAAATCCTACTAAAGACAATTTTATTCCCTGTAGAATGTGGTTTGTCTTTTGGAAAAGCTGTGGGATCCTATGCAAAAAATGGTGGCACCTGGTGCCTTCAGTGAAAACTGTAGGGTGATCCCTGCAACAGAGAAGCAGAAGCAAGACCATTTATCACTTCCATATTTTCTACAGTTGAACTTGCAGGTCCTTAGAGTTACCTAAGCAGGTCCTTTCTTCTCAGAGGTGCACAGTGATATCATGAGGGGCAATAGACACATGTCAAAGCATGGTAAATTTTGTGTTGTCATAATGGAAAATGTTTCTACCATGAGGGTGGTTGGACACTCCAACACCATGTCTGGCACTTCCATCCATTGAGATGGTCTGAACTAGATCAGACACAGCCTTTGGACCAACTTTGAGCAGAGGCTGGGACTAGATGATCTCTACATGTCTCTCAAGCCTAAATTAATCTGTGAATCTGTGTAATTATCAAATCTTAGTGCATTATAATAGCAAATTTAAAGGAGTTTGGTTGTAGAGCTATGTGCCATATTATGAATTAGTGATATTAATTTTTTGTTGCTCTTAAATCGTATTTTCCCCTTTGAAAAAGTTACACATTCTTAGTTTTCATGCTTGGTGTTAAAGCATTATGACTATCTCTTGATCAAAAACGGTACATATGTTTTTATTGCACTAGATCACACGTAGTTTGAAGAAATCAGGCTCTGCACAGGGTTTTAGATTTGTATCTTCATTTTGCTTGATTTCATAGAAACGTTATCTGTCTAAACCAGAAGTGGTAACAGTGCATAGTAAACTTAATGCGAAAGTATAAACAACTTTGTAATTCCACTGCCTTTATGAAAAATTTCAGTGTTGATTCTAGGTGGAGTGGTTGAGACACAGAAATAGAGTCTGAGAAAAAGGTTGTCATAAACAGCACACTTGGAAAATTTGTGTTCAGCTATATGCAAATCAGTACATTATTTATTTATCTAAACTCAGAAAAGAATCAGGATGAGGAAGCATCACAGAAATATATTTCTCCATATTTTTCTTCTTTTTTCATACAACTTGTAAGTATTTTAAAGAGTTGCTAGTTTGTGGTCAATCTTTCAAGGGCATAGACAATCACTTGTTGATGCACTAGCCTTAAATTGCATAAACACATTTGTCATTTGCTTGAACAGTGATTTTCTGTAGGTCTGAGGTAACAGGATGCAAAGAACAGGATTCACATGGGTTGGGTGGGGCTTTCTTCCTGTTTAGTGACAAAACTGAAACAGGTTGTATATATCATGGGAAAAGCTGCTGCCTGACACCATCCCATCAGGGTCTGCCTTTCTCCTCTGACCATCAAATGTCTCTCTGGCCAGAAGCTTCCTCCTCTTTGTTGAAAAGACAACATAGTGGTGCAAAATGTGTGCAACAAGAGACTTACACTCTTGGTATAAGATAGTAGACTATAAGTTGCTTAGACTTATACTCTTGTGTGAGAAAGTGGCAAGAAGCCCACAAACATAGGGATTATGAATGTGGTTGTGTGTTTGCTGTTGGAATTTTGAACTAGAAGTGCAGTCATATTGAGAAGTAGACATGGAGGTGGCAGCACAAAGCTTGGGGCCATCTAGAGCTGAAGGGGTGAATTCTGTAGGTCAGATCACAAACATATATGGTTTGCTCTTGATATACCCTGGGGTATACCCATTCAGATTTTTTCTTAGCACACGCTGGGCTTTTCAGTTCTACTGAATGTTCATGAGATAAACAGATCATCCAATCAGTACACAGTCAAAAGGTGGGATCTCTGGAATGCCCTGAACCGAAACCAGGGATAATTCATTCATGTGAGCTCAAGGACTTCTCCAGGAGAGCTCTGACTATCTCCATGAAGAAAGATTTCACAGCTGGGCATATCTGTTCAAGGCCTGAACTTTTCTCACTTTGGAATAATTTCCTCGTGTTCAATCACAATTTTTTTCCTTGTGACTTGCAACTATTGTCTTTTGCTGCTCTTCGTGTACCTCTGAGAAGAGCCTCGCTCTTCTTGATAGCCCCTCTTGGGTTGTTGGTGACAGCAGTCACCTCCTCAGCCTTCTCTTCTCCAGGCTGAAGAGGTGCAGTTCCCCCAGCCATTCCTCACAGCAGCCCCACTCCATCCCTCTACCCATGGCAGTATCTGGCCACTGCAGCCTCTCCAGTTTCTCAGAGTATTTGCTGTTACTGGGGACTCCCAAAACAGGACAGAGTGCTTCACAAGGGTCCTCATGAGTGCTGAATGAGGGCAGGAGTCACTTCCTTTGCTCTGCTGGTGACCCTCCTGTTGCGCAGCCTCCCAGCTTGTTGCTCCCCTGGACCCTCAGGTCATTTTCTGCAGAGCAGCTTCCTTGCTGGTCCACCCACAATGTCCTGCAGCAGTGTGACAGATGTCCTGTCATCTTCAGACCTCTGGAGGTTCCTCCATCTTGTCAAGGCCCCACTTGAGTAGTTACCTTTTTTTTTTTTTTTTTGTCTTTGATAAGGAAATCATTAACTTAAAAATAGCTTCGCTGTAAAAATTCAAATTTATCATGTTCTCAGTTTTACCTATTTTTTTAACAGATGAAATATGGAAATGGGATTCTGAGCATATTCAGTCTTTTTTTTTAATAAGTGTACTATGCTGTCAAAGATATGTTTTGACTTATAATGTAGATTTTCAAGGAAGATTGACAGCTGATCCCTAAGTAGACCTTTTGAGATTAACATTTTATGAGATTTACTTTGGAAAGCAAAGGTACCTCAGCAATATACAAATTCAACTGGCCTGTAATTTACATAGTGTCTTTTTTCACAAAGGCCAAACCAGAATTTCAGAAGTCTTAGTATTAACAGTTAGAAATGCCAGTGTGGCTATTTCAAAGTCCCAGTCTCTGCCTTGTCTATATAATTTGTCCTTCAGGGAAAGATTTGGCCTGTTTGAAGTCTGGCATGCAAGTTTATACTTACCTCTTTTGACCACTTTTTTGCTCATTTACCAACTTTTTAATTAACTTTTTAAGGTATTATATTGTATGTAGGTATTCATAAGGAAGGGTATCTAAATCCTGTGTAAATGCAACTCACAACTTTCTGATCCAACCGAAGAAAAGAATCCTAAGTATTTGTGTGCAAAACAAACCATTCAGACAACAGAGAAAATCAATCTAAACAAGGGATTTAAGATTCTGTGGTGGGATTATGAATTATGAAAATCTGGGTGCAGGATATTCTGATATGAGAGGAATAGCATAATAGTCTTTTCACTATATTGGCTATTAAGGAATTGAATAGATCCTAAATGGGTAATAATCCAGGTCTGGTTTTTTAATGTATATTTTTAGTGATCTTTACAGCAGTCTGTGCCAAGTCTTTTAAAGTTCCTATTATCTGAGGGTGGAGGGAGGGTTAGGCTGCTTTTGAGAGAGCAAACATCAGTTCACCATGTATGCTGTGAGAAGCTCACCGCACTAAAGACTAAATTTCTTCGGTGGTCAGAGAGAACCATGCCATGAAAAGGGGGAATGTGGGAAAAGGGATGTCTGGAAAATAGCTGAAGGTTATGGTATTCAAAGGGTGTTCTGGATTGCTGGGCAGAAGTAAAGGCAGATGCTAAAGCCAGGCACAAAGAAGCTTTGTAGAATTGAATTCTACTTCTCTTGTGCTATAAAGGGATTTTAAAAAACACACCAAAAACCTGATGAAGATTCAACTCTAGTCAAATAGGTAGAAAAATCACTTTGAAATCCAGATTTTCTTAGTTCAGGCTTCATCAGGGAAGAACTGCACACAGGGGAAGAAGCATCAAATGAAAGGTAATCCTTCATTTGGCATGGTTATATTCTTAACTGCAATTGCAACACCCCTGCTATTTCAATTCACCGAAATTTATTCCATCAAGCACACCCTTATCCATCTGTGTGCATTTCACACACTTTGTTTCACCCTCCCGTTTCCATTTTACATTTGTAAGCAGACGTGCCAATGAATTGAGTACCTGAGAATGCTCACTGGTGTCAGCTACTGGGAAGGGATGGCAAACAGCACACCCTGGGAGACCAGGCCAGAAAAATACATTTGTGAGCAAGACCCAGGTGGGCATAAATGCAGCAGCCTGATCCTTTGGAAATGCCAGTATCTCCCAGCAGCCAAGCCTGCTCCACAAGTCAATCATGCTTTTCCTTTCCTTTTTCCTTCTCTCCTTTCTTTGAACCTACCAGGGTTTTTAAGCACACAGAACTTCCAACAGACCGTGTACACCTTGAAGCCTGAAAACAAAAGGCAGCCTTGAAATGTGTTCTGATCTCTGGGGATCTAATTAATTCACTAATAGCAGCAAGTGCTCTTACAGCCTGAGCTTGTCACTTCATTTTACTAAGCACGTTTACTTTGTTATACCTAGTAGCCCCTAAAAAATGAGTTGTACATCCTCATTTCTTGCTTATTAAAACCACCCAAAAAATCTGTTTGGTTTAATTATATGACTTTGTACTTTCTTGAAATTCAAATGCTTTTCTGTTTAACTAATGGTGTTGATGAATGATGTGCACACAACTTCTAAAAGCACATTTTCACAGCAAGCTGGTGCCTTTTTTCTTAAGGTGTCAGCTCTCTGATGACAGGTGACAAAATTCAGGTACTTTTTCTGTATACCCTAGTACATCAGGAAAACATCTGAATATATCCTGTTGACTTTCCTGGGCTAAGTGAGAGAAATTATCTGTTGAGGACATTGAGCAGGAACCTCTTCCAGGAAGACATCAGTTTGGAGCATTAACTGTTTAAATCCTTTTGGTTAAAACCAATAGGAAGATTATAGTGAAGAAAATGTTTGTAGGGCTCTCACTCCTTTTACTCCAGTGTGTCTTTTACAACAAGCTTTTCCAGCAAAAATTTGAATCACTCATTCATTTCTTTCTCATCTGAAGCATCAAGCACATTTGAGATGTCCTTAATACACAATTCTATTAAGTGACTTTACCTTAAGTGACTAACTCTTTTCTTCTGAATTTTACATTTAAAGTTCACTCTCTTCCTGGGTGTCCCTCTTGTGCTTCCCCTACGTGTCCCTGCTCCCCCTTCATAATCTCAAGGTTTTCTGGCCCTGCCTCTGTGAGCAGCTCTCTGCATTGTCCTTATGCTCTCTGTGCTCTGTCCCCAGCAGGAGAGAGATTTCAGGGAACAGATTAAAATATGGGACTGTGATTTTGTGTTCAGTTTCAGTCTTAGCTGTGAAGGAAAACGGTCCTTGGTGCCTCTTACAGGTTCTCCTGCTTGCAAAGGCTTCTGATAAGATTTTTGCCCTTTAAGATACCACTTTTAGCTCATTCTTACTCTGTTGTGTCTTCTCACATACTTTGTGTGCTTCTGTGGTATGGTTCAGACCCGTGGGCTCTGCTTGGTAGCCTTGAGCTTTGACTTCTGCTTGGCTTTGGCTCCCAAACTGGCTGGTGTGGGAAGCTGACTTCCTGGATTTCCTGTCATCTCAGTACCAAGCTATTATTTGCCCTCTGTAGCTCTCTGACATCAGGATATAACATATTTTCAGTATTTCATAGTGGGCTTGTTGGCCGATATTCCAATACTTTCCTGAGCTGCTCTTCTGTTTCAGTCTGTGGTGGTCCTGTCCCCTCACAGGGACTCAGGCTCCAGTTTCAAAGTGTTTGATGTGCAGCATCAGAGCAGCAACTTGCTCTCCCATGGTTTTACCTTCCTTCACAAACACCAAGCAGTTAAAAACAACATTCTTTTCATGTTTTCTGTCAAGAGCAGCACTCCCCATATGTCACTGCTCTCATCTCAAGATTTGGCACATCCTGCAGTCCTGACTGTGTTTTTGGTCTAGTGGAAACTGTCCATGAGCAAGGACAAATTCACTGCACCCTATGCAGACTTTCTGATGAGTGCAGGCTTCTAACATGTTCTCCTGGCTCCCTCTCTGCCACCCTTCTGCACCTGTGGAGAACCTTTTCCCTTCAGACCCTTGCACTCAAGCCATGTCCTCTCCTTAACTCATTCTTTTACAGTCCTCTGAAAAACTTCAGAGAGGTTTATGTTGGAATAAGAGGTTTTTGTTTGGTTTTTTTTTAAGTATGTCCAGTCCAGTTCAACTGTTTATTATGCCATGGTGTACTTAAACCATCTGGTTTTACATGTTAGACAGCTCTGCCAAGTGACCAGTGACTAACTGGCCAGGGGAAGGCTGGAAGTGCCACTTGGCATCACAGCTGTAGGCAAAGGAGTAGCTAATGGCACCAGGCAGATAATCAGATACATGTGCAGGGGGTCAACGTGAAATTTCTGTACATTGAAGACGTGATTAGAGATAAGACTGAGACTGTTGATCAGAAAGCCAGGGTCAGGAATTCATAAGCACCCCTAAAGCAAGCATCTGACAATTTTGAGAAAGTAAGCATTTGATATTAGATGTTAAATCTAAACACAGCAAAGAGTGGAAACATAAGCAGTGTCCAAGCTTTCAACTTCCAAGGTTTCAACTTCTAAGGTTTCAACTCTAGCCTGTAATGTCATCACGAAGAAGAAAAAGATATTTTTAAATACCTTGTCACCAGGAATGACAAAACCCAACCATAATCAACATGCTACAGACATCAGATGGTGACTACAGGCAGATTTAAGGGAGAGCAAAAGTATCTGTCTGCACACAGCCAGTGTCATACAAATGAGGACCAGCTCTCTGCTAGTTTGTGTCAATAAATATGCATACCTGCTGAGCATGAGCCTTTTATTTGTATGTAGTAAACCCTAATAAACCCCTGATTAGTCTTAACATCATGTGGGAGCAGGTAAACAAAATAGTATTTCCATCCTGGTTCTAAGGTTTACAGCCATTACCATTTCTAGTAAGAAAGATTATCATATGTGCATCACTTTGATATTTAGAGGCTTCATTAGTACTTGAAAGTAGGTCCCTAAGATGTGTAGAGACTCATTACTGGGGCAGTTTTTCACTGTCAGTAGGTGCACTTAAAACCCTGTTTGCACTAGAGATGTTCTTCTGTCTAGCAACAATCTAAAATTCACAGGCATGGAAAATTACCTGCAAAATTAGCATATTTAAATTAAGCAACAAAAGGTTCTCATGGAAGAGGAGGAAGAGAGAAAAGTATGCTGGCCATCTTCAGTGTTTCTGCAATAGGGAATTTGGTTCTGCTGCAGATTTGTTACCAGCTTGAGGCATACATTGGTCTGTTTAGTAATTTAATTTTATCTGCAACAGTGGGAAAGAACATAGGCCTGGTAAACTGGTAGCTTGGACGTTTTCCTCCATCCTGTGACTTACAAAAGTCACACCAAGATGAAGCTAGTAGTCACTCCTGGCAGTCAGACCATGTGCTCCCTGTAGAACTTTCTGCCAAGGACAGGGTCTTGTGCCCACTGCCACCTTCTCAGGAGGTTCAGAGTGGCTTTCTCACACTCACATCATCAGGAGGAGCTTGACTGAGAGCTGGACATAGTGCCCACCTTGTCCACCCCCTTATTCTGTAGCCACACTCCTTATTTTCCCCATCCCAAAGGTGGAGATGAACTTGCAGAGCAATGTGAAACATACACAGAAACTTTCATTCAAAAATAGAAGTTCAGTTAGAAGGGAGAATGTTGATTAAAATAATCGGGGGGTGTGAGGCATGGAAAGTTGCAGTTTTCCTGTGCCATTCACATATGTAAAATTTCTGGACTTCTTGCTGGGGCTACAAAAGTATCTAAACAGGAGCAGGTCATAGTCTTTTCTGAGTCTTTGGCTGTCCTACCTCTGTGTGGTTAGGAACCAGCTACACGCTAGGTCTTCGTTTTTCCCACTTTCATTTTACAGTGGTGTGGGAAATTATTCATCCTAAACAAGCAAAATGTTAATGGGATGCAATATGAAATAATTCAGATTGCATAATCCTGTTTCAAATGCAACATAATAGACTTTTTGTTAACTTTCAAAGGTATGAATGAAAGTCTTTCTGAAATGACACAGCAAGATATTAACCAATATTAACCAAGCATAATGAGTCTATGCAGCCTTTGAAATAGAACTCTTTCTGTTGCCTAACAGAAAAGGGAGTCCTTTTTGTTTCCTCCCTCAAGGACTCTGATGCTGAAAAAAATTAGAATATTCTTCTGATTTTCTTCACACTAGAGAATAAACACTACAAACTGGTATTTAATGTAGTAAATCTTCCTAGTAATGTGTTATCACTTTTCAGGTGTATTCTGTGAGATTGATACCAGAGTAAAACTACAAGAAACATTAATACATTATTGAAAAGCACACTGGAGCATGTATTCACAATTTTGCTGAGATGCCAATGACTTCTTCAGCATCCTCATGCAGCACGCTCTCCCCTCCTGGCATTTGTGCATGAGCTGGTGTTTACTTAGGACTTAACATGACTAAATTTTTGTTTGCTGGATGTCAATTTTGTTTTGCTGTATGCTTCAATTGACAGGTGTGTATGTAACATAGACTGCAGTGGATACAGTTTTAATCCTGTCTGTGCTTCTGATGGAAGTTCCTATAACAATCCATGCTTTGTCAGGGAGGCATCATGTCTGAGGCAAGAGCAGATTGACATCAGGCACCTTGGGCACTGCTCAGGTAGGATTAATTCTGGTTTTCTGGTAAATGTAAATTCTGACATAACTGGGTGTGGTAGACTTCCCCTTTTCCATTTTGATCAGAAGTCACTGATGCAGTTATCAGTGAACTCTTCACCTGTAATTTTGAGTTCCCCACACTACACACACAGTGCTGTGTTTACATTGCCTTTCTTTGGCTGCTGTTACCTGGAAAGATAGAAAAGCAATAATCCAACAGTTCTCACATGTTGGGGTGGTAGGAGAACAGAAGGAATATGGGTGTGTGGGAAATCTTCCCTCTTGTTGCTGTGGGCTGTAAAATGTGCTTCCAGTGTGAGTTGGGTTGGGCCCTGATTGCACAAACATTGATCCATTATTCTTAAGGGTCTTTTCCAATCAAAGGGATTCTATAATTTCCTTTTCCAGTGTTGGAATGGTCCACTGAAGCCCTCTGTCTACTGCCTTGTAGCTAATCCTGTCTATAATCCTTCAGTTTTGGGGCTTGCATTTAGGACTTTCTCGTGGGAATAACAGCTTTCTACCAACTTTTTGCCAGTTTCATCTAGATCTGTAACTTGGGCAGTTCAAACAGCAAAACAGACTGTCACCAAAATAACCTAGGTCCATACCATGGAAAAGCTTTTAGTTCAAAACCTAAAGCTTGAGGTGTGCCATGTGTTGGTCTGGAGACCAGGATGACTGACTCGGTGTGATACCAACCTGGTTGTGTGGGAGGAACAATGTGGGAGTGTGTCCAGCTTTACTGCAATTTAAAATAGTTCTTTGAATATTATTCTGGCTTATCAGTGATGCACACACAGTGGTCTGGAAAATATCCTTTCCTAATAAGTAACCATGCATGTATTTATCACCTAGAAACAGATGACACAAATGCAGCTGGAAAGAAAGATGATGGCATGCAGTACCGGCCAGAAGTGAAAGGTACGGTGCGGAATTTGTGCTTTTTGGTTACGGCTTCATGAGATGAGAAAATAGAGCATGCAAGTCTCTTCTAGTCTGCCCTACAGCTCTGATTCCTGTAACTGAGACAGACCTGTGAACAGTTTCTTTCTTACAGCGTGTTGCAAGGCTAGCAGGAAGATGTGCATGATTTGTAAGTTTTGCCTGCTGTATTCCTCTGAGATGCCCAGCTGCTCAGTACCCTGTGCAGTGGCCATGGGATTGGACTCCCTCCAAGTGCTGTGAAAGTGACTTTACTGGAAGACACCAAGCTGTGACATTCCTGATGAAAACACATAGCGCTAGCCTCCCTACTATGATCCCATCTTTTCTGTTAACTTCTGGGGAAAATGAATGATTCTGTATTTGTTAGGTTGTTTTAAAATATTTTCAGTAAACTAATATGCTGAATCACATTGGTTGAAAATGGTTCACCTACATGAGCCCTTAATAATCTTTTAATAATCTTCAATGCCTCAACTTTTTCTTCATCCCTGCTAGTCAGATGATCATACACATCAAGTATCACTCCAATGGTTTCTTTAAACCACTTGTTGCTAGTAACACACTTGAAAAAGCCCTTCTTATTATCTTAAACAACACTGGCCAGATTCAGTTCTAAATGAGCTTTGGCCTTTAGTGTCTTCTCCCTGCACATATGAACCATAGCTCTGTACTCTTCCTGTGAAGAAGGGGTCTTCCTGACCTCACTTCCAGTGGCCATACAAATCTTCTTTCCTCTTGAGCTCCACAAGGAGTTCCTTGTTCAGTCAAGCTGGTCTTCTACCCCACTTGCTTGACTTACAATGCAGCAGAATTGTCTGCTCCTGTGCTTCTAAAGGCACTTCTTAAACCCTGACCAGCACTCATGGACCTCTCCAAAGCAGATTGACAGGGTACTCTGCTAAAGAGCTCCATGAATAGCTTAAAGATTTTTTTCTTCTGAAATCCAGGGTAGCAACGCCGGTGTCCTTTTTTCTCGTTGCACTGAAAGCTCAACCATTAAACTCAACCATTTTGTGATCACTATGGCCAAGATAGACACCTAAAATTACAGCCCCCATGAGCTCTCTATTCACAAATAGCAAGCCTAGGAGGGCTTGGCTCCCTGAGTACCTCTGACAAGAAGTTATTATCTCCTGCAAATGTCAAGAAAGTCCTGTTCATCACAGCAATATTATATTCCCAGGTGATGTATGGGAAGTTAAAAATCTCCCATAAGGACAAGGGCTAGCAACCCAGAAATTTCCCATAATTGCTTATAGAATAAGTCATCAGTGCTCACATCCTGGCTGGGCACTCAGCAGTAGACTCCACTACCATGTTTCCTTGTTTTCCATCCCCCTAGCCTTCACCCAGAGGCTCTCAACCACATCAGCACTAACTGTAAGCACTGCACACTCTCCCTTACATACAACATGGTATCTCCAACTTGTCTGCCCTGCCTGTCACTCCTGAACAGCCTGCAGCCCTCCACCTCAACACTCCACTTGTGGACTCATTTTACCAATTCATGCAAATACCAGTGATATTGTAGCTCTGGGAGATGACCAGTGCTTCTAGTTCATCCTGTTTGTTTCTCATACTGTGTGAGTTGGTGCTCAAGTATTTCAAACGCGTTCCTGAGCTCTCCATGTTCCCACTAGCACTTGCTACCCTCAGGTGATGCCATATGACTTAACTAGTGCAATGGTGTTGGAATCCCCTTCCCCCATCAATTCCAGTTTAAAGCCCTCTCCATCCTCCGAGCTTACGCCCAAAAAGTCATTTTACCCTTCAGAACAGGTTGGTTCCATCAGGCCCCAGCATACCTTGTATCTTCCATCATTAAAACCCCAAAGTTTTGGTGGAAACACCAGTCCCCAGAGCAAGGTATTGACATCCTGGACTCACCTGTTTGTTTCAAATTTCCCCTCATCATTGGGAGGATTGAAGGGAAACACTATCTGGGTTCCCAAATTTTTTTAGCATTGTCCCCAGGGCTTCTGAAATCTTATTTGATTGACCTCAGACTTTTTGTTGCTATATCAAAATTAGTAGCCACATGAAAGAGCAGGAGTGAGTAGTAGTCTGCAGGTTGCAATAACCTCTTCAGTCTTGTGGTTGCATCTCTAATTCAGATCCCAGGGAGGAAGAAAACTTCCCTGAAAAGATAATCCAGTCTGCAAATGGGTGCTTATATTTTGCACAGAAGGAATCACAAATTAACATAACTCGCTATTCTTTCTCCTCAGTGCTGGTCTTAATGCAGATTTTGTTCCAAGGGGTTGGTACCTTCTCTGTTAGCACTGGTCTTCCCTGTCATTATACTTGTTTTGCACTGTGCTTTGTCCTATGGCTTCCCTTAGTAAAGCCATCCCATCACAGCTTTCAACATTCCCTGTGCTCTTCTTGAAAAGTCATTCAGTGCCAAAAAGCTTCATCTATTTTTCTCTTTTCACAAATTCTCTTATTTTTGCTGCATATGATGTACCAGTTGGAGTGATTTAATGTCAATTTTCACTTACATTATGAAGGTATAAAAGGCACCAAATGCAATATACATCTTATTATGTAATGTAATGAAACACCATTTTCAGTTCCTATTCCAAAGAGGTAACAGCCTTTTATTCATTGCATGTAAATTGCCCTTGAAATGTAGTTAGTGGAAAACCCATTGTATATAATTATTATTATTAATGTGTATGGCTTGTGCAGTCTCACATTCAGCAAGTGATGTGCATGGAGAGAGTATGCTTTATGAAAAAAGGTTGTTTCGAAATTTTATAATACAGTCCTCAGGTCTCTTTAGATAGTGAGAGCCTGAAGTGAACTTCTTTGAATTTTTTTTTTTTTTGTCCAGGATAGAAGAACAGTCCACACTCCTACCTGTTTGCTTTTGTTTTCAGTTCCTGTGAGTAAATCTTGTTAAACCCTGTTCTCTGAATGGATAACATCTATTAGTCTCTAGAACTGTGACAGACTCCTCCTGCCGTGCAAGTGGCTGCTTTAAGCTCCATCAGAAAAATCTCTCTTCCCAGATTCAGCTGGCTTGGTGGTTTTGTTGTACCAAGATGAGCATCAGGGTTCCAGATTTTATGCATGACTCTTCCTTCTGGTTAAGTTTTTGAACTTCTATATGCAGTCACCTTTTCAAGGCTCCTACACCAGTTACATCTTTCACTTTGAAGCTCTGAAGCAGTCTAGCAGGCATCTGATTAAAAATGGATTCCTGTCAAAAGGGGGTTAAATGTCTATTTTACACTAGGAATCACTCCCTGCATTTGACATCTCCTTGCTTAACATAAGTTTTGCCTCTCACCTGTGTGTGGCTGTCTGGTCACTTTGCAGGGGATGCACCTTTCAGTTTTCCACTGGGCCTCACATTGTGTATATAAATATACATGTATTAAAACCAGATACGGTGCAGCCCTCTGAACATACTAATATAATTGTCTGTAGCTCATTACAAGGTTTGATTTTGACCAGATCTGACAGTAATTAAATTCTTGGAAAAGGAGGGAGATGATAGTTTTAGGATGAGATATCCCCACTTTTCTCCTCTTAGATATGTCACCACATAGTCCATTCCATCAGTGCAGTGGTGGACACACTGTCAGTATTAGTCAACATTCTTCCCTTATTTCAAGTCCTCTGTATCTTCAAAACAGCCTGAATTAACAGGCTTCCTTATATCTAAAACCTCTAATACAGGGTTGGGTATTTTTCTCCAGAACCGAATTAAAATACCAGACATTTCAGAAAAAAACTAAAACAGCAGCATATCTCTCTTTTTGTCTTGTAAAAATACATTCTCTTTATTGCTGGTTTGATTTCAAATATCTGCAATTGTATAAGAGATTTCTTCTTCTTACTCTCTTTTGCTTTATAGTCTTTTATTTGTGAAGCTATAGTCTATTGCCATACAAATCAACACAATTCTATAATTATGCTCACATCTTAAGATCCCTGTTCTTCAGAGAAGTTCATTATGAAATACCAACTTCTTCTATGTTTAGGACTTCTTTACCAAAAAATTTTGGGGGGAAAATGGTTGAAAATGAACACAGCTTTGGATAGTTTTGGTAACACGACAGAAGCATGAAAGGTGTTGTGGCAGAAGGGACTGCCTTCCTGTGCTGGGCTAAGCTGGACAACAGCTAAGTGCCCACCAGCTGCTTGTTCTATCAGCTTTCCTCAGGATGATGGAAGAGAGAATCAGGAAAGCACACATGAGAAAACTTATTGGTGAAGCTAAAGGCAGTTTAAGAAGCAAAAGGAAGAAAAATAGGAAAAAACCCCAAGAAATGCAAAAGCTTCACTCACAATATCCCATCAGCAGACTGATGGCCAGCCAACCTCTGAGCAATTGCCACTTTGGGAATACCAAAACTATAGTTCTTATTTCATATGGTGTGGGGTGTTCCTGTGGCCAGTTTGGGTCAGCTGTCCTGGCTGTGGCCCCTCCCAGGCTCTTGCCCACTCCCAATCTTGCTGAGGGGAGGAGCAGAGTGAGAAGCAGAGCAAGTCTTGATGCTGTGTGAGCTCCCTTCAGCAACAGCCAAAACAGTGTGGTGTTACCCTATTGTTTCAGCCAGAAATCTGCACCACAGCACTCCATCAGCTGCTGTGAAGGAGGTAAACTCCACCCCAGCCAAAACCAGCACACCTGCCAAAGGAATGAGTATTTTAAACACCTTTCAATATTTTTAAGTTCTCTCTCCATAAAAATGGTTTTTTTTCTGAGGAAGACTGCTATTCAAGTGTGTTTGATTTAAGCTTTATCCACCAGTGGTACCAATCATATCTGGACTGTATCAAGTGGTTTTCAACTCAGTAATCATAAAATGTGGTTCAACATCTTTCTAATCCTTTTTAGAGGGTTCTTTTTCATCTGTTTACACATGGGAGAGAGCTCTCTGTGTCTATGTATTAGCTCTTTGTCCCAGTGCCACTGACAAAGCTTCTGCTGATCTTCCTGCTTTGGTTTGTTTCTGTCATGCACACTTTTCTCCTTTTTGAGAAACCTGATATAAAAAGCATATTTAGATGTCTCTGAGGATCATTTTCCAGTGCAGTACCTTCTAGCAAATCTCTGTAGGTGCCTCTGAAACTTCCCCCTTAAGCCTCTGCTTTATTATTCTCTATTCCTTGATTCACTGCAAGTTTTTAAGGATATGCTATTCTTGGTTGAGAGTTTTAAATTAACATCATAGACCCGTGTATAATTGTTTCTGTATATTTCTTTTCAAGACGCCAGTGATCAAAGAGAAGACATTTACATTGGAAACCACATACCTTGTTCAGAAAGCTTCAATGGTTACTGTATACATGGAAAATGTGAGTTCATCTATTCCACTCAGAAGGCTTCCTGTCGGTAAGTCCTTCGTGTCTCCAAAATGTGATTGAAATTGCTGTGAAGCTTAATCAAAATGCTCTCTAGAGATAATGACAGGATGTATCCCTTTGTGATATCGAAGCAGGGGCACAGGAGTAGTATCCTTGTGCTGTGGGCTGCACCCAGCTGCTCCAGCCAGGAGGGAGATAGTGCTCAGAGGAGAGGCTCGGTCAGTCAGGTACATCAGAACCTGAATCCCTCTGAGCAGTGTAGCCTCAGTGCTGTCTTCTTATTTTCAGCTGCTAAATCATACCCAGAGCTAAAAAACAAAACAAACCAGAAACACATTACAAAGGCCTTTGCCTTGCATGGCTTCTCTCTGTGACTGTTCTTTCCCCACTGACCTCTCAGCCTGCTCATACAGTATTTTATTGTTCCTGTCATAAATTCTCTCTAGAGAATCAATACCTTATTTTTAACATTTATTGCCCCTTTTCACAATAATAGGCTTCATCTAGAGAATAAAAAATTGCAAAATATTCTTTAGCCCACACCTTTTGTCTACAGTGTAAACTAGCAACTCAGAACACTCAGTATCAAGCCCTTCAGTGTTTTCCAGAATATATGAATGTTCCTTAGCTCACAGATAATTTTTTCCTTTACATTTCACCAATCAAATTCTGTATCTTTGTTTTCCTCCAAAACTTTTATTATTATTATCATTATTATTATTATTATTATTAAAGTTTTTAATAGCAAAAGGCCACTTTGCATTTAAATGCAATGCCCTACTTATTAGGAGGTTTCGCTCCTGAGCTTTTATCTTGCAAGCTTGTACTTTCAGATTAATGTGGCTGCTATAACTGCTATAACTCTTCACTTTCCTTTGCTTTTGAAATTTCAGTTGTAAATCCATTGGATACTTTCACATCTTCTCCCTTGATCCTTATTGATTCATGACATTTAGGTGTTTTTTGCACTGCCAAGATTTAAGGGTTTCCAGATATATCAGAGAGCAGGAAGCTTAAATGACAGAGTCAGTATTGCTGTCAACTTAAGCACTTGAAACCTTCTATTATTTCTTTTACCATGCAAGACCCTTTCTTGTTTATTTTCAGCTTTCCAATAGGACTGTTTTGGTTTTCTTTTTGTCTGGAACCAAGAGAACTCAACATGGCTTTGCTTCTCTTGAAAAACTGGGTGCATCCCCAACATCATCTTGATGGGCATTAGGCAACACTATCTGATTACAGTATTCTTTTGATCTAGAATTGTATTTAACACAATTTATAATGTATTTGTCCTCAAAATGTTTAAAGTAGCAGTATTTCAAGGAAAACATTCCTGTCTGAATTAACTAATTTTTATTTTCTCAGAATTTTTCCTGGAAGGTGCCAATCTTATAGTAATGAATTTATGATTCAGTGTAAATTTTAAATAGCTATTATTACTCTAGTAAGTATTGAAAGGCAATGTTTTGATGGATTTAATTAATGTACCATCCTTTTAAATTCTATTTTATAGTTACATTTACTGTTACCACCTTCAGCTATGTATTTAAACAGTCTGAATAGTATCTCAGCACTGAGCCTAGCACAACAAACCTCACATGGTTCCAGTCCAGAATTTGTGAATATCAGTTCTTGACCCTGAGTATCAGATCTCCTTTGGATTTTTCTTGGCTATTAAAATACTTATGGTCTCATGCCTTATGCATGTTTCTCACTGGAGCAGAGTCATTCAGGAAACAAATAGTTTATAACAGACCTCAATCCACCGCAGTAATCATGTACCTCTATCAGAGAAAAAAATTCTCTCTTTCCCCAGAAAGGAAAATATAAAGATGAATGCTAAGGGCAAATTGTTATTTTCAAATGCTTTTGGTTCTCATATACATCTAGGATATACATTGTTTAATTTGGTCCTCATTTCCTGGTAGCGATGGATGTGAGGTATCGGATGACCTATAAAACTGCAGAAAATACTTGCACAGAGCAAATTCAGTTCTGCTTTCACTGAGGGCAATGAATCTCCTTGCTTATTGTACAGCAGCCCTCCAGGACTGCCAGCAGGCAGGTGGGAGGAAGGTTTTGTAGCAGTCAGTTGCACAGTATTGGTTTAGCAGCCTTTGCACAGATGGGATCAGGTGTGTCTCCTGCTGCCCCTCTTGTGCAGTGAAGTTCTGCCCTGTCCTTATGGCAGCCTGCCTCAAGGACACACAGTCCAGCCCTTCCAAACCAAATCTAAACTTCTTTATGCTAAATCAATTAATTGACTGATCAGCTTATTTTGATAAATCCTTGCTGACCTCTATTGATCTTGCTGTTATACTAATGCTATATTATCTTGTTATACATTTACACAGCTGAATCTCTAAAATCTGTTCTACTAGTTTAGGGTAGAAAACTAGTGCCTACTGCTTCATCCTGACATGATGTAATTCTTAATACAAGCTTCTTCTACTGAATCTGCATTCAGTATTTCTCAGAAATAATTTCTTGTCATTTCAGTGTTTCTGAGGAAACATCTTTGAATTTCTTTGGCCTCCCCTGCCTTGTTTTGCCTTTTCTGCATTAAAACAGCTCTCACACTGGTAATACTTCATCTGCTACTTTCTTTAATGAAAACAAAGCAAAGTAACAATAAGATTTAAGTCCTCTTGACTAATAAGGAGATCTCTTACTTTCTATGTCTTCTTGCATGATTACCAGTGTGTTCACTGTCCTCATTCTTCTTGTATGCTTATACAGAATTCTCTTTATTCCCTTCCTGGCTACCACTGGGCACACTTACAGTACATGGAGGGTTTTCTTTAACAAGCCTTACAGGAATTTGGTTCATGCCTGAACCAAAACTCCTTACACAGCAGCTCATGGGTGGAGAAAGTAGAGTCACAAGATTATGAACATGTAAACTCCAACTATTATCCCTGCATGCAGAGGGAGATTAGGAGTTGCATTAGCAGTTGTAGAAAAGTCTTTGGTGTAATTATTTTGTTGCTCCAAACAGAATTAATTCCTAGCCTAGCACAAAACTTTTGAATGGATGAGTCTGATTTTGTGTTGCATTTGGGCTTGTCAGATCCAGTTTACAAAAGGATTGTTGCTCTGCCTGCATGTGAGTATTTCTTCTCCAGCTGTAGAGCTGGAGGCCAATTGTATGATTCAGTTGTCCATAGTGATGCATTTGTGTCAGTCAATTGTAAAGGACAGCTGTACAAGGAGCTTGCTCAGGGTTCTAAGTGGTGGCCTTTGACTCTGTAGACTTCCTCTCAGTGTTTTGGGTGGTTCTTGCCTTTTCATGTGCCTCAGCCTCTTTTGCCTTGAGACATGAATTGTTTCAGAGTGTGTTTGCACTGGCACATCTTGCATTGCCAGAACACATCACTGGTCAGGGACAGCCTCTCCTGAGCTCCTCATTGAGCTAACTCCTGCTTTGCTCAGGCAAGTTACCATTTAGGGAGCTGCTTCTCTTCTGCTTCCAGCTATTTCTCCCCCACCACATGCAAATTATTTTGGATTCTTCCTTGAACTCTCACTGGAACAGTTGTGAGGTTTTCTATGCTGACGTCCGGTGAATTCTCGCTCAGCCACAAGACAGGAGGGGGTTTGGTGCTGGTCTTGTCCAGTAGATTTTGCAAGATTCCACTTCTCTAGGTTGCAGCTTGAAAAGGGGTCTTCTTTTTTCAAGGTGGATTTTCAGTCCATATTTCAAGGTTCCCCTTCCTCTTTGTCACTTCTGTCCCATATTGACAATGGAGCTGAATGAGCTGTGCTCTCTCTATGTTTCATGAGCATGGCTCTTGCATTTCATTTAGCCCTGTCTACTTGTCTTCCAAGTATCTAATTGTTCCACCAGTTGCTTCACTCTTCCTAAATATTGTACCAATATAATAATGACCCACATATCAGGGCCTTCCCCAAGCTGGTGTGTTTTCAGAGGGCCTTACAATATATTAGTAACCTTATCCAGGAAAAGCAGAGCACATCTACTTGCTCTGTCTCTTCTCCTGCCACACAGATCCAAAACATTCCCTAACCCAAGCATTATCACACGTGCACCTTCTCACCAGCTCTTTCTCAGCTGGAGTCACCTTGGATTTCTCATTTCATATGCAAAATTACTGGGGTGCTGTCAAATTACAGATTCCATGAAATATTCCTTTTCTTTTTCAGGTGTGAATCAGGATATACTGGACAGCACTGTGAAAAGACAGACTTTAGTATTCTTTATGTTGTCCCAAGTAGACAAAAGCTGACGCATGTCCTTATTGCAGCAATAATTGGAGCTGTACAGATTGCCATTATAGTTGCAATTGTCATGTGCATAACCAGGTAGGTAAAGACAAAAACAGTAAAAAATTACACAGTGTATGGATATACTTTTTCTGTATTTAATTACATGATGCCAAACATTTTATTTGCTTAATACCCTATACCTAATGACTGAAGCAGGATGATTATATAACACCCTATATGCCCTTTTGTTTCATTGCTCACAAAAGACAGATTTGCTTGAATTCAGGAACCACCACTAACCACTCTGAGTCTCCAGGCAAAATACACAGCAGATCAGCCTTGAAACAAATCCAAGAGTTAAGCTACTGTGCTCGACCTCTGCTGGACTTATTGAGGGATTGCTGAAATTTTGTGGAACTTATGATCTCCAGCCACCTCCCAGTGAAACCACTGAGGCTGACAAGATGCTGTTCCCTGTGGTACCACTGTAAATGGTGTTACACAGAGAAAGAAGTACCCCTCACACCACATACACTTTCTGAAAATTAGTCTGCAACTTAGTCCCATTATTAGACACTCACTGTAAGAACCTGTTTTGTGAAACTTAAAGACACACAAGCACAGAGTTCAGGTTTCTGGGTTGTCTCAAATTCTCACCCTGTGTAAAAACTCAGATAAGAGCCATGGGTTCTTTTTGATGACAAGGCATTCACTTCTAGGACCTGAACCAAACAAAGCACTGAGGTCTCTGAGATAAATAAAGGATGACTTAGTTACCTTATAGGTACATGAAGTATCTAAGTCTTACACTTGGGCATCCATGCCACAGTTTGACTTTTCCTCCTCAAGTTGTCCTTCACTTTTTCAGCTCCACTTACATTGGGCCATAAAACTTTCAGCTACTGCATTAGTATAGGCCTTCCAAAACTCAGTGATGTAGAGGGACACCCTGTGAATGAACAATACAGGCCTTTTTCCCTGTATCCCTTGTAAAGTTCAACCTAACAGACACTAGCATATGTAAAACACCACCTGCACATGTAAAAGAGATACTTGGCTCATGCAATTGATGTCATTCCCTTTTTCACTCAACACCCTGCTGGCCAAAGTAGTGGTGTAGAAGGCTATGGTTCAGCTCCTCTTTCATCCTCTGTATGACCATTCCCCAGCTCTCAGCCTCCCATGTCTTGCTGCACCCCAGCAGGACTGCTCCATCATTCATTGCCTTGGCTGAGTAAGTGCCATTCCATTCAGGATTGCTGGCTTTTGTGAGTCCTTTTAGTTGTGTGTGTGGCCCCAAGAAAGGAATCACCAGAGTCACTCCACAAAGGGACCTGGGTGGGTTCTGTCTCATGGGCTGCTGTGAGCAGCAAGGAATCTGGAGGCCCAACACTTCAAAAGGCTGATTGATCCAGTCTCACCATCCACTGGGTTTGAAATATGAAATATGTATCAAGTGAAGCTAATGCAATCATTCCCTATGGAACGTACTTGCTAGATCAAGGCTGAAGGATGTAGCACTTTGCTGCTTTCAGTCTCAAGGTCAAGCAGGGCTCCCTTCTGCATGATCTGGGGTCCTACAGACATTCCCTGGTCACAGTTCAGTACTGAACAGCAGGAGTGTCCCACTTGTCAGCACAGATCATAGGCTCCTTGCTATTGCTAAGTGCAGAAAATTAAGTAAATGTGTGATTGCTAGGCTTAATTATATGTGGCGTGTATAAAATCAGCCCTCCTCTCCTATTTATCTCTCTTTTTTTAACAGAAAATGCCCCAAAAACAATAGAGGACGTCGGCAGAAGCAAAACCTAGGCCATTTTACTTCAGATACATCATCCAGAATGGTTTAACTTAGTGCTTTTTATACCTACATTGACCATGTGATGTACATTTTTATTATATCTTTTTTTAAAGAATGGAAATATTTATTTCAGAGGCCTTATTTTTGAACATTTTTAGTGTAACAATGTTGGTCTGTATTCTGAAAGCATCAGCTCTAACAGCTATGGACTGTTTTAGTATCTTTACTTTTATGTTTTTGAATACAGTAGTTCATTTTCTGTATCTGTATCACATGGTTATATAATAGACTTGTGCTTTATCCATGGAATGTAATATTTTTGGGAACACAGATTTATTCCAACAATGGTTGTAGACTTAAAAAAAAACCCCAACAAACAAACAAAAAAGTCCACATTACCTAACAAACAAGGCATGAACTAAAGGTAAAAATGTTTACAGCTTACTTTTCTTATGAGGAACTAGAAAACACTGTGTTTAAATACCGTAGATATTTAAATGTTTTTGAAAGTTAGTAACTGATTTTTTAGACACTGCCTATCGCATGAACTGTGAAGCTGTGTGCTGTGTGTAGTTGTAACATATTTATAAAATGTGTGGGCTGGGTCTAAGCACTGCCATCTTCAGAAATAATTCCAACAATTTATTTTTAAAGACAAAAATTATAAATTTCATAATTTGGGAAGTTACCTGGTAGAACAGATGGCACAGGTCCAAAAGAAGTAGGTCTTAGTAGATTTAGATATTGTAAAAATTGGTGTTGAATAATTGAACACAAATAATTGGAATAAAGCCTACTTTATCACTGTTAAAACTGTTTTAATACTTCTTAAACTTTTTTAAAGAAAATACATGTTTTAACACCTACAATACAGATTGTATAGTGTTTGTGATTAAAATAAAAAAAAATAAAAGTGAATGAATTACTAGTGCTCTTGTATAGAGTATTTTCAAGAGCTAAAGAAGTCCATCCAAATTAGTCTGCTGGTCATAGTTATATTAATAGCCTGCTAGTTGTCGTTTGAAAGATCCCAAGATAAAGTGTGAATAGGATGTGTTCAGCTGTTTTAACACGTAGTGTAGGCTTTCAGAATTTTGCATGTAGGATTTAATAATTTGTTCAATTAAAAAAAAAATGCTTTCAACATTTTGAACTGGAAAAGCATGTCACAATACAACGTTTTCACTATATTGCCTCTGGTTTAGTGTGTTTATTTGTTACCCCATGGGGTAATTGCTGCAAGTTGAAGACCTGAAGTTGTTTGGCTGGAAAAGAAACAACCGTGCTAATTTTCCTGACCGCTTTTTGAATTCCCTCAGAGAAAAGCACTCCAGTAACATGAAAACAAAAGTAGATCTTTAAAAATATGCAAGTTTGCTTTCCTGCTTAATTAGCAAGTTACTTAACTTTCCTGGATTAACACTAATAACTTCATCAGTACAGAAGCGTGACCCTTTAAACGTATGTTCCTTTCCAGATATTGCTTCCTAATTTTAGGGGTTTCATGTTGCTGAAAGTATCTGAGCAATCATGTGTGGATATTTTGTAGTCAGAAGTATTTGACCAAGTTCCAGGAGCGGCGTTTCACGCCCTACTTTGAGCATCGCTGGAGCCAGCTGTCGCCCTGGCTCCCTGCAGCAGCGCCAGAACCGTTCTGGCAGGATCACCGAAACTTCGCCTCCCTCCAACCTGGCTGAAGGCAGGCAAAATGGATCGCCACGAAACCACCTCAGAGGCTGACAAAACGCACCAAAATCGTCTCTCCGGCGTCGTCGAGGAGGAGGAAGAGCAAGATGCAGCTTACACAATTGTGACAGTCCTGGACAAAGTGGCCAACATTGTTGACAGCGTACAGGCGAGCCAGAAAAGGATAGAGGAGAAGCACAGGGAGATGGAAAATGCCATCAAGACCATACAGATTGACATTTTAAAGCTTGCCCAGGCTCATGGCAATACGGGCTTCACGGTGAACAAGTTACTGCAGAAAACCCGCAAAGTCAGCACCACCATGAAGGAGGTGCGGGCGCGCGTGGAGAGGCAGAGCACCAACGTGCGGAAGGTCCAAGCAAAACAGGAGGAGATGCTGAGAAAAAACAAATTCCGGGTCGTGATCTATCAGGTAACCATGAACCTAATTTCTTGTGGTACTGTTGCTTTTGCACCTCCTTGGTGACTTCTGGTAGGTGCTGGTTAACGAAGCGAAAGGTGCGGTCTGTCCAACACAGGAGTTGTTTTATGCTTTCTTTAACACTGATCTCTGCTCCCCAGTGCCTTTCAGCATGAATCTACTGGCAGCAGCACACAGGGTCTATTATTAGTGTGGGTAGGTTTCTGAGCCAGTCGTGTAAGATTAACTGCAGATCAGCAAGGACTATTTCCTGCCTCTCCGAAGGTAATGTGAGGCAGGCCCTGTAAATCTTGTCATACAAACCATGCCTGACATTCATCTCTGTTATTTTTTTCACCGTATTAGGTAGAAGTGCAAATAGCAAAAGTGTTTTCAGGCTCCCTGAAATGCAGACTTTCTTCTAACACTAATTTCAAAACATGGCTTGTTTAATTTGCAGCATTGCCCAGGCTTTCATACTGCTGACAAATTGGGGCTTTTTTCATTGTCTCAGTGTATAGCAGTACAAACTAAAGCTCAGACCCACAAACCCTTCATGACAATAAATACTCCCTTGCATGGTCTACCTTGCAAATGGTTTAACATAGCACTGTTCTTTCAATCACAGTGGACAAGGAAATCATATAGTTTCTTTCACTGACTTTATTCTAGGATGTTCATTGTATATTAAAATAATTGTATTTGAGGAGATGTTTCATGAAATGGCATGGTCTGAGTTGCATCCATACAAACAGTGCAGACAGTTCTGGGGTCTTGTCAATGAGTGCTGTGAAACATATTTGGTCTGATCCTGCCTTTGCTGGAACTTCCCAGCTTCCCAGGTCAGAAAGTAAGAATGTTTGATATTTTGCCAGAAGCATAGCTGCTCCTTTTTTACCAGCAAGTGGCCAAAGCTTCTTTCAAATGGGTTGTATTCCTCATTAGGCATTCTTGAAAATACCACCCCTCATGAGTAACACAATTCACCCCCATCACTCAGTTTTACACCCTGATTTTGAATCTGTTTGTCCATAAATAACATCATTTGCAATGAATGGAGCCATGTGTTTCACTGAGTTTATTCACCACAGTGAACAGCTGACAAATTCTTCATAACCTAGCTTTCTTAAATAGTTCATTTTCCACTACTGGGAAAAAATAGCTGAAAAATATGAGAAAAGGCTGAAGGTAGGGAATATTACCTCTTTAATGTTATGTTAGTACCATATACAGCCAAATTGTGCCTCCCAGATTTTCTGACTGAATGACTTACTATGGTTGTTCAGTAGAAAGTACAGGCCAAATCTGTCCTATTATTACCATTATTGCAAGCTGCATCATCATCATGGAATAGAAAACAGGCACTTTCACTTTTTGCTTGCAAATCATTTCCCAGCTAAAGGTAATACATCTCTATGACTCCCCTGGTTAATGACATAATGCCATTTCATTGATGGGCCCTTACCATAATGACTGCAGCAGAATCAATGCTTTGAAAATGTTTTTTCTTTAAACAGTATTCATTAAATGATGTAAATTTTTCTGCTAGCAAGATGTGAGCTGTTGTTTATTTAAAAATACAGTAAAATATGGTCAAAATGGATTTCCATGCAGGTGTAAAGAGCAGCCATTGGTATTTTCAGGTATTTAATACAAAACGTGGCTCTCCCAATGTGTGCTTTCTCTAAGAATCATCTTCAGTAGGAGTTTATAATCTCTCTGCTGGTTTTGCTGGACAAGAATGACCTGCACACTGTTCTGTATATTTAATTCTTAGGTGGTACTTTTCAGGAAGGGAAACAGCATTTTTTCCTGTCTTTCTGGTTTGCTCTTCCTACCATGATTTAGAGCTGTCAGAAAGAATATGAATGACTCCCTCCTTAACTTCCATCATTTTGTAAGGTAGATTGAACAATCTTTTCCCATTTGCACAGAGAAGAGGCAGATATGTGGATCCCTCTAGGATCTGCCCTTTAACACATTTCTGGAGAGGGACAAGTGCGGCACTGCACGAAACCTGGAACAGTCGAGGTAGGCAAGAGTGCACTGTAACTTCAAGGCACAGGGACACTTACCAAGGTCTCTTTCACACAAGTGCAGTGATTTTCCCATTGCTGATTTACACCAGGGAAGGCACACTGCTGCAGTGCCAAGACCTGAATGACTGGAGCTTGGCTAGGGTGAGTGGGAGTCTGTGAATAGCCATGGAACCAGCGTGCTCCCTGTGCTATACGTTACAGATTGGTATAACCCAGTTGTTTACTCTGTGGCTGTGGCTGATGCTCTTCTGTAGAGAGGTTTTTTTTCTGATTAACTATTTGGAGCATTGTGATGGGGCCAATGACCCGTGTGCTGCTGGCATGGAATCTTTACACGGGCGAGCACATGTGAGTTTTAGTTTTAACTTTTGCCGGAACATCAGCGCATGAAGAAAAAGGAAACACCAATTAAATGCTAAAGATTTTCTTTCAAGTGGATAGCTTTGATCTTATCATTGATGGAGGGAGTAGGCAGGTTGAAAAGGATCATTGGCTGAAGGAGATTGTCCCAAGAGATCTCAGCAATGATGAAAAGAGATGGCGATATCCTCACATTAAAAAAAGACAAAGTGATCATCCTTGAGCAGAATTATCAGGGAATTGAGAGCATTCATCTTTAGAAGGCCATGTGGTTGAGGAAAAGATTTGGGAGCAGGCAGCTCTC
Source organism: Dicaeum eximium (assembly GCA_013396995.1). Lineage (NCBI taxonomy): Eukaryota > Metazoa > Chordata > Aves > Passeriformes > Dicaeidae > Dicaeum > Dicaeum eximium. The sequence continues at coordinate 115,599 of VWZP01006390.1, forward strand.
CTCCCAGGCTGACTGCATGATTAAAAATGCTGGTTACTTCAGACTTTCTAGTGAAGTCTTTGACCCCGGAGTGCCATGTGCCCTGAGACTATAGTAGGGAATAAAAAAGGATGTTGTAGGTTGTACAGGTCACTGCTCATTTTTGTTCAGGTTAGTATGAATAACCAGCTGTAAGAGCTATCATTTCTCTGAAGTCAAAGAGCATTTAACAGTTTAAATAATTCTGACTAAATTATTCAGAAATTAAAGGGAATTTTTTTTTTACCCTGAATGAACTTGTTTTATTTGCTTTTCTGCATGTTCTGCAAGTCCCTATTTAAATGGAACTGTACAGGCACCAGAAAGTCCATGTTACTGTTTGGGCTTTTTGCCTATTATTACTTCCCATAAGCACCATAAATAACTACTTCCTATAAAGGGACACATGCATTTGTTTCACTTACTTCTGTCTGACACCTGAAATTAGTGGAGGTGTAATAAACCAAGATTATGGCTTGACTGACCTACACAGTAGGGTTACAACTGATTTGTTTGCCCTGTAGTTGCTCCACTGCACACACTGGGAGAGGCTCACAGAAGCAGCCTTGCATATGCCACTGATATTATGCATAAACAGTAAATAAGTTAAAATGTGAGTCTCTTCTCTTGCCCACTGACATTCTGTGGTTATAATGAATAGGACAGTAAGGATGGTGAGATCAAAACAGGGATAATAATCTGGGATATAGGGATAATAAAAAATATAGGGATTAGGGATAGTAAAACCTGAGGTGGAAGCACCTTCATCTGAAGTGGCAGTAGAACTCAGGGTGTCAGGAACTCAGGAGATTGCTGTTAATTTGGTACCATTTGAAAATAAGAATGGCAGGCTCAAAAATGGCCCTGCAGAACAAAATCCTTACTAGCATGGAGTTAAATAGCTCACCCAGAGCAGACCAGTGATAGGTGGCTCATATTTGACCATTTCTCTGTTTTGCAGAAACATGGGAGGTCTTATCCTTTCTCATATTTATGTACCTGGTATCTTGCCTCATAACAGATAATCTGGAAAAACAACAGGTGGCAGTGCATTGTGTTGAAATGTGAAGTGAAGCTTGCAGTGGGTTTCTGAAGGTGTGTTTCTAGGCTGTCTTTGTCAGCTGTGTAACATCCTTGAAAATCTTGATACAGAAAAGGTGTGATACTAAAAAAAATGCTCAAAATTAGAAGCTGTCAGTTCACAGAAAGAAGTATAGACAAGAAACCAAATTACTTTTACATCTAGAATAATGTTAATTTTAGTGTACATGGTGCTAATTCCTGTATTTTAGCTCTGATCAGAAAACATAAATGGATGTCTCCAGTCCTGGAGACAGCAGGGTCTGGACAAAATTGCCTCTAGAGTTCATGGGAAGAGAGGAAACCTAAATTTGTTACTAAAGTGTAGCCTGAAAACTTAATGGGAAAAAATATCACTGTGAAAAAAAAAGTCAGTATGAATTGACTGACTACCTCTGACAGCAGAACACTGGCCTCAGGAGCTCAGCAACACAGGGCCTTTGTTGCAGTCTTGTGGCAGAAACCTTATAAATATTTTCACAGCTGGGATAGGTAATTGCCTTTTCTGAGAAAACAGGGAATAAACTAAACCCAGTGATTGTGTCAGAGAGTGTCACGAGAGCCCTTTGTTTGCATTGTGGAGCCCAGTGCTCCAGTTCAAAGTGCAGAGCTGGCCCCGTGCTGTGCAGCAGCCACTCATGGAGAAGTTATCAACCAGCTAAAGAAAAACTGCTTCTAGTGACATGTTTTCAAAGAATGGGGAGAAAGAAAAAGTTTAAAATATTATAAAAAAACAGATGTTGGGCTGCTTCTGTGCTCCTAAAATGAAACAATTTGCATATTTCACAGGACTTTGTTCATACCAGATTACAAGCTGGATTCACCATTGGATCTGGTGCTCCCAGACCTGTTCCTTTGGGATGATCCTCTCAAGGGAACAGGCTGTTCTCTTCTCAGAGTTGCCATTGATTTTTCTCCACCTATTAGCACTGAGTGGTGGAAACAGCTGATCTTAGTTTACATTTGCACTGGATGCAGCTGTTGAGGGCTTCCCTTGGGGCTGCCCTGCAAGTCAGCGCAGGAGCACAGGCACAGCATGAGCCTCCTGTGCCTCTTCTCCATGGTCCTAGAGGCTGCTTGGAATTGTCTCCAGGAGCTGTGGCTGGCTGCTGTGGGCACGTGTGTATCTTAGAATGGAACCATAGAATGACTTAGATTGGAAAACTCCTCTTGAGATCATCAAATCCAGCCATTCAGCAAAACCCTTCATTCCTGAGGCACAGATTCTGGAATGGACTTGACTGGGGACGTCCAGTTGGGGTTCATATTCTCAGCACTACTGAAGACAGCTGAACCTTGCAATTATTCCCTTAGTACAGGAAAAAAGTTGATCAAAACAGCACAGGAATGGAGATGAGGAATATGTGAAATCACAAACAGGAAGTTTGGGATCTGGGACAGGACTCATCTTGCCAGGCATTAATTAGACATCGGTAACACAGATGTTTGTATGTTTGGCCTGTATATTCCTTTTAAGTAAGCAGAGAGAAGTGTGTGGAACCTGATTCTCCCACCCTGTTGTAGACATCTACTTCTGGATACAGTTCCTACTTTATAGGTATCTGCTCTCCCTGTGTAGTTAAAACATTGTCCAGAAATGAGTTCATATGGAGCCAAATTTGCTTGGGCAGACAAGTTCAGCAGCTCCTGATAACTGGCTCTCACTTGTACTTGAGAACTCTCCCCTGGTCTAGTTGACTTGGAGCAGTCACCATGTGATGAATGAATGAATCAAAACATTACCAAATTTTTTTTTTGTCTTACCGCACCTTGTGATGCTTTTTCCCCCTGGCTTACAAGGGGCTTCTAGAAAACTCAGAAATGAGAAACTTCACCAGTTTGATTGCAAACTGACCTGCAGAGCTATTCCCTGGTCTAGTTCCATAAAGCAGTAGCAGAGCAGAGAAAGTGTGAAGCTTTTGTTTTCCCCTGAAGCTGCAGTCGTCCTTTTTATGCAGCCTGTAGTAGCCTGGAGCCAAGGGCTTCTCCACTGATGTGGTGTAACTGGGAACTGGTTGCTCATTGACTGCTGCAAGCCACAGACAATGATAATGGGAGAGTGAGATGAGTTCCTTTGTAGTCATTGTATGCTGGTGGTTGAATTAATTAATTTCTGTCAGAATTTAAATAAAAGGGATGTGTATTAGGCTTCACAAAAGAGAAATTAGGGGAGTTGATTGTTCCGACCAGGCTGATTTTCCATAGTGTAAAAATAATTCTAAATGCAGCAACAGCACTTAGCCACGAAGTCTTATATGCTGAAGTGTTTACCTGATAAAATTTCTTAGGTGGCCTTTTAAAATAATCCTGTTTCTCTCTCATCTGAGCAGTTTTTTGGCCTGCTGTCAGATTCTGAAATGACAAATTTGCAGAAGAAATGAGGGGATCACTTGAGATTTATGAAGCTTCACTGTTAACTTAGAATATGAGTAAAAGTACTGAATGATTTGTAATTGGTTATTTTCCAGTGGCTCATGTTGATTTAGAGTGCAATTTCAAGGAGATGTTTTACTGATTTACCTTGACTACCAGTCTGAATAACAAATCATACACCCAACATGCAGATTTCTAAGATTTGTTTAAAACATTGTGGCAATGCGTTTTCCTGCCCATAAGCTGCCCATCATTTGCATCACCAGTTGTCATAGCAGCAGGCTCTGGGTAGCCTTTGACCATTTTGCTGCTCCGTGCTCTGCTTCAGAATTGTCAAGTGATCAGCAGTCAGTCCCATCTGTGCTTATGTTAATTGTCACCTGCACTTTCTGTGTCATACACCCCAAGGCTGAAAGATCCTTTGCTGTGACCTTTTCCCTGTGCAACACAATGACTCCAAGTTATGGAGTTTCATCAGCCTCTCCTCCCTACTCATGCTGTGAGCAGTTTCTTTAGGACCATTTTGAGTCTTGATTTTATATACACAATACATAATTTATATATATATATACATATACATATACATATACATATACATACATACATATATATATATTCACACATATATATGTTATTTTAGAGATATAAAAATGAATTATTTTTTGGTCATTCTGAATATTCTGAGGTTTTTTTATTTTAAAAAGCTTTGCGAAAGTGTTGATTGAAATTAGGTAATAGTTGAGAGCTAACTGTTGTCTTTATCAAAGCTGTTTAGAGTAACATTTTCAAGCTATTTGGAAAGAGAACACAAAACTAGTTTATAGCATTTCTAGCAAATATTTACAAGTAATACTGTGTATTATCTTTTTTTCTCTCTGCCAGCTTTGGAAGCCCAGTGTGAGTTTTGAAATACAATACTTTGAATATATATACCAAAAAATAGAAAAGGACAAGGGATGTAAAGCTCTTGAATTGGCTACATTCATTAAAATGCCATCATATTCCATTATTTTTTCTTTTCAAATGGCATAATAAAATTATTACTGAAATTATTATTAAAAATGTCCATGTACTTAAATAAAGCCTAAGTATTGTTTTACAGTGACATTATGTTGCTGCTTCACTTAGCAAATCAAGTGAACTCTAAATGCAAAACACACATTTTCTTAAGGAAAATAAAAGTACTGCTGCTATTAATTATTGATCCCACCCGTGCTCCCAAAGAGTGGAAATTTAGCTAATAAGTTTGCGAGGGAATCTTTTCAACAACCCTTTTGTCTTTTCCCAGCCTCGCAGTCCTTGCTGAAGGCATGACCTTCTTCCAGCAGCCCCCTTTGGCTCCCTAGTGCAGCAGTAAGTGAAGGCTGCTTTTAGAGCCAACCTGATCTTTGCCAGGACATCACGGGTGTAAAATACCTGAGACATTGCTAAGCAATTTGCTCTGCCATTTCCCCCTTTCTCTTCCCTGAGAAGAGGAGAGCCTGACTGTGCAGGCAGGGTTATCAAGCAGTCACATTCTGACACAGCCTCTTTACCCCTGAGTGTTTCAATTATCTGACCATTGCCACTTCAGAGTCTCATAGGGTTGATTAGAGGCATTTCCACTTTTAAGATTATTTACCTACTGGTTTTAAGGTTTCAGAGAGGTGGAAAAGTCAGCACGTTTCCCTTTGTATAGCTGAGGAGCAGATGCATTAGCATTCCCTCATAAATGCTTTACCATAGTCTATAGGGAAAAAATGCTGCTGCTTTGATCCCTTCCTTGTGGTTAGAAGATGCCTGCAGTGCCTGCAAACTGGTCACTGTTCCCTCCCATGGGTGCTGAGCAGCCAGAATTTTGGCAGCTGATGGAAAGTTTGAAGAGCAAAAGGAGGGTTTTAAAGACACAGTCTATGTCCCCTTGAAAATTTTCTAATTGTGAATGAAATTGAAATGAGGGCAGGGGGTGAAAATGCCGGTGATGGACTTTGTTAGGTTTCAATGCCAGGCTGGCCTTCTTCATCAAAGCTGAGGGTTACTTATATGTTTCCTTTGCATTCAGCCAGGCCCTTAAGAACTCAAAATTCTTTTGCTAGGCATATTTGAGAGGTTAAATACTCAAGAAATAGTAAAAAACAAAGTTCAGGTTTAAGATGCTTTCTTAGCAAACTTTCCATGCCAGGGGCTTCACCAGCCACTCCTGATTTGTGTAATTGTTCTGTTATGGTGTTATACCTCAAGTCTTGTCTGTTAAAGTTTTTCCTTAAGCAGTGGATCTAACTACCCGGCAGGTACAACTGCAAAGGTCTCCAGGACTTTCCCTTACCATTCAAACAATGCTTTCAGTCCCTCCTTTGCTGCCACAAAACCTGAAGTATTTTTCCTTTCAGGCTTCATGTCCTTCCAGAAACTTGCATTTCTCCAAAACATTTCCAGTTTCAAAGGAATCTAATCTGACTCCTTTCTCCCCTCCCTCCTCCTACACCCATTCATAACATACAACCCCTCTTCTCAGCCCCCTTGTCCCCTGACAATGTTCAGATCTACAAGCAAGGTACCTGAGCCATGATGTACTTGCTCAGAACAGATGTCAGCTTGCGGGGGACAGACAGAATGACTCAAAACACAGCCAGCTTCACACTTATTTCTTCTTCAGCACTTATTTCTTTGTGTCAGAACCCAGCTCATTTTCAAATGAGCTGGGTAATGCCCAACTGTTTCTGAGTTAGTGGAGAGGCCATGTAAAGGTGAGAAGGTGGGAGATGCATAATATGAGCATATGTGTTACACTTCTTGTACAAATTGAAGATCATTCCAAGTCAAACACTTACATGACGGAATGACAGATTTACTAACTTTTTTCTTGGAAGAGAAGGCAAAAATATTGTTCTGTTTGAAAGGTCTAAGCCTGTTTCCAGTGTGTTGAGTGGTGGATAACTTTTCAGGAGATTATGGCCAATGAGCAATTACGGCAAACAAACACTCCAGGAGCAGTGTGAGCACCCTCTGCAGGTACTCCTTCCAGGAGGAGTGATGAAAGGGAAGGGAAATGCTCAGCTAGCACAGATTTGTTTTCTGATTCTGGCCTGTGTATGTCTTTGGTGTTTGCCAGTAGATGAGGCAAGCAGAGTATGTATCCTATGTATTCATCGATAGACTTCCCCTATAATTGCATGCCTCTTTCCTCAAGAAATTGTGTTAAAAATAATTGACTGCTTGGTATAATATTTTACTGTGAAATAATGTCCTGTCCTCATTTTAGACCCTGCCTTACCATGAGAGATGGTGGTGGGTACAAGTTCTTCCTAGCAAAATGCTCAAGCAGATTTTTAACAAAAAGCTTGAAAGCAGCAGCACCAATGGCTCAACTCCCTTCTCACTCTCCCCAAAGATTGGACTGCCCAGTTCTGCTATTCCCAGTCCCATCTGCTTTATAGACAAAGAGAAAGCTCTCACCCAGTTTAGGCCTTTGTTCTGTGCTGCTGAAATCAGTAGGTGTTTGGTCTTTTGGTTTTACTGAGCTTATGAAAGAGCTGGTAGCTATATGCTTTGACTCTGTTTCCCACCTGGTACTAAAGCTTCTTGTTCCTGCCTTAGGAAGGATGAGCTCCTCTCTTCTTTCTGCCCCACAGATATCTAGTGATAAGAAGAAATAATTTAGAAGCAGGGGAGACAGAAATGAAGCAGATGAAAAAGCTCACCTACTGAGCCTAAATCACTGAATTTTTATTCCAAAACCTTCCTAACATGCTAGACAGGCTCACTAATACTTTCCACTTCGGTAACATCCAGAAATCTTGAGAGGAGATAGAAACTCATACTAATGTTTTGCCTTGCTACATTTGATTCTGCAAGATGTGTGCAGAGACCAAGGAAAAGAAGAAAATCAAAGATTTGGCAAAGCTCATGCTGGGAGTCAGTAGGAGAATGAAAATGTTTCTCAGGATCTGCATGCAGCTCTAGTTTCTGTGTCTCATCTACAAAATCTTCATCTCACAAGTTCTTGTTCATAACTTTTGATTCAACACCTGTAGGAAAGCTAAAGTGCTCTCTTCTGTAACTAACAGACTAAAGGTAAACACAATCAAAGTCTTGCAATTGACAAAAAGTACAGACAAATTCTTCTTCCAAAGAAAGACAACTTAAATATTGCAGAGAAAATAGTGTCTCTGCCTTCCCTCCTTTAAAAAGTAATCTTCATATGAAAGGCATATTCCTCTCCCCATATTGTATTCATCTCTGTATGTACTGAAATTTCAGAATATTCATTCTGGAAATTTGTTACTATTTCAGCCTAAGGAGTGGGGTATAATTTAAAAACTTTGAGGAATTACTCTCCAGCTGTGTTTTTAGGAAAAAGGAGATTATGTTTATGTGTAGAAGTCTTTATATAATTAATGTTAATTTCCACATGTTAATGAGGATTATTAGCAAAGCATTGTAGTTTTGTTCCTGCTGATTTTGACAGATGAGTTGAACAACATTCTGCTGTAATCAATGTAACATAATTTGTCCCTATTTTTTCTAAGCATTAACAACTATTTTAGTAGAGGGTTTCTACTGAAGCCAAGGCATGATGAGAGACTCTTAAGTGTGCTTTATCTGTCAAATAGCTCAATGTATGTTATTTTATGTATTGCTAGCACTGAGTAAAATAACATGACTCACTACTAATGAGTCACTGTGAAAAATGACAGATATCTTTTTGGCTGGAAAGTTCCCAGCAAAATATTCAGTTAGGCTTACTTGCTATTCATGGGTTCACAGCTTTGATATCTCTCCCATTGTCTACATTAGGATGATAATAAAAAGTATTACCATTAGGATGGTAATAAAAGGGTAGAGTCCTGACACTGCCATGCCCCAGAAATCAGATGAAGTAGTCAGTACTAATGGGAAACAGCTTAGAAAAGTGTCATACAGCTGTTGTACCTGTTTGCACCCCAAAGGGCTGCTCCTCCTGGGAGAAGAGCACAGGCACATGCATGTAAAAAGCTGGTAGGGAAGAAGGGGGTGGCATTATCCCTCTCATACCCCTCCTACAAGTTACAGTTTTTCTATTCTGCATGCACTGCACTTCTAGATAGAAGCAACTCACTGACACTGAGCCACAAATTTGTACTTGAACAAATGCCAGATATATCCATGCAGATCAGGGAAACAGCTTTCTTAGGGGATTCTCCCTGTTCAGATAAATCTTTCCTTGCCAAAACTTTTTTACCTTTTTTTTCTCAGATGTCTTTAATCACTAGTTCATTCTTGGTAAATTTTTTGTTTACTGTGGACAGTTTTTGGAAATCTTCCAATATTTTTGATCTTTGAGCCTCTAGCAATTTTTCTTTGGAGAAGCTGCATGAATTCCTAGTGCTAAGATATCTAGGATAGTCACCATTTCCAAGCATGCTGCTGATACACATTAGATGTGTCATATAAATATATAATTCTGCATGCTCAAACAGGCCACCAAGCTCACCACAGGAGACAGAGGTGCTTGCTCAGGAATATCACACATTTCCAGATGGAACAAATCAAGTTCACCTCAGCGATGGTGCAGGTGCTAGATGAATTGTGCATTACTGGGTTTACCAAATAACATCTCTTTCCTTTAGTGATTTGTCCCCTTGTGCAGCCAGCACATGTAAGTTAATATGTTGGGGTTCATTCCCTTCTGGGCAGCAACAGCAGTGTTTGCTAAGCTCCAAGCAGTCAAAAATGCACAATTCTCTTGGTAATAGCAGTAGACTGAAGCTACTCATATCATTGCTTGGACACTGTACAGCTGACACAAGCCCAGGAGCCTTTTTCGTCTAGAGTGTCTGCTTTTATTGGTGAGGAACAATGGATCAAGGTCCAATCCAGAGAAGCAGATAAGCTGAAAAAAAAAAAAAAACCTAGAAAAGTCTGGTCTGAAAACCATTAGAGGCCAGGACTCATAGGACCATTGCATTAATAATTTCAGGTAGAACCACACTGAAAAGCAATATTTAATCAGGCATATAATATCTTTAGAGAACTTGGCAAAGATTTCTTAGGCCATTTGTGTTCTGCAAAATTTGAGTACGATGGTACAAGCCTACCTGACTTTGTTACAGTATTGTATTTCACTTAGCAGTAATTAACTGCAAGCCAACAACAAAAAAAAAAAAGCTTGAACGACCATCTTTTTGAAACACACTTGCTGGAACATGACTCTCTGCTTTCATTCACAGGAGGAAACCGAGTGTCCTTCATCTCTCTCTGTTATCAAAGAGATGACAGCGGGTGAAACTATAGAGGATGATTTCTTCCCACCTGATGATCTGTCTTCTGATGAAGAATATTATATCGAAGAAAGCAAAGCAACCAAGTTCAAGAAATCAGGCATGAGGCGCATTGATGACATCAAAAAGGCATTTTCAAGGGAAAATATCCAAAAGACAAGACAAAATTTTGGCAAGAAGGTAAACAGGCTTCAAACCAGGATAGTGACCCCTGAGAGGAGAGAGAGGATCAGGCAGTCAGGAGAGAGACTGAGACAATCTGGGATAAGGATCAAGAAAAGCATTTCACAAGCTGCTCCAACCAAGGAGACATTCAAGATTCATAAAAAAAATAAAGAACGAACAGGAGCCGAAGGTCAGGAGGGGATCCAGGAAGGCAGTGTACACATCGCCTCTGAGCTCCCGGCAGCAGAGCCCTTCACTGAAGAAATCTCTTACACAGAAGTGATCACTAAGGTAAAGAAAGACAAGAATAATGCAATAAAAGGTGCTTCCCAGTCAACTGAAATAGGGGTGACTATCCCAGAAGTCGTCCTTAAGCAGGAAAGAAAAGAAGGAGGAGGAGGTGATGATGACGTCCCTTTGCTAGACCTAAAGCAATCAGGATAAGGAGTCAATGAGCACACACCCCATACTGTCCTCACTGAGCAAGAGAGAACACAGTATGCACTCACTCAGCTTTAGGAAAATGTGTGAATTTGTGTTCTATCACAAACCATGTTGGTGTTGTTCTGCCATCCACACAGATGTCTGTCGTGTTGTCTTCCTGACAAAAGTCAAGCCATGCAAACTGAAGGAAGGGGCTCCCCCCCTCTGTCTCGGTGTGTGCCGATAGCCATTGTTAACCCAAATGGAACTCACAGTGTCAAAGGGAGATGGGAATCTGCTGCATTTCCAAGATTGATTTAGCAGTCACTTTACAGCCTAATCACTCTCATCGTTTCATTTGCATCAGTATAAAATTTATTTCCATTATTTTATACCAACTCATCTAATCAGAAAACAATAATAAAGCTATTACTTCATATTAACAAAAGGAAGAACTATGGAAAACGTCATTTAGCTGTACAAATATTATCACTTAAGGGCCCTCACAGAAAAAGTAGGAAAAGTATATTCCTACTTTATTCATGGTATGAGAAAATGTGGCAGGAATTATAGGGTTTTGAGTAAATTGTGTTTTTTCTTAGTGGAAAAGAGAAACTCCTAAAATGACGACAGGTTATTTCCAGTCTTCTGAAATAGGAAGGTTCACTGTAAGTAAGCAATGTGTTTTGTGCATTTATGTAGTAAGAATAAAAAAAGAAGACACATTAAATATGGAATAGCAGAGGGAAAAGGGAAGGAGGTATCGTATTCATGTTTTGGGAAGATGAGATTGTGAGAAAGGCAATGATATGAAGCAGTAAAAGTGGAATAGGATGAATGTGTAGGTTCTGGATAAATGGAGAAAAATTAGACTATTATAACTACAGTTTCCTTGAGATCTTCTAGAAAACTATTATTCTTTACAGAGGATGATAGGGTTTATGAGCATAACAGACCAGACAAGGGAATTCTTTTGTTTTCTACTCTCTGTGTTTTTTTCTGAGCTTCACTGCAATTAAAATCTCTTCTACGAAGTCACAGATGTACAGGGCCAATCCATAACCCAATTCTTTTTTTTCCTATCATCGTCATTATTGACCAGTCACAGCCTCAGGGATTATGAGACAGACACCCTTTGGACTATGGAATGCTGTTTATTTGCAACTCTCAGGAGCCAGTGCCCTGACATCAGATATGTTTGTAAACATGACTGCTACGCTGACATGGGGTGCAGGACTGTATTGCTCTCTTCATTTTTAAATGGAGTTGCCTTCAGAGCACTTCTCTAAAGCAATGTTAGTCATTACTATCTGTGTGAAACTTGTACAATATTGCCAAAAGCTGTGTGATTGTATTTACTATCTCGGGTTCATTTTAACAGAAGAGCATAATAATTTGGTTATCTATATACATTGTTTGAAGACTTCCAGCTAATTGTTAATCTATCATTCAAATATAATTAGTTTGATTTCAAGTATTCTGCCTGCCAGTTCTTTCATTTAGATTGGTGTACATCCCACTTGAAGTGAAACAGTTTTAGCAATAGTAACTAGGGAACACTGGTTGGGGATGGTCAAAGTTTTACTGTATCAGTGACATTTCAAATCAAATTAATGTTGTCAGATTGAGAGCAGCAACTCCACTGAGTGGAAGGGCAGGATAGAGCAAGAGGAGGAGAGGGAAAAGGAACACATTTCTGTCAATAGTAAATTGTTCATCTCCACTCTACAATAATCACATGCAAAAAGGAAAGAGCATTTTGCTTATAGGATATACTGAAGGTTTTGTTTGGTGTTCTTTACTAGTGATAAGAAGCCTTTTTGGAGCAAAGTCACTTTATGTTCTTCAGTTCTGTATAAAACTGTAGCTATCTTCAGTGAAATACTGTATGATTTTTCTGGTTCTTCAGTAATGTGGCCTGCATTCTGTTGCAAGATTTGGCATTTTTCTAAATGATAAACAAGGTTTAGTTATTAAAATGAAAATGTTGATGTTCAAACAAGCTATTTCTTTGCATTTTTATACAGCAGAACACTATGTGATAGAACATCATTGCCTATAGATTTTCTTCATATAGCATTTAATTTTCTCATTTTGCTTGACAAAAAAAAGAAGAGATGCAGTTTCCATGGAGCATATTATGTAGCACCAGATATAACCTCTATAAAATATCTATTTTTTAATGTTTACTTCTAGCTTCAACTGGTCAGAGGATGATTTGTTTCATAGCAAGCAGTGAGTTCTTCAGGTGCCCAAAGTATTTCAATGTACATTTTTTATTTTAAATTGCTATCACTGTTACTGACCTGACTTTTACATGTACCAAGAGATCAAAGTTAAATTACTCCATATCACCTCATAAAGGTAGGGGATGGGGGAAGCACTATGGTTTGCAACCTCAGTTCCTGTGGAACAGCACAGACCTTTGCTGCTTGAAGCCTCCCCCACCTTTTTCATAATTTCCAAGATCAATGATCATGAAGCCAAATCCTTCAGCCTCCTCAGAAAAAAAATTCTCAATGAAATTGGTTGATGTACAGATGCACTGCAGGGAGGTCTGGTGTATTTTTTTTGAACAGTTGGTTTCACTTGAAAAGATAATCTTGCTGGCACTGTTGCTCCTAGCTCAGTGGAAAAAAGGGACCCTGTCCCTGTCTGCTGTGTTTTCCAAGAAGAAAGCTGGCACTCTGTACTTCATTGTGGGTGTGAGTGTGAATACCAAACTTCTTCATGGAATGATCCCCGCAGTTGCTAACTGCAGAGTAAAACTGGATATGCAAAGGGATGAACTACTTTCTTAGACACTTGCTCTACAAAAATTAAAAGTGTTTACAAGGAGAAAAAAAAATATTAACAAAGTCCTGACTGCAAGTCCTTCTTTTACAAGATTTCAATGATTTCTTTTGCTTTGAAATTATGCTAGTGAAAGAAGCCAAACACATTTTCTGCCAATAGCCATCAGTCTATTAAAAGAGAAGTATCAATCATCCTTCGGTTACAGGGTAGTCAGCAGTAGTGGTTAACACAAAAATACTTCAACCATTTCAGGTGAAGTATGGACTGTGTGTCATATTCTTTTTTTTTTAACTAAACTGATGCAAAATACAGAACAAAAAGCAGTTAAGAGGTTTGGGTTTGCAGGATTAAGGCACTAAAGCAAATGGAATGAGTACTAAGAGAGCCAAAGTGGGGTTCAGATGTTTTTACTCTGACAAAACTTTAAAACCTTTCTTCCTGCTAATATTGGGGGTTGTGCACACCTTCCTTATAAGTGGATATAGGTTTAGAAACGAGTTAATAGGTGCAAGAGGCACTTCTTGTGCAAAGATAAACAGCTCTTTTTCTATGATTGTTTGCTTTAAAAAGTGACTGTTCAAGAAAATGGTCGCAGCCATTAGTAAAACCACCCATCAAGTTTAGAAATGCAAAATAAAAGGAACTGTGCATTGAAATATATGCAGATAAACATAAAACTTTACCATGCATTTAATTATCTTGTCATTACAGCTTTAATAATGCTATGGATAATAAGATTTTAACTACAAAGGTGAATTTAAAAATAATTATATTATATTATATTATGAAAAATTATTGTATTACGAAGAAAGATAACATCTACAAAAGAACCACCATAAGATGTCAGAGCAGTTGTCACTACCAGAAGCACTTTTTTATGTAGTGCTGCCATTATGAGCAAGTTAGTTGATTATATTCTCACTTGCTTTATAAGAGTTGCCAAATTTACACCAGCAGCTGTTTCCCCTCTGATATTCCCACGGTAAATAAATGTAGCATTTTTGCTGTGCACAGAGTAAGCTGATTTATGTGAAACGAACGTAATCTCTATGTATCACCTGGCAATTCCCAGCCCCCTGAGAGAAGGCAGCCACCACTTTGACAATAGCAATGCAACACCGGCTGCAGCCTAATCCTGCTTGGTGGCTCTTTCTTCCATAGCTGCCTGCCCTTACTTTGAACTGCAGAGCAGTGCAACCCCCCTCAAAGTCCAGTGATCAGGACTGTGCACTGTTTTCAGATCCAAAGAGAAGATGTAGGTCAGGTCTGTTCTCCGAGGCTTTGTGTAGACAGGGCAGCAGTACACGTTTCCCTGCTGCTTCCTCGGGTCGTTCGGCGCTGTCCTGCTAACGGCGAACACGTGCACTACGGGAAGGCTCGTGAACAGCACCTGAGAATGTGAAAAGATACTCATGGCTCAGCATTAGAGAAGTAGGATAGGGCATCTGAGTTCTAAAGACTAGAACTAGATTCAGTGATGGCCTTCAGTGAAAGCACCTCAGCACCTCAGCAGAGCTACACGTGAGGACACAAGTCCTACACTCACTACTCAGGGACAGCAGCCTGTTGGAAGGAAAGGAAAGCAGAAAAGTAGAAACCTGGAAAACTGTACGCTGTGGAGGTAGATGGAAAAATGTCAAGGTGGCAGGGTGGTTCTAGGAGGAACAGCAAAATTGTCTTTTTTCCCCTTCCTTTGCCCCTTTCACTGAACTTTCCCATTCTTTCCTCACCTCCTTCTTCCTGAATGGCAGGAGTGGAGCTACAAAATCCAAGCTGCAGCTAGCAACCCTCCTTGTTACCTCTGCACTGCTGACAGTGGAGGTTCTAACATCCAAGGTGCTTCTTGGGTGTTTATCCAAACTAGATTCCCTCAGGTCTTCCACCAAGATAAAGTATTCATTGTTAAGGCATAAAACAGACCCAGATCCAAGAGCAACGTGAAACGCTGCTGAACACTCCAGAGCACTCAAGTAAACTCCATGTTTGAGGGGGTCTTTGGACAAACCAGGCACCAAAAGTTACAGCTGGCAAGGTTTGGCCTGGAAAACTTTTCTCTAAGTCAGACACACAAGTGTTTGACTATGGACAGGAATTACCTCAATTCCAATTCCAGGACAGTTAGCACTGGCTTGGAAAAAGTGTACCAGTGCAGACAATGACAATTTTTCCTGGACCATGACTACAGTATCTAATCATTACTCCATAGCTAGATTTTAAATCTGCTTAGTCACACCAGTAAAACCTAACTCAATGCATGGATAACAGATCATAAGCCCAGAACTAATACTCTTCCTCATATTAAAGCACAAACACTAGGGATTTCTAGTCAATCAAACAATGACCTCCATATCAAACCTAGCCCAGGGCTTTGGAAGCTTTGGTAAGGTCCCCCTTGGTCAGTCAAAAGAAGACTGACTATGGGGTGCACTGTTTTATTCTAACATAACTGTGCTGCTAGGGGCCCTGAAGCCAAGAAGCCCATCATCTGGTCTGCTCTAGTGCTATGCATCCTAAATTCATTTTCTGACAGAAGTCTTTTTGTTCACTTCTGGTAGGTAAAGAGCCTGTCCTCTTCTCAGCACCACTAGCGTTGGTTACCCTCTTAAAACCTGTTGTGAAACCCCTGCTGCAGGCCCTCAGCATGCTTCCTGGTTTTCCCAGAGCACATGCATTATCCCACAGCCTGCCATGCTCACACGAGCCTTACCTTTGGTGCTGACTCGATCAGCTTGCTGTTCCTGCGGTCCCAGCCCGCCCCTTCCAGGAACAGGCCGTGTATGTAAACCCCACCCATGTCAGCAGGAGGAGGGCCAACAACATCTTCTTTCATCATCTTGGTCACTTCACTGCATAACACAACACTGTCCAGTTCCCACCCTTTGGCTAAATTCATGCGAGTTGTCTCTTGCCTCATGGCCGTTAGGAATCCCTAAGGAGGCACACAGGAATATGACATAGAGGACTTTTTAAAAAGCCTTGAATTTAAACAACCTACAACATTTTTTTTTCCTAAGGAAGTGACAGCAGCTGTATTAAAGTTCATCCCACAGAATTTCATGTGCATATAAACTAAATTTGGTAGTGTAAATCCAGTGGTTTTCTACACCTTCTCAGTACCATGCATCCAAACATAATTGGTGTGCACGTGTTGGTGCTAAGCAGTTCCCAAGTTGGGTTACTTTAAATATCAGAAGTGCCTGTATAACTCACCTTTCATGCCTTTTTTTACAACCAACCAGATGGAGAGAGGTTTATAAGGCTGCCAGATTAATGTGTTTTGAGAGATTCCAAACACTGGTAATTTCTAATTTCTCTAACACTGGCTATACTATTCATCTTTTCTTCTACTAACATTGTAAGAAATGCTTTTCAGTTGACAAATAAGCATTTACAGAACACAAAGGAAGTACCAGCTGGAATCATGCCATTAAATACTGAAATGCCTTTGACACTTTGCTCAGTGAAGTCTTTATATACTACAATAACATAGTGTTTTAAACAACAGCAAGATAAACTCAGAGCACTCCAGTAGCACAGAATAAAACTAACTCTCTGTTCCAGAGAGCTACAATCTCATGACATTGGTATAAGCTATCAAAAGACAAGCCAGGCTGAATATGCTGGTTGCTTCCCTGATACAGCTGTCCATGGGAAAGCACAGTTCAGTACATGGGAAGTGCCTTAGTCCTTAGAGATGGGAGGGCAGACTCCTTTGCTGTTCCAGAGGTCATGTTGTAGATGTGCATGTTATTTTACCTTTTGGAAACCCTGATTGTCAAGTGAGGAGGTAAAGAATAAAACACAAAATTGAATATGCAAGAGCAATGGAAAGGACACCCAGGAAAGAGTAAGTTTCCTGACATATTTCAGAACAGGGAATTAAAGCATCTGGAGACAGAGAAGGGGGGATAGAGAGCCACATGAGGAACACACAAAGGTGGGAATCAGTGAGCCAACAGCACAGCAAGGAGGAAATCAGGATGGGAATGATGGAATTGAAAAAGCTTTTTGTTTTTCTTCAATATTCACAGAGCGGGATGCTCTGTTGAGCTCCCATTAGGGCCAAATGAATGGAAAGAAGTCAGATGTGGGAAAATCAGCAAATTGTCTGAACACAGGGGCCAGTCTGTGGCTGATAGGACTGGAGTGCTCCAGGCACTTGGTAGCCATGCAATACCCTTTAAGTTATGAGAACTTGAGATGACTTTCAGGAACCCAGATGTTTCTGTTAACGTACACTGGTTGCTCCTCATTAATATCATACCAGAGACCCAAGGACAAGTGTTTCAAAGAGGTTTTGTGATAGCACAGATAATGGTAATTGCATTTGAAGTAGTTGAGAACTCCAGCGTATAGCTGAGGGAGGCAGGATTAAAGGCCAACTTCTTCTATCAGAAATGCCATTAAATGAAAGCAGAATCATTGCAGCAATTTGTGGAATTTTAATTTGTAGAAACATGCTAGAACCAATAGTTTAAAATACATGAAGTGTTCACTGCTGTAAGGCCCCAGAGGGTACTGGATCCCAGATAAACTGAAATATTAAAGAAAGAAGAGCCTGAAGAGGACAGAGCCATGACTGTATTAAGGCAATCAGTTCAAAGGCACCATGGAAACAGTGGAATAAAAGTGAGCTCCAAGCTGTGAGTTGTCTTCAGGGATAAGGTTTAGATAGCAGATTATTCCTACAGAGATGGCAGGACCTATACACTTTCTGCAGTGGGACTTTTCATGCTTATCTGCTCATTTGAATGAATCCTAGACAGCTTTTGAAGACTGCAGCTGTGAGCTGCAGGCCCAGCTGGGTGTTCCAGAGTGGGTGAATGGCACAACAAAGAGCAAGGCAGAATCAAGTGGCTTGAGTACCACTGTACAGCTGAGGCTCTGGCTCATCCCAAAATCCTCTGTCAGGGACATAAGGATTTGTGTCTTGCCATGACATTTGTACCACTTGCCACAACATTTGCTTCAGTTTCTGGTAATCCTTGCCTTTTTTTTTTTTTTTTTTTTTTTTTTTTTTTTTTTTTTTTAAGTTTGGTTGGTTTTGGTTTGTTGGTTGCTTAGGGTTTTGGTATTTTTTCTTGTATATATAAGTTTGCCTTTTCCTGAATTTCTCCCTGTCCAGCTCACTGAAACCTGCTAAAGCTTTGCCCCTTTGCCTTTTAACAACTCATGTGAACTAACTTGAACCTTCTAGTGAGGGAAAAGCAGGCACACATGGAAGCTATGACAAAAACCAAGAAAATCAGTTAAGTCTATTTCTCTCAGAATCATACTCTCTCCTTTACCTTACTTTGGAGGTTCCTTGTTTGTCACTTTGCAAATACTGAGCAGATTATGGCAGGTTTGCTAGAACTGAGTGGACACTGAGGAATGGAGGCATTGTACTTCATATTCTGATTAGTATCCACATTACTTTGGCATCTAAGGGTCATAGAAGTAGGTTGAGGGTTCAATATGCTGAGTACTACACAACCAGAAAGACAGTTTTGCCTCACAGTGCTTAAAATCTATATGTATAGGACAAGTGACAGGAACTGGATACAGAGATACAAACATGGAAACAATAAAACAGTGTCAGCCACTAAATGGAAATTGGGAGGTAGGAATGAGAAATGCCTAATGTCAAATTTTTGATTAAAAAATCCAGTAAAATCAGTTACATCCAGTAACAGATTAACTTCAGGAGGGAAGAAAATTCATGGCATTTCTTGCTTTGTTCATCCCAGTTATCTTGGCTCAATGCAGACACACATGGGGAATCAAGTTTCTTTTACATAGAAGTCTGAGCCAGCCCTCATTTGTATCACTAAAAATAAAGATTAACTTCTGTGAAATTACTGAATTTATCCTAGTGTATAAACAGTCCAAGAGAAGGCAGAGTCTGGTCCTATATTATTTTTTATTGCCAGAATGCCTCGTTTTCCCAGTGCCATAAATCTACTTTATTGCTTTGTGTTATCTGTGGCATTTATCAATTGACTGTGAAGCAAACAGTGAGATATATGCAAGTAGGTAAATTACTTAAGAGCTGCATTTCACCTCAGAAATGAAAGAATTTTTCTGACAACTTCTCAGGTATTACAAACAAGCCATTAGAACTGCAGCACTAACACCTCATCACCTCAGCTTGTTTGAGAGGACGAAGATAAGTTTTCTTAAAACATGAAATACTGATTTTAAACACAGCAGTATGACTATTAACAAAATAATAGTTAATGAAATAGAAAATTAGTCTTTGCTCAGGTGAATTGCTTTTAGAATGAGCCACTCCCACAGCCTAGGTTACAGAAAATGGTGACTACAACAATAACCATCTGATTCTTAAGCTTGTGATTGTCAGCACAAATAAATTTTTTAATCTCTACACACAATGTATTTAGGGACTTTAAGAACTAGGGGTTATGAAGTGTGTAATTTTTGTATTTCTAGAGGCTTTCTCATTTACTATGGTCTATTAAATCACAATTTGTTTGGGGACATTTTACACTGATTATTTGGCAGCTCATTTCAGAAATCCAACTATTTTGATCCAAAAATATGTAGGCTGCCAAATTTGGGCTGGCAAAATTGCAGAACTGACACAACCCCAGAGCACAGAAAAACCAGCTGAAATGTCCAGTACAAAATCTCTATCAGCTTCTGCTCATCTGTAGTGCAAAAGCAAACACCAACCAAGCCAAAAGTCTGTTAGGGTTGCATCCAGCCTGATCATTGCAAAAGTTACTTTGAAGTATTTTTGAATGCTGCTATCAGCGCGTCATTAGCAAACCAAGTGTGGAAGCATAATAATTTTATTGGAACTCCTACTCCTCTCCCTCATGCTTGAGAACCCTTTGCTGAGGGGTTCTGTGAGCCTCCTTCCATGCTATAAAGTTGTACCAGCAGACAGCTGACACACACAGGATAGATGATAGATGGGTATTTCCCAGCAGTAGTCCTAGAGAATATTTGCCACTGTTGCTTTCTCTATTCTAGGCAGCTGTTTAAGCTAGCTTTTGCATTGCTAACAAGTACTGAGATTAAAATAGATCTTTAAAATAGCTGTTTCCTAAGGCTTCATAGAAACCTGTTGGCTGGATACTCTCACAATGACTCATTTCCACAACTCACACTTCCCACAAACATCTGTGAATCATAAAAAGCTTTAATGAATGTGGATAGCTCTGCAAAGAAACTACACATCATCTAGGTATGTACACTTTACTTCTTTTAACTCTGCTCTCAGCTGTTCCCTTTTATGTGTTTCATTTCATGCCAGGTTTTTATTTTAGATGGTGCAGACGAGAGGCTGTATTTTTTCTATGTCTCTGCAGACCATGTCTGGCACAATTCTGGGGTGGTACAAGTAACAAACCTTCCATTTCAAGGAACTGATTTGCAAGGATTGAGAACCAAGTCCAAATCTCTTCTTCCTATGTCAAAGTTCTGGAACTTATCTTGTTTTGTACTCAGAGGGATTTTCATGCAATAAATAAAAAACAGATTACTGTAACAGAAGAGGTAAAAAAAGGAAAATTAAGTTGAAATGTGAAAGTACATGTGAAAGCATGTACTTACCCAATTTCCTCACTATAATTAAATCAGCCAAAAGATGTATTTCATTATTTCAGGAGCATTATTTTGTTCTAGCAAAGATTTATTCAGTCGATACTGAAGATGTTTTATTCTATATTTATGCTAAAAAATTAATATAGATTATACTTCATATAGTCAATATTAAGTCAATATTAAGGTCTAATTTAACTGTTACTCAGAAGTTACAAAGGTCAATGTGGCAATCTTACCTGTGGATTAAAGAATCCCGTCATCCAGAACTGGTTTGGACGGCCATCCTGCAGCCAGCTGCTGAACTGCTGGTTTCGCTCAAGAAGATCAGTAAACCAAAATCCTAAAGTAGTTGACTCCCAGGAAATTCTAAACCACAGTTCTGGAATTCTAGCATCATAAATATTATCTAAAGCATCTTGCAATTCTTCTGACATAATTATGGTTCCTGGAAGATAAGGAAAACATTCAGAATGAACTTTCCCCTAGCTTGCAAAGGCAATTAAAACTTCCAAATGACATTCAAGTCTAATAAACCCTCTTTTGTTGTGCCTTAATTGCACACCTGTAGCACTGCAGTCTTATCAGTTTGCAGTTAATTTGTTTAAAATTATAAGACTTGATTCAAAGCTAAAGGCGATAAATGATATTTCTGTTGTTTTGATCAGAAACAAAGATACGTTTCTTAAACAACTTCTCCCTCATACACATTATTTATATTCATTATATTCACGCTGTGTCTGGAATGTGATTAATCGCTGAAAACTGTTTTATAAATTTTAATGGATCTTACATGCATGATCAATGATTGAGATACACTGTGTAACTCATCTATATCCTAAGCATGTATTGGCAGTGATTATATTCATGAAATTCACTATTATTAATGATAACTTTGTACATTTCCATTATCAAGATTCTCAATAGGAAAGCAGTAGGTAGAATAAAGCCAGAGGCAAGATTTTTTTTTTTTTGGCAGCGAGCACTCACGTATTCCATGCATAGCGCTGTTCTCTCCACTAAAATGTTGGCATTTACTAAGGCAGTGATTTTTCAGTGACCCTCACCATTCCATGTGCTAGAAGTTCCTACACCTTATGTACTCTCAATGGTACTGAGACCTGTAATACAGCCATGCATCAGGATGACTTCTCTGTTCCAGAGGCTGGTTCTATTATTCTCTTACAGAAACTGGTCTGGTACCGCAACTTTGATTAAATACTCATATAAAACCAAAGTTTAATGTATCATCACACACACAGCTGCTGTAATTGCCACAAGGACAACATGAGATACCAAACAGAATTAAGTGGCTTCCACCACAGAACATGGAAAGGAAAGGGAAGTGGTCTGGGTAGCTGCAAACAAAAACTGCGATGGTCCATGCAAACATACTCATAAGGAAATGTGGCCTGTAAAAATAAAGCATTTCAAATCCCTTCCTTCCACTGAGGTTGACAGGGCTTCAGTTGAAGGGAAGGCAAAGAGTATCCAAAAACCAAACACCAGCTTACTTTTGAAGAATACAGCGTTACAACCTAAACACTCAATATAGCAGTGTGTACAAATTTAGTGCTTTCTACAATATAAAAATGGCAAACAGGCCTCATTTTCTTCTAGCAGATAATGAGTGATCTGTTTCCATTTCTATTCACGTCTTTTTGTGCAACAAATTCTTTGAGAAAACCATTAACTTTTACAAAACTGTAAATATTAAAAAATACCACTTATCCTGCATTCTCTGCAATGCTTTTTAGTCAGGCTCAGAATCACATTCTGGGGTAGCTAAGGGACTTTTATAACACAGTTAATAAACCTTCTCTTTGGTTATTAATCTTCTCTAATATATAACCAAGAGAAACAACATTTAAGAAAGAAGCTGCTCTATGTCTTCTCCACTTTGCTTAGAAAAACATAGTATTACACCATACACTTTATTCACCTTTTAGAGACAGAAAAAGTGGGGGGGAAGCCTTGCAATGCATGTTTGTTCCAACTTTAGACCAACCTTACTGAGAGCACAAAACAAGCAAGGACCATCCTGGTTTAACCCTGGGGATCACTACCACTGAGCTGAGAAAGAAAGAACTCTTTCATCTCTGGTTATTCCTTGTTTTCAGGCTGATACATTCAACTTTCTCCTTCATTTCTCTATTCTTATGGGCAGGCTGGAGCTTTTCAAATAGGGAGATACAACTAGTCTCTGCCCCGAAGTATTGTGAAATCCCTTAGGATGTCTGCCTGCTATGACTCAGAGCAGCTGTTGAGAATGTTAAGCCAGAGTGTTCCTGAGGATGAGGTATGTTCACAGCCCAGGCAATGCCCAGATATCTGCATAAATATTCCTAGTGAGTGGGTGTCATCTCTTGCAGTAGGCATCCAGTGCTTGAATTTCAGCACTAAATGGCATCTGTGGGCGTTGGGATGCATTCCTGCAGCTTTTTTCTTTTTTCTTTTTTCTGATAAAAATAAAAATAATTAACAAAATAAAATAGTTTTCAGAAATAAAATCAGTACCATAGGAGAAAAATCAGGCCATCTTTCTGGACAAAAGTGATAAAGGTGTTTGAAAAACTATCTTTGATAAATTGAATGGGTAGTATAATGTCATAGGCTTCTCATGTTTAACTTCTGAGAACTTCAGAGCACTGTACTATATGAAGAGACTGAATGTCCTATGAACTTAACATGACAGGCTCGAATGTTCTATGAACTAGACAGGCCAACTGTTTATAACAGTTATTTTTGGGATTACTCCATGATATTCCCTTTCTTGAATGGAATAAAGGCCATCCAAAAATAACTGATGAAGGGTCAGGTCAGCTAAAAAAAAGAAGGCATTTCCATACTTCAAAAATAATATCTACTATAATCATACTGTTTGCACAGTATACACAGTTCGGAAATTAAAAGGATTCCCCTTTTTGATTGCCCTACATTTACATCATCTCACTTCTAAACCATGTGTAAATCTATCCTGTTGCTGAGCGGTGAATAACCCAAATAAAACTTATCAGTTCTAGTTTTTATTGATATTTTTATTTATCTAAATAACTAGTTTTTATTGATAATTAAGGTAAATAGTCTGTCTTTTTAAAGTGATCTGGTTTTAGGGTGATTCATGCAATAGATATAATGTTTTGAACAGGCTACATCAGGAGCTTGTATTATTTCCTGGAGTTGGCCCTTTTCACTATCATACCTCCCACAAATTGAATCTGAAAACTCTGTAATTTGTAAAATTTGGATCTGTTTTGAATTTCACATTTATGAAAGTGTCTATCTGGACTAGGAAAGTTGTATAGATCAATTAAATGAGTAGCTAAAGTTAGGAACAAAGGAAGGATCTTAAATTCCAGCATGAACCAAAGAAGCCTTGGTCCACTGACTGATTCTCTTCCCACAGGCACAAATGTAAATCAAAAGTAAGAATAATTATATAGGATATAAATGAGATGAGAAAAGGCTACTTTCTTCATCAAGTACAGTTTGCCAATAGCTGATATCATTATAATGAAATTGGAGACTCGCCCTGGGGGACAATACTTGCTAGACACTGCATCTGTTAAGCCAGCCTGAAGAGTACATAGAGAAAAAAGCTCAGTGAAAGCATCAATCCATTACTGACTGTCCCAGTTCCCAATCCCAGAAGCTGACCTTTTCAGCCTTTAATCCCCACTCAAGTTTACCTCCCAATCAACTTGCTTTGTTCTTGAAGCTGTCACACATTTCCTCCACCCCAAACTCCAACTACCTCTTCTTTGCTGAACATGTTGAAAAGAAAATAGCAATTTGTTTATAACTTCCTAAGTTTTCCTCTTTTTCTGCCTTATGGCAACAGCTAACATTTGCCTGTGTTTTCTCCAAATCTTTTAAAATTGTTCCACCCAAAGGCACAAGGTATAAAAGCTAATGTATGTTTTCCTCTACCCAAAACTATTTTTTTTTCAAGATTGCATGGTTCTGCCAGCCTCTGTGACCACCACTTCTGTGCTGATAGAAGTCAACTTCTTTGCTTCAGACAGTTTTTTGGGTATTATCCTCTTTCTTCACTTTCAGTACGTGGGCATTTAAGCATTTGGAGGTAATTCCCTGGAAGTTCTCAGAAGCTCATTTAACTCCACCACGCTGTTTTAATCTCAAGGCCCCTCAAAATTTGTCACTTTCTTTTGCTCCAGCTCTAGAACAGGAAGAATAAAACAGGCAGCCAAGACCTGCAATGCACAACATTCTCTCCGTGTTTTATTTGTAGACTGGTATTCTCTCCAGCTGCATCTAACCTTTGCCACTGCTCTGTTTTCTCTTTGTTTCCCACCTTTTTTTCTGGTGCAGAATCCTCTGATTTAATTCTTCAAGTCAGGAGAGATGAGAGGAACTAAGAAACTTGAGTAGCATGCAATTTTTCATATAGAAGAGCAGAAAAATGCTAGATTCTCTTCAATAGCTAAACCTTCAGTCAGAAAAATGGTAATTTGAAAGTAACCCTGGAAATTGTTATGAAAATTTACCATCTCCAGTACTAAATACTCTTGTCTGAAGAGTCCTTTCCATCAAAAGACTGAAAATAAAAAGTTTAAAGCAGTGAAGATGAAAATCCACACACAACTCCACAAAAGAAGTAATACAAACCACTGCCCTGAGCTAGAGCAATACAACAGGCAGATAAACTCTGTTCTGCAGTTTGTCCTTAATGTGCAGTGTGTGTTTCTAAACAGTTGTCCTGGCCAGCATCATGGCAAGCATATGTAACACCTATTAAGAAGTTCAGAAATGATGTGAAAGACAACAGGAGGCATTCTGGCATTCTTATCAGGATGAGAATTAAATAATGGATGAGAGCTGCTGAGCCAAGAGTAACTACACCACAAGACATACTAGACCCATTCCCTTTGTTCCTCAAATGATCTTCCCATAGTTACATTCCATTAATGTCTTTTCTGAGTGCCCTTAATCATTTTCAAATAAAATCCTCATCCAAAAGTGATGAATCCATACAAGCCTCTCTCTCTCTCACACACACACACACATACATACACACGGTACACAGTAAACAAGTACAGCTTACTAAGGTAAGGGCCCAAGATCTTTCAGTCCAAAATTCTTTTACCATTGTCAGCAAGCCAAACTAAAAGTGTGTTAGTGTTAGCAGTCTTATACCATTACGAGTCAAAATAGAACTTAGCTAGACAGGGGGAATGAGTCCATACTTCTTCCTTTCATGGGAAATTACCTTTCCTGTGCTTTCCTGTGCACTCTGGCAACACTAGTTTCCTGAGCTTCACTTTTTCACCATGTAGGTTAAAATAAATTACCAGCTACCTCTTTTGACTCTTTTGGACTTCATTTATATCCCCCTTATAAGGTGCTACATACAATGGACAGAAATTCCTTTCAGCATCATGATACAAATGGTACTTTCAACTTCATGGTGTTCTGAGTTGGAAAAAAGCAGTGAATCTTTATCATGGGCTTCACACATGAGCTTGTGTAGATGACATAAAAATCCTACACAACTCCTATAACGTGTAGAACTACATTGACATAGAACTGCTGTATTTTCAGGAAATGTGTTATCAGGAAAGGACTTCTCTCTCCTAACTCTGCAAATACTGTACAAATAGCAGTGGGAGTTCTGTGATCATGTGGCACATATATGACATAAAAAGATTAAAAAATCCAAGGTTTCTCTCAGATGTTCTTCACTTGTTCATAAAGTAGGCAGTTTAGGCAACTCCCAAGGATTAGTTAGTTTGAAAACACAAAGCTGTAATGTATAAGAAACCAGAAACAAGTGGATGTAGTTTTAAGACCAAAGGAGAACCTAGATGTAAGTAAATGAGTTAAGCTTTTTTTTTGTTTCACAAGAAGCCCTTAAACACAATGTTAAGTGGCTTTAAAAGAATAAGGTTTAAAATCAAACTAAAAGCTGTGCTTATTTCCATTGCCAAGGGTTCAATACCCATTTTCAGTGCTACTACAAGTATGCTCCACTTCATTCATGGAAAACCCTCCCACAGAATCTCTCTTCTCACTTTCTTCACCAAGAGAAGACATCAAAATGCTCACCACTCTTATTCAGTGCATGGAGAAATAAAGACAACACCACAAAATCTGACAGACAGGCCACATTCAAACAAACTCAAACCAACTCTAAAAGGCTAGGAATAACTGGATGGGTCATTAGATTTTATTGCATTTAGAGGAGCTATCTTCACTAGTAGGAGAGGGGTTTTGAAGTGCCCACTTGACAATAAAGAGTGGGGGATTAGTATTCTGTGCCAGAGGCTTCTACACTGCCAGAGGCAGGAGGTAAGTACACAGGTACTCTACAGCTTGGATACTGCCCTGTAAAGAATGGTCATCTTCTGACAGGGGCTCAAGATCTGCTGCTCACAAACCATTATAATGTGGCATTTTGGGTGCAAGCCCCATGTCTTACTTCCCCTTGTCTCTGAAAAGATTTCTCTGTTTGGAACACGGCTTCTATTTAGGGCACTCGAGAGGACAACCATCACTGCTGTTCTGATTTATGGTGAAGCTCTGTATTATGCCAACTGTGAAATAAACTCTGGGCAATCAATAACTAATTAAAGCAGAAGTAATGGTTGGGACATAAGTGAGAGTACAAAGTGCAGCTACAATCTAATTACTACAATTTGATCCAGAAAAAGTATCCCTCTGGGCAGCAAAGTTTATTGGTGGAGATGCAAGCTTCTGGGGCATATTTGCCAGCAAACATGTTGGACACATGCTGAGCATCCTCACCCCTCCCAAAAGATGAACTGCTTAATCTGCCCTCTGGACATAGGGACAAAACTGTGTCTGCAAATTCCTTCTACATCCCTCATGTTCAGCTGCACATGGGCTCTCCCTGAGGAGGGCTTTACAATACTTCAAATGTAACTTGGTGAGCAAAATCAAAATAACAAGTTCCATCCATTCACATCTAAACTGCAGAATCAGATATTCAGACTTCCTTTCACAACCCAAAGACACACTATATTCTTAAACACTAAATTTATTTGAAATTTTAGGTCTACCTAAAGTGGGTGCTGGGGCTTTAACAGGTTTGTAAAGCCAGAGCCAGATACATGAGCAGGGCAGATGTCAAAAATTACATGAGCTGTTTGAGCAGGCACATCAGAGTTTACCTCATTGTAAAGAAAATGAAGAACCTCAGATGACCCGAGATTGAAGTTGACTAGTTTTGGGAGAAAATCTAATATGAGGCAGTTTGGGGTTTTCCCTTTTGCTGAGGTAGATTGCCTAAATGTTCTTTCCATCCCCTAATTAACAGTCTACCATATGCACTTGATATAGCATCAACATGAATTAATTGTTATTGTTAACTATACATCCAATTTTGTTTTCAGAGCAATTTTTCACTATATTTAACTTGCCTGTCCGTAAGAAATTATGTTTCAGAGAATTGCATGAAAGTTACAGCATTAACTTGATTAAACATCTGGCAGAGGACTGCGCCCACTGTGGAACTGAATGTGAAGTGCAAATAAATTATATTAGTCATCCACCCCTCTGCAGAATATGATACATATTGAGAATTTAAATATATCTGTCACAATCAAGAAAAGATTAACACTTTCTTGGATGGAGAATGTTCTTTTTATTTGCTTGAAAAGTGACTCTATTCACATATAAAATGGAAATTTCAGCACAGAAAGAGAGGACAATTGTTTCTTCCAGCTTAATCTTTGCATATGTTATTACAGGATATGAAAGATTATTAGCCTTGGGCACATCTATGAACCTCTTTTGTAGATTCAGATTATAGGCATGAGGTTTCTGAAGCATCTCTTGTTTTCTTATTGTATCATACAAATGATAGGAAAAAAAATCCCTTTTGATCCTTATGTAATGAAAATACAAATTAAAAAATAATCTCCCCTCATGATAGACATTGTCAGAATACCAGTAAGGCAGATTACAGTAATGCCACCAGCTATGTCAGAAGGGACTAATTCTGAGGCATTCTGACCCTGTGAGGAAAGTTTGCTCTCAGATAATTTCTGTCTCTCTGCTAGAGAACAGCAGACTTGGGTGAGAGCTTAACCAGTGGAATCAACCCATTCCTACTTCATTTTAATTTGTTAATTCAATAAGCTTGGCTGAGCAACAGTACACTTCCTGAGTATTTCAACTCTTGCAAAAGAGGAAGCAAAATAGGAAGTGAAAACAAAAAGCAGATGGCAACATCATTATCCCTTCTTTTTCCTCAGTCCTTTTCAGATGAAATTTTCCATATGCTTCTAGTTGCCTCTACTCTTGGTTTATTTTAACTTCATTCACCATTGCTCACTTTCAGCCAAATATTCCTGTCTCTGAGAGATACAGAGTGCTGTTTCCTGCCTCCTGTGATGCCTAAAGGAAGAACTGTCTCTCTTTTTTGACTGACACTGCCACTCACTTCAGCTTCCATTTAGAGACATGCCATTTGGTATAACCAGTTTCACAAATGTGTCAAATTTCACCTTAAATTAGAGTCTTTATCACCTTGCCTCCTGAGTTCCCTGCCTCTCAATTACTTAGCAGCAACACTTCTACCTTGTTCTATATCATTATGCCTCAGCTTAATTTCTTAAATGGTACACGACCTGTGGACTTAATCACACAATTCAGTTCCTCTGAGCTTTGTAGAATCCTAGAGAGAATCACAGAAGTGAAGTAGTGCTGAGGGATATGAACTGCAATACTGAAGCACATGCATGCAGAATAAATTTAGCTGGAGATGCAATCAGGGGATTTTAAGGACTAGAATTAGTGGTCATATGAAAGACAGAGAGAAAGAGAAAAACTGTGTGAGCGAGGGAACAAAACAGAAAGGAAGGAAACTAGGAGAAATATTTATTTAGTTATATGGTATAAGCAACTTCTAGTAATAAATATTGCACCTTAACTACAATTTTTTATATTGCAGCTTACCATCAATAGCCAATTTGAGATCAGTCAGTGTAGCTCGAACTCTGGATATAACAAGTTGCATCCGGTCAATCTCTTGACGGAGAAAAATGTTTATGGGCTGAAAAGCTCCCATCTTTTGAAGTTGGGCTTTCACCTACAAAAGAATAGTGCAATGATTATGAAATCTAATCTCCTGTTTCCCATGCAATGATTTTTGAAAACAAAAACATTTTCAGAAAAGAAACATTTTAGTAACAGATGGCCATTCAAGTCCTGTGCCAACTGTAAGATTTAGCACACTGTGACTCATTAGCTTACCAGAACGAGCTCCTCCATCATTCTAAGAAGGGAAAGTTCCCTCTTTTTGAAGGGACACAGTGGTTCCTTCTGTCCTTGTTAGGCTGCAGGGTCTTAGATCTTAAAATAATAAAACTCACATGCTATACAAAAGCACTGTTTGTTGGTAACTTCTTTGTATTTCCACATTGTGCTGGGTGACCTTTCTCACCTTTTCTTGCCCTGCTGAGCTGAAATAATGCAACAAATGGAATTCCACTTAACAAGAACAATGATATTTAAAAGCTGCTACTTTCAGTAGCATGTGACTTGTTCATAAGACAAGATGCTCATGGATACATTACTAGAGAGGCAAGATTGCCATAAATAATACAGATGCCACAGAAATCTGTTACACCATTATGTGCACCATTTTGCAAGTAGAAGCCTTTGGCCTTTTTAGTTTTCAAGGATAACAGTTTCTCTCAAATTTAACAGAGAATATTTTCAAAATGGATCTGTTGTCTGTGTTGGTTAAGGACATGTCATAATAACAGTAGCAACAGCATTCCCTGTCTTGCTTTTGCATATGATGTGTGTGGAATGTGCTTCAGACATACAGTGCACGTTCCATGTATATCAAAGATCACTGTATACTACAGTGCATGAGAGAGGGTTTAATGGCACCTGCAAAAATCATGGTGCCTATACCCCACACAGTACCAGAATTCTTGGTTTTTTTAGACTTTCAAGAGTTGTTCCCCACTTTTAGAAAGCCAACGGCTCATATATCTCATTGTATACATTATTACATATATTATATATTTTATACAAATAGCAAACATTACTAAAGATTTAATTATTGCCATGAATAGCAAATTTCTTCAAGATGAATATCATACAGAAGATGAGTCGTTATAACCACTAGTATAAATATGCAAATGCTTTGGGGATTTCAAAATCTTAAATTTCAACTCCAAGCGCAATAAAATACTCTTTCTCAACTTCCTATGCTATCCTCCTTGGGAGACAGCTATCAGCAAGGTTATACATCATATTTTAATCACAAGGACCCATGGGTTTGTCAGACAGAATGTCCAAGAAATAGGTGCCAGCCAATTATGCTAATGCTTTGCAGTGTGACAGTACATTTTACAGACTGAGTTAATGTGTTCTGCCTGTGAAACAGAAAAAATACTTAAATCAGCTATTCCAAGACTAGAGCTGAGACAATAAAGTTTTTGGATAATCTACACAATGAAGTATTCTGATTATTTCATACAAAATCCAGGGAAAACTTGTGCTTTCTGAAAAATTCACAGGAATTGGTAATTTTGCTGCTTGACAAAAAGTAAAAACATTTGATTTATTTTTTTCAGAATACTTAGAAGTCTAGTGCATGCCACTAATAAGAAAGAAATTATACAGAATATAGTCTATGCATTTTATCCTTTAAAAAAAAACCCACTTTTTATTTCTAGTCTACAAAGCACGTGTTCCTCTTGGGGATCATTTAGAGGAAGAATTCTCCCATTTGAGGAAAAATTGTATGGAAGGTATTATTAAAGGGGTTGTTTTCCAAATTATTAATATTTATGAATCTACAAAGAGGACATGAAATAAAGATTCTAAAATATTACTGCACTGATAATTTAACTAGTGAATTCTCAGAGCTAACACAATCTTTTGATTTACTTTCATGTACCTACAAAAATACCTATAATGTTTTGAATAATGGAGCCAACCAATAAAGCAAAAATTTGCTAATCCAACCTAGATATGCTCACAGCACTCAGTCTGGAGCACCAAGCATAACCAGATATCAAAACAGAAAAAAATTCCATGCTTCTTACTTTATTGTATACAAATCAATCCTGATCTATGGTGAGATTTACTGGGCATAGCATAGTGCATTTCTTGGAAATCTTGCTGCTAAGATTCATTTCAAATACAAGCACTAAAGTATGATTAACTAGTTTTGTATTAGAATTCTTCTTATCAAGCAATCAGATGACTTACATCCAGTACTGTATTTATTATGACATAAAGAGATGGATACTGACTCTCAGAAAAAAAAAACTCAAAAGACTAAACTCATTAACCAAAATAGCTTTTCTGAGATTAATATACTAATTCCATAAAGCCCACTTAGAACATCCCCTTTTCATTATGCAAACAGCTATCATCTAACATAAAACAATGTGATTTAAGAAAGGAGCTACTAAAATCATAATCTTAATTGCTTTGTCTACATGATTTTGCAATGCATATCTCTACTGTGTCAGATTCCTTTATGCATATTTCTTAACTGTCCTGAGGTCACCAGTTTCTTTGTCAGCACATACTTTATAGGACTATCAGAAGAAAAATAGTTGCTGAACTTATGCCGTGATCATTGATCAACTTACTGTAGTAGTGACTGCCTATGGCTTTCAGTAAATGCTATTATTTTTAATCAAACTTAGTTACTGGCTACATTCTTTGTCATCAGACGTGGGAAGTCCATCACTCTGTAGATGGATAAGCCAAAGCTCTTTCCAAGGGATGTTAAGGAGCCCTTCCTTGTTGTAGATAAGGA
Organism: Dicaeum eximium; assembly: GCA_013396995.1. Taxonomy (NCBI): domain Eukaryota; kingdom Metazoa; phylum Chordata; class Aves; order Passeriformes; family Dicaeidae; genus Dicaeum; species Dicaeum eximium. The sequence goes on from VWZP01006390.1 coordinate 148,014, forward strand.
AGCAGACAGTAAAATATGTAGAAAATAGAAGAAGCTCTAGAGCTGAGTGACCACCATATTTGATAGTGTTGATAAGTAAACCAGAGTCACATTACAGAATCATCTATGTCAGTGTTTCAGTTCAGACCCTGATTTTTTTTTTTTTTAAAAGCAAAAACCTGCACTGGAAACTATATTCCAGGCACACAAAGGTCTTAGCTTCAAATTAAACTGACCCAAAAGGTGTGCTTCAGGGACTCTAAGGTACTTCAATTACTAATGGGTTCAGCCTACAGGTCCAGACTAGAGTTAGACCAAGGCAAATTTCCCAGCAAACCATCTAATGAAGGTCCAGGGTTCTCAGACAGATTCCTATTTCCATGCAGTGCTTGCTAAGGTAGCCATAGCCTTAGAGGAATTACAGCTAAATCAATACTATAAAAAATATTTAAGGAAAAAAACTGCTGCCACTAGCTATTCCCTAGAAAGCTGTTTTTCAAGATGCAAGGATCATTTTCATTGTAAACTTCTCTGTGTGACAGGCTGACATTTATTCTTGCACCTATCTTCACTCACATGGACTGACTGGACCTAATTATTTTACCACTAATCTCTCTGTAACCTGCAAGGCGAGACCCAGAAGCAAAAAAGGGTCATGAAGGCAGAATTCTTACTCAGAGAAAAATTAGGACAGTTTTAGGTCAGGAGGAAGGTTTATTTTGCTTTTCCACCACCTGTGTCAAACCACAGGCTGAGAAAGCAAGCAGAGGTGACTTGTTTTGTTTCTACTCTCTTGGGTAAAAGTGACTTCACTGGTGAGAAGCATTACAAGAACATAACCACAAAAGAAGCAGCATATATCATGGGGTAAAATGTTTTGAAAGTTGTTAAGACTGAAGTCATTGCTGAAGCCATTGCTGGAGGCTAATAATTGAGAAATGAAGGCCTCTCTGTGACAGCCTGAAATTTCTCTGGATTCACAATGTATCAAGAGAAAATACAATCCAGAGCTCTGAATGTCAGCAAATAATTGGTTTTGGTACCATCTGTCCTTAACCCAGTCTGTTGGAGTTGTAGCTCTGTGCAAACTCACTCCACACTTTCTAAAGAGAGTCAAAAGAACTGATCAAAGGTAGCAAAGGCACCTGTCACTTTCTCTGAAGAGAATTTTATTTTAATTACCTTCATTATTTCCAAAATTTTTTGTTCCTTTTCTCCACTGATAGTATTTCAAAGACTAACTGATGTGTCATGGCATTACTGGAGCACAGTATTGTTCTAAAAGCAAACCCAAGCTGCACTGCTAGGACCAATGGATGTTTCTCTTTTTACTGATCTTTCCCAATAAGGCACAAATATAAACTCTTTTTCTGACACATTCCCTCAGTCTCTTACCGTTGAGGAAATTGGCTTTATTTGTTTCAGATTTATTAAACTGATTAGTATGTAACTATGTCCTGAATGACCAAACATTGACTCAAATTGACAGACAACAGAACTCATCTCATTCCCTTTTTATTTCCTCAGACATCGCAGGAAGTACATAATACATTTCACTCCTAATACTTGCAAGCATAATTTCATTTGCCATATTGTAGCTTCTGCCAAACTGTTGCTTCTTCCCTCAGAGAATACCTAAACTGTCCCTTCTTTTCTGCTCTGATTGATTAAATTCTTTGTTATATGTTAGTGAACATGATATTATTTTTCTTTCTTTTTTTTTTTCTTCCTTTTTTTTTTTCATTTTAGTCGTTTGGGTTTGGGTCTTTTTCCAGTTTATGCAAACTTGCATCTAAAAATTTCCCTTTCTTTACAGCTCACTCCAGCCATATCCATGCTTTCTAAGAGGTTCCAGAATAATGGAGTGACAGTTCATATGAGAAATACTTTTAATATAGATTTTTTTTGCTTATTGTGTAGATGTGGCCACACTCTTGACACATAAGCAACACATAAGATGTGGAACTGGGCACTAATGGCAGAAAAGGGAAATTCCCCTACAACAAAGAAAGAATTGTAAAGACCAAATCAAGTTCTAAGATGTAGAGAGTGAGACAAGTCCTAAAATGTAGAGGAAGAGACAAAGGGTAAATTCACTCAGCAGACTGAAGAAAGAAATATTGAAAAATCAGGATCTGGAAGAAACAACACCAAATCTCATAACACTACAGAAGTAAAATCTGTAGAAGTTCTAGTGCAGCTGAGACAGCCAATGAGATGTAGAGGAATACATTATTAGCAATAAAATATCTTGGAAAATGAACAGAGGATATTCTCTAGATGGTCAGAGTAAAGGAATGACTACCATGTTACAGAAACAAAGCAAAATGTTTGGATGTTTCTGTGGAAAAGTACCATGTCATCCATCAGTAGTGTGGACTGAAGAAAAGGCATGTAAATAGAGTGATATGATTAATCAAAGTGAACTGTAATTCACAGATCAACATGCACAGAACCTTACAAAACTAGATATCCCCAGGAAGAGGTGGTATTTACACTTAATGAACTCAGAATGCATCTACAAGAAATACAGAAGAAAAAAGTAAATCCAACAGCACATCCTCTGTACAACCCCAAATCTCCTTGGCTGAATCATAAGAGGACAGCTATCAAGCAAATTAAAGCAAAATAACTTTCCTTTGAAGCTCACAGAAGATGCAAGAGAAACAGTACTGAACAAAGAAATGTTAATTCTGGGTATCATTGTAATGATGATTGCTTATTAGAAAATAAAACCGCTGACGTATGATTGGCAGACCATGAGAAAAAATAATAGTTTGTCATACTGCATGATGATGAGAGTGAAAGAGCAATGAGAACAATTGGTGGTGATTTTTTAAAATACAGACACATGAAACACTATGTATTATACTCAAATACAGCAGTAAAATAGAGAGACAAGTTACAAGTGAAGGATGGAACATCCGAAATAACCTTTCAGACCCTTTCCCTTAGCCACAGTCCCTGGCTCCAAAACTGGGGGTCTCCAAAGCTAAGATTTGATGAAGTAACTGAAAAGGGGAGGCATCCCCAACATGTGGTTTGTGTGCATAACCTCAGTGAATAAACCAAGAAGGAAAGTGAATGAGCCTAAGATTAAACAGAAGAAATGCCAGAGAAAAACAGTTTAATCCAAAGTGAAATTTGGATTAAAGAAGTGTGTGTGCATTTTACAGGTACTGCACAGATTTCCCAGGGGTAAACCCTGAGGTTAAGACTACCCTCTGGTTACAATGTAAAGTGCAGTAAGTACTGTTAATGTTTTCTAAGTATTACAAATTCTTCAGGAGGAAAAAAGTTGGCAGCTTAACAAGGGAATGAAGAAATAGTCCTTTGGAGGACTTAGCAAGTCTATTGTAAAAACTTAGCTCAATATACATATTACAAATATGGCAAAAGCATACATGCTATCGAGGCATTCAGCGTATTACTGCTACAGTAAATTGAAAAAAAATTAAGGAGCAGAATGAAACTAGAAGAATCTAGTTCCATAAAAAAGCTTTACTCTGATTGGAAAGATAAGGGAAGAGGACTGAAAAAAATTTAAGGTGTAAATGATAGTTGTAGATCCAATATGAAAATTATTACATTTATTAAATTATGAATTATTATTACACTTACTAGATTTAATTTCATTTTCTATTTTTAATCTTTATTCACTATTAAATAATAATATGAAAAACAGAGAACTGACTCCATTCTTAATCAAATTCTACAAAATAATTTTTATATACTATCATTAGACTCAATAAGAAGGCGACAAAAAGAACAGATGAAAGCAGGGATGGATGGAAAAATAACAATATGGAGATAGATGGTAGGAAATGTCACCAAAAAATGTTCCAGACTGTAAGTAGTTTGACATCAGGGGAATGAAAAGAGAAGTTCCATGTTAAATTATGACAGTACAAAAGTGGCTATTTATACAAGACATATTAAATCTGAGCTTAATAGTAGAAGGAAGACAGAAATACTGCCAGGTCCCCAAGACTATTAGTTGTTACTTAGGTGGACATTCTAATCTGGCCAGAGAAGAAAATAAAGCATGCATAGCAGGTTGTAATTCATACTGAGCATTTTACCAGCTTGAACTACAACTGGGGGAAAAAAAGGCACTATCAATGCAAAACAGAATTGTGAAGAATAAAATCATGGAAATGAGGGGTTTTTAACATTTACTGTTCATTAAACACTTCGCAAGACAGCAGAACCTACTCATAAACTGATACAAGAGTCTCTGTGCTGGATTTTTCCATTTAATGGGGCTGTTAATTAAAAATGCAAGAAAAGATTGACAAAGATACCTCTTATGGCTCAGACCCAAAAGAATCTGGAGCATGAAAAGGCCAGTGATAAAAGTCATTCTTCATCATGGTGGTGCCATAATGGGAGTAGGTAAATTGAATGCTCTAACCACTATAGGATCACCAGTCCTTCAGAAAGAGGCACCAGGCTACTTCTATAAGCTACTAAGGAAAACAAGAACTTTCTGAAGCCTTTAAGGGGTCTTCTGAGTTAAGGTGACTGATTAAGTGGATTGTGTCATTTGAAATATTCTGAATACATATTTCTGATGTAGGAATATTTTAGATAATAAACCAAAACAGACTTAAAAACCCCAATGCATAATTTTAAGATCTTTTTAAAACACATGCCAGTTAAACTTAAGAAGCACAAATAAAACTTATAAAACACAAATGTATATACATGCATACATAAAACATCTGCTTTACAAAGTGGCACATACCTCATGAGGGTGATAATCTGGAGGTAACTTCTCAAGCATCTCATCAGCAAGACGCTGCACCACTGCCTCCCGCGTTTCTCCCCCTCTAGTACTGCTGTCTTTGGGCTGGATGCTCACTATGGTACTGAATGTCTCATTAGCCAGCTTGGTCTGGTAAGTTATATCTGCATTAGGGTGAAGTCCAAATACCTTGAAGTAAAACGTATAGAAATTAGGGGGAAAAAAGATCCATTATTTTTCTTCTAGAAGTATATACACGAAAGAATGCATGAAAATGGATAAACAAGGAAGAAAATTCTCAGCTCCATAAAACAATAGATGTGGACAGGTGAGTGGAAGTTCTTCCATTTAAGTGGCCAAGGACCAAACTCGAATTACACTAAAACATTAACATAGGCCATGTGTGCAATAGTGTTTTCATTCATATCAGTGGAGGGTTTTTTAACTGACCTCGTTATCTTCACATGGATTATGCTGTGGAATTCTATCAAGGGTTGAGAACAGATCCCCTTTGGTTCAGACTAGAACTTGTTGGAAATGTCATATGTGGACACTGACCCTTAGCATTAGTTCTTTTTCTCTATGGGTCTATTGCTGTTGTACCAGCTCAAGTAGATGCCCCTAATTATCCAACTGATCAACATTTCCAACATGTTTTGTTTTACTCAGACTCTTAGGCTTATAAGTCTTGATATATAAAATAATTCCCACATCTGAAGTATCTAAATATATTGATATATTTAGAATATTTTATGGTTTAGCTATTTTTGGTTGAAGCTTCCCCCTCCTTACTTGTCCTTCTCTTGAAATTGAATTATTTTATTTAAGATACAGCTAGCACAGAATTACTGCAAAGCTGCCCTTTGTCTGAATGATAATAGCTTTTTTAGAAACTTCAACTGAAATATCAGTAAGTCTATAATTGTCACATTGACAATTGCAACTCTTCTCCAGAAGGAATTATATGTACTGTGACTTATTTCACCAGCCCTCATTTAATTATAGATATTACATATCTCTTACAAACTTTGAACCACTGATCCGTCAATGAGGAAGGCTTGCCCTCAAACTGAGCACAAAAGCCAAGCAATCTTCAGTTTCTCATTTTCCACATTTTTTTCATATATTCAGTTTTCATATTTTACATTAGAATCAGTATATTGCAAGAAGGCACTTCTAGAAACCAGTATTTACATACTCTGAGGACAGAATTAAAAGGGCCATTTAATGTTGTTATACTTGTAAATCTAGAAACTCAAGGACAAGGGATATAAGTGGCTGCACCATTGCCAAAGCCAGCAAAGCTGCACTGATTTACACCACTTGGGAATCTTATCCTTACAACAGCACAAAGTACAGACCTAATACCACATTTGAGTGAGGGTGTGGCTATAATAGCATGCAGGTAAATTCCAGATAGGATTTAATGTTTTGCAAATAGTGGTTTACTCAATCTGAATATTTAGAGCCGTAAAAGGCAAAAATGCCAGTGCACTTTATTACATTCATATTCTATGTGGAAGGAAATACACATTTGAAGATACATTCTTTTCTGCTTTTGCTTTTGCACAGTGAGGGCTTATTGGTTTGGTTTTGCTCTAGCAGATTTTGTGGCAATATTATTGCCCAAGTTAGCACCAAAAAGAATATTTGCTATATCTGTGAGTGGAGCCCCAGTCCAAGGGGTAACTTAAACATTGTTAACAATGTTAACAAAGACAGGGACACATGGGAGACAGCTCTGGTCCTATGGCTTTATGCAAGTGATGTATGAAGAAGAAAGAAAAAAGAAACCAGAGCAGTTTTCTGAATGTCCTGTATGTTAATCCAGGACCCAAATCTCTCATTCTTTTTGATCCAAAATCTCTGGGAATGTTGTTTAAAAAGAGAATGTTGGATTCTGTCTTTCAGGGGTTTCCAGTCTTATGAATCCTCAAAACCAATTGATGAAGCTCTACACTCTGAAATCGCTCCTCTATCATCCCCTCCTAACTAGAGAGGGGAGAGAAGTTACAACAAAAAGTCCATGGTCTGAGATAAGAACAGGGAGAGATCAATCTCCAGTTATCATCACAGGCAAAATAGGAAATTAATTGAATTTATTACCAATCAAATTGGAGTAGGATCATGAGAAATGAAAACAAATCCTAAAAACACCTTCCCTCCCTTCTTCCTGGACTTAACTTCATTCCCAAATTCTCTACTTCCTCCCTCCCACAGGAGCACAGGGAGACAGGGAACGGGGATTTGATTTGTGATCTGTTCATCACATACTGTCTCCAACTCCTCCCTCCTCAGGAGCAGGACACCTCCCACTCTACCCCTGCTCCAGCATGGAGTCCCTCCCCCATAAGACAGTCCTCCACAAACTTCTCCAGTGGGCGGAAGCTCCTCCTGAGCTCCAGTGTGGGTCCCTTCCACAGGGTGCAGACCTCCAGGAACAAACTGCTGCAGCATGGGTCACCTGTGGGGTCATAACTTTGGCCAGAAAATCTGCTCCATCATGGACTCCTCTCCCTATGGGGCCACAGATCTTGCAGGAACCTGTTCCAGCATGGACTTCCCACAGGGTCACAGCCTCCTTCAGGCATCCACCTGCTCCAGAGTGGGGCCCTCCTTGGGCTTCAGGGGAATCCCTGCTCCGGCACCTGGAGCACCTCCTGCCCCTCCTTCTTCACAGACCTTAGTGTCTGCAGAGTTGTTCCTCTCACATATTCTCACTCCTCTCTCTGACTGGAGGTTCACGTGCAGCTTTTTATCCTGCACAAATACATTATCCCAGGGGCACTGCCACCACCACTGATGGGCTCAGCCTTGGCCAGCAGTGGGTCTGTCTTGGAGCCATCTGACACTGGCCCTGTCACACATGGGGGAAGCTTCTGCCAGCTTCTCACAGAAGCCACTCCTGAGCCCCCTGCTACTGAAACCTCTCCATACTAACTGAATACACTGACTTCAATTGCCCTTCTCAGAAGACACTGTTCATTCCGCTCAGAGAATGAAATTTCATCAAAGGAGCAAGGACACTGCAGGCAGACCTATTCAGTCTTTCTTAACTAAAAATGGAAAAGGAATGAATCAAGAATACACTGGACTAGCACAGTATCCTTTGTGAAATGAGGAAGATTGGGAGATTAAAAGGTTAAAGGCTTTCATGAGCAATTTTGGCAGATTTTAGAATGACAGAAGAAAGTCACAGCTTTCTTCCTAACGAGTGAAAATGTGAAGGACAAAAAGATGTTTGCATTCCTGGACTTGCTTCTATTTACATAAAAGCCAAAGGTAAAATTCCCCTACCTCAAATCATACATACAGATTTTTTACAGGTATCAAAACACTTTAAAAATACATTGCAGCATTGTGAGATAGGTTCCCAAGTGCTTAAAAGAGCAGATCCATGAAAGCAGCACCTGAAATCTGATAGAGCCAAGGTTCATACACTGATAGGAGCCACTTCATGAGCTGGGCTCAAATGGATCCCACTGATGCATTATCATGTCTGCATATACTCTTGCCTGGAAAAGGTGCATCATTGCTGGCACAAATACCTTTGCATTCTGGTTTCACTATCTTCAGAGATTCAGAACTTTCCAAGCTTATTTTATGACCTTGGAAACTTGTCACCCTCTCAACCAGAACATTATCAGGAAGTGAAAACCAGTTTTTTCTGTTCCACTCAGTCTATTTAATTTTAATAGAACTTATTTCCAATGGCATTTATCAACTTAATAGAAATGAGACAGAAATCCAGACCATTCACATCTGTTTCAATTTTCCAGAGTATTCTCTTCTGTTTCACTTTTAACTAACTTCATCATGTGTGCCTGTACTGGAGGGAGCAGAAAGTCACCATCCTCCAGTCACTGTGACCACTGTGGTATGCACACATTGGTCATGTAAAACTGGTTACAACCAGGAGCTACCCTGCACCCTCCCCCGTCAATAAATGGCAACATCCATATCTTTCTGTTGCCAAAATGGAATAAACTCCCAATTATAACTTGCAAAATGAGGCCATAGGGCTTTTTTACTTTCATTATTGCTCAGATGCAGGTCTGCTCAATCCCATACAGAATTGTGAAGCCACAAAATAGTTTGGTTTGGAAGGGACCTCTGAGGGTCATCTAAACCAAATCACCTCCTCAAGCAGGGGCAGATAGAGCAGGCTCTCCAGTTGGGATTTCAATGTCTACAAAGACAAGACTCCACAATATCTCTGTCCAAACTCTTCCGGTGTTTGACCACCTTCACTTAAAAAATCGTTCTCTTGTTCTCAGATGGAATTTCCTGTTGTTTAATTTATGTCCATTGCCTCTTTTCCTTTCATTCGATACTATCAAAAAGGTTCTGGCTCCGTCTTTACAGAATTCCAACGGGGTTTTATACATATTGATAAGAATGCTTGAACCTTGCTGTATCAACCTTCCAGAAGATAATTAGGGTTGCTAAAAGTCCTCCATAAGGACCAGGGCCTGTGAATATGAGACTTTTTCCAATTGTTTGAAGAAGGCCTCATCTACCTCTTCCTGGTCAGCAGATCTACACTGGATACCCACCATAATGGTCTGCCTGCTAATCTTGACCTATGCATACTCGCTTCTGAAAAAATAACTCCATTAAGTTATCCACCTGACAAAAACTCCCTTTAATATATTAAAATATTTTACCTCCGGTGTATCAATCACTGGCAACTGCTCTATGTACTGGAGGTAGTCTTCCACTGTATTCCCTTTTGGAATGACATAACCTTTGTAGAAACAGAATTTTTCACTGAACATGTGCTCGCCAAACCAGACTCTTGCGTATGTATTGAGCAGTGCCTTGTCGAGGTCATCGGTCACGCGGCCACCATACTGCACCTCCCCAAGCATGTAGCGAACACAGCTCCAGTTCACTCCCTGTCTGATGCCCACATCATTTAAATGGTTCTGAACAAACTGCACGCTGGCTGCGAAGTCTGCCTGGTTAAACTCGTAAGGAATATTCCAGCCCAATGGGCCAAACTTTCTTCTTTCCTGTAAAATAGTTAGAATTAAAGGCAAAACACCAATTGACATGAATTGTGAAGAAAGCTTAAGCGCACAAGAATACATGAAATATGTTAAGAATGCAGTAATCCAGCTGGAACTCTACTTCACCAGCTTTTAAAAAAATACATTTAACACAGGCAAGGCCAAACACTTGATTAATTATCTAGTACCTAAATTTGTACAAACAAACAATAAGAATATTAAGATTTTCACAAAGAAAAAAAATCCTTTTTTTAAAGTATTTTTTAAATCTCTGAGTCTGGAACCATAGCTTTTGAATTTCAAAAATTAAGCTACTGTTTGAGGCAAAGGTGTCCAAAATCACCAGCCATAATCATTGTGTGAGGTCTTTCGGTGGCAGTATATAGCTGTTAGGGCAATATCTGGTAATTGCAAATTTTTATTTTTTTCCACCAAGAAAGAAGTGATACCAAAGTCATGCAAACAAAGCATACCACAGGCTTTCACTGGACCACAATATATCAGTGCATGGATGCCACAGACCTAAATTAGCCAGGCTCCAAATATAAACTAAGGATACTACAAAATCCATTGATAGGATCATGAAAAGTTGTGGTTACTCCACAAAACACTTTCTTTAATGGAAGTCCTGAAAGTCAAGACCCAAAATCTACTTTCATTTCCTCTTACAGGTTTCAGAGCAGAAAGGATTTATAGTCACCCTCTTACACATTCTCATTGTGAATGCAGCATTTTTAGACCATGATTTTCCAAACCATAAATTGTAAATTTCTTTAATATGCTTTTATGATTTAAAATATTAGCAAAAGTTCAGGTAATTGAAAGACAGATCAAACAGTCATTGTCCAGGACTTAATTAGAAGAGTACTCTAATTGATCACCGCTTGATCGTCCTTTTTTTCCTCTGAAATATCATCACTGTTGGGGGTACAGGATCAACCTGAGCAAAATTCTAAGTTCTAACACAGTTGCAGTAATAGAGATATGTTGTTCTCTTTCTTATTTTGTGATAATTTGCCAACATGGGACTTCCCTTTAAAAATGTTTTTCATTTAATAACAAGGTTCATTAATAAATGAAACATGGCTTTATGACAGAAGAGAAAAAATCTATTTTTAAACCTGAACAGTGGTGTGAAGAAATGCTACAGCATATAGCAATGGTTTCCACTGAGGCATTTTGCTCACTCCCAGCAGATCCTGAGTAACAGCCGAGTATGTTCGTTTTAAGCCAGCTTTCACACCTAGAAAGTAAATATAAAAATGTAATACAGTAGCAAAGAAAAAATGTATGGAATCCCTAAATCCAAGCTCTCTTAAGCATAATTTTCTGTTCCAATTTGCAGTACCATCTTACTTATACCTTCAAATAATGTCTTAGAATCAATTATCTGTTCAGCTGGTCATAGCAGCAAACTTCAATAACATTTTTTTTTAGGTAGATACACAAAAAATTAATTTCAAGACCCTGGAAGGAATTTAAATTAAGTAATCATATTCTAAATGTACCCATTACAACTGAGATGGAAACATAACTATTTAGCAATTATGTGGCAATAAAAAAACACCTAACATCATATGAAATATAGCACTGGGTATCCGAGTTTGTTTTGATATTTATTTATAATAAGAGATTTTAGTTTTATGTAAGATAATTTTATTTAGATTTGATTCCTAGAAAAATCTCAAAATTCTGTATGAGGGTTCTCCACCTGGCCTACAGGCACCAAGTTGACGAGAAGACAACCTAAATTCATAGTGCAATATTAATGCTTGGAGAGGTTTGTTTGGGCACTGACATTTCATATCCCAGGAACTGCTTTAGGCAGTTGATACTGATACAGTCTCAGCTTCCATGGAATACAGAAGCTTGACTGCTCCCAAATGTTTTCAGGCAGCGCTACTCAAGCATCTTTTGCCTTGGGCAGACAACCCAAGCATGAGTTACTGACATCAGGTCCCTCTTATGATACTTTCCACCTAATAAGCTTCACACAAGTCTAGAAGGGTGGATTTTAAGTGCAGTGAAGATTGTCCAAGTTGTCCTACATCCTATGACACAATAAAAGTACCTTTGCTTTTGTTCATACTTCACAAAGATCCTGTAGAACAATATTCAAAAAATAGCTTTTCAAAATATTGAACAAGTATCATAAGAGGGTTCCAAAATCAAACAAAAGTGTCTTATTGTATTGTGCTACCAATGTGGCGGGACAGACTTAAGAAACTAAAACTGTCTATATTTCATCCTGACTTAAATTTTTACACTGGGCTTTTCTCAGCTGCTAAATGCAAGTTGAAAATTTGTTATAACTTGACTTCTAAAACAGCCTCTTGGAGGCTTGGTGTTACCATTAGAATGATTAGGAGGGGGCCACTGTGCAATAAAAAGATGCTGAGCTCTGAATTAAAAATGGGGAGAGGAGAAGAGGAAGAAGTAAGAAATTTTTATCAACAGACTGACTACCTGCTCTTGAGATGGAGTATAAATGCTGAAACAGGATATTTCACAATATCAAACATTCTGTAGGCGTCTTACTAATGTTCAAAGGAAGCTAAATACTGAAATAAGAGGTTTAAATATCTGAAGCTTTAAATAGAACCTTGGATAAAATTCTTAGCTCCTACTGACATCATCAACTAAAAACGGTGGAAACTAGATATACAAAGAAAGGGTATATTTATTTATTTGTAGGCATTGGTAAGATACTCCTTCTCTCCTCAGGGTTTAACAATCATCTTGGCCTCTCCTCATATAGCATGTTCTCCAGTCCCTTCAGCATCTCTATGGGTTCTCACTGGACTCATTCCATCCATGTCTTTCTTGCACCCCTATTAATACAGAAACATGAGTCCAAACTGCCAATTGTGATGCAGATCTCACATTGTGCTTCTGCACATAGACTACTTAGGTTAGCAAAGCTGGGGGCTTAGAGGCTCAGAAAGGCATGAGATGAACATCTGAGTATGAGGAAACATCCTAGAAGTAGGGAAAGATCCTGGGTGTAAGGAGGTCTGTGGAGGCCCAGAAGACCAGGGGATGCCCAGGAACATAGGTCAGTAATGTCCAAGACTGGTAGCGGGAAGTAACTGCACAGTGAAGCCAACATTACTTTCTGCCCAGCCTTCCTGGACTAGCAGCAATCTTCCCAATGGGAAGGGAAGTCATTCCTACCTTGAGGAGGCTCATTGGTAAATTTTATAGAGGACTGTAAAAGATTAATAGGAAACTCTGGGTGAGCCTCTGTAGTGATCCAGGTTCTGAAATCTTCACTCACAGACTCTTTCGTTGTGATAGTGTCCATTAATTCATTAAGAAATTCCAAGCCAAGGTGGCAGTTCTGTAGAAGGAGCCATCCTCCATCTTGCATGCACTGATTTAACAGGTGCCTTGCATGGACTTCCTGGCCCTGGCCCATTGAAATGGCATGACATGGAATGTTCTAAAAGTAAAAAAGAACGTTTATTTTATATGTAGTTCCTTAGAATTATACAGGTCGTGTATTGCTTCCATAAATACATGTGTAGTGACATTCTGCCACAAAGAAAGCCATTAATATCAATGGAGACTGATTATATTAAAACAAAGTAAAGAAAACAAAACAACAAAAAAAAGCAAGACCCTTCAAGTTCTTCTTGCGTTCCATCTGTTGGAAGAAAACTACACCCACTGGAAATCATACTTTTTTTGCTGGTCTAACAATGTCTATGGGATACCTGGAACATTTTTTCAGCTTTTTCACCACTTTTTCAAATAAAGCAAGACATAAATACAGCCTAACCATTCTTTTTCCTATCATGTACGATCTTGAGATGAGCAGATATCAGGGCTTCAGATAATAATTAACACACAGTGTAAATCCAACAATTCTGGTGACATTTTACTGTCTGAACATATTTCATTCAAAAGAGAACTGTTGATGAAGCAGGTAGGACATGAAAGATTGGTTCACATTAAAGCATTACTCAGGAAACGTACTGTATTGTTAAATGGCAGCTATGGAGCCACTGATCCAGAGGATTCCAGTTTGGTGATCTGCTAGCTCAAGTAGATCTACAGCAGATCTAGATTCAGAAGAGAGAAAGCTCATAAATGCAAACATAAAATTCTGGATTTTTTATGGCATCTTCTCCAGAGGCTATGGGAGAATAAAGCCAGTTACTCTCCCATAGTTCAGAAACCAGAGGAGGATAAAAGCTCTCACAAAGGGATCTGAAAAGGATTAGGCTGAGATCAGGACTACACAAGTCTGTCAGTAATGTGCAGGCAGATCCTCTCCTGCTTATTCTTCTTGCTACTCTTGTTCTTTTTAAGTCTGGCTCAGGTTGGCTGCCTCACTCCTGCCAGGGAAAACCAGAATTACCAAACACAGTTAAACATATTATTCTGCATACATGTTGAGAGTGAAAGAATTGATGAAGAGACTTTGTTTCATGGACAGTTTCATGTTCAAGACCCAGAGGTGAGTATCCCTCATGCAGTGAGCGATGAGCTGCATTATCAATCTGGGCCTGTCTCCAGCTGGCTAAGAGCTACAAAGGTCAGTCTTGACCTGTACAGCTACTCAGACTCTCTTGCTGTGAAACAAAAAGGAAGGAAGGCATCCACTCTTAAACAGCTAGGAGGAGGCTGCCCTACTTTTGCAGGGGAAGAAGGTTAAGCATATGGACACAAACTGTGCTGGGTCTTTTGGCCTTAGGGTCAGAGAACGGGCCCTGACCTGATTTTACAGAACAGTATAAATGCAGCTGCTGTACATGATCCCCCATATCCTGGCAAGATTTAAGGACATGAGAATGCCAAAGATAAGAAAGCAGTTAAATCCTACTCTCAGGTCAGTGAAACCTGAAACTGCAGCTAAAAGAAGCAAAGCTGAACAGCCTGTGAGGCTGGTTATGTGCCAGAGAAACTTTACATTTTCTAAGATGCATCTGAGTACAGCTAGCACCCTGTAAGCCAAAGACCATGACTACCCCTGCATAAGAGTGCATAAATATACAGCAGGTATATTATTCCCTAAGAAAGCATTTACTCATAATTTGCTCTTCTCAGTAATGTTGCCTCTCAAATGTGTCTCATTAAAGGTTATAGAAACAATGAGAGAAGGGAAAAAATATTTTTCACTATGAATTGTCCTCATTTTACTACTTCTGAAAGAACTCTATCAAATGTCTGCATACAGAATGTTTCTTTTAATAGTGAGTCATATCAGCATATCCATGTCATCTTAATACATCACTATCCAGATGAAAATGCTGGCATTTTAGTCACTACAAGTGGCCTTGAAAGTTCTGTTGAAGGTTCTGTGCATCACTCCCTAAACAAAGAAACTATCTCTACAATTTTTAAAAAATCTGATTTTAATGAAGTCAAAGTGCTGGCATAAGAAACTTCATTTTAATCCTGAAAGTTAAACTTTCACACCATCTTAAAGCGAAAGTAAAGGGGGTATAAATGCAACCAGTTTTAAGATAGAGCTTGTTTGGTTTATAAACAAGATTATATACCTCAGTAGCCACAGATACTGTTCTCATTTCTTTGTGAGAGGGCCAGGGGCCAACTGAACAAATAAATTTTAGAGTGAAAAATAAAATCTGGACACAAATTTGAACATTACTAACAGCAGATATCTGATTTATACTGTTAATATCATACTTAGAGGCATCATCAGTACTGGAAATCCATTCTAACTACATTCTAACTACAAATCATGACTGTAAAAGGGAAATAATTGAAAAAAGAGGCCCAAGTTTTTTATCATTAAGAAGGAAAAAACCCTAGCACCACCCTTCAAGATCAGGTCCCTGGTACAACTAGCCTCTATTAAAGATTTAGTCTGGAGAAAAGCAGAGAAATCCCAAAGAAAGACAGGAACTAAGTAGTACTTGTTGACTAGCAAAATAAACACAAAACTCCCTTGAAAATGTTTCTGAAAGCTAAATTATTTCTAGATATGATTTTCAAAAGCTAAAGAATTGCTGAAATGCTCCTCAGGTTCCACATTGTTATAGTAATTTTTATTTTTAAAAACATCTGTGTTTGCATTTTGTTTTGTGGCATTAGGATGGCTTTTGTAAACTTGAAAGGTTTCTATATGCTGTGTGGTTAGGTCTTTACTTCAAGAGAATAGGAGAGAACCTTACCTTGTTGACTTAAAATTTACAGATGACACTAGAGTTGAACTTCAGGTTATGACAGCCTAGCTGATGGTGCCTTGTTCATAAACCATGTGTGAATAAACAAGGCAATCCCTTTAGCTCGTTCACAACCTCACTTTATATTTATTCTATTCACATTTCCTGAAAGCATGGAAACATTGCAATATCCTTTTGGTCTGACACCAGACAAGGATCCAATTAACGATCAAATCAAATTAAATTAATTAAGATTCCAAAATTTAAACACTAAGTGAGAGGTCATAATTTAAGCCATCTTCAACACAGACAAATAAGGGTCCTGATTTTCAAACAGAATGAGCATCTCCACTTTCTAATTAATAAGCTAAAGAGATTTGTGGGTCCTCCCCAACTTGCAAGTATGTCTCACTCAGTGTATACTAAAATCCTGCACCATTAAATGAAGATGCATTCTAATGAGGAGGAAAATTTATGGAGATCTAAAGTAAATAACTTCTTCTTGGGAAAATTTTATATGCTGCTACGTTGTGAACCATAAAACAGAACACAGAGTGCCCTAAAGTGATGCTGTTCTGTAGGAAATGTTGAATGTCTCTATCAAGTGCACAGACTGAATGGTAGGTGTTAAAATTAATTTCTCTTGTCACCATATTTATGATTTTTTTTTTGTATCTTCTTGTAATCATCATTGCTGTCAGCACCTACAGTGAATGCAACACAATTTAAACCACAAATGTTGCTTTGTTCTCATAGCTCAGTACATTTCCTAAGTTTTGGACTATAGGACATATTCCCAAGCAGTGGACTATCATAGTCTGCTGGATAAAGACAGAGGTCTCATTGGAATCAAACAACTGCAAAAACCAAGACTGCAACATTTTCATTTCCTAGTTAATGCCTGTTGGCTACTGATCAAAAATTAACTTCCAGAGAACACTAGTATGAATATAAATATCATTACACGAACATCTTTAAAATGTGGAAATACCACTTCAAGTGCAAAGAGTTAAAAATGTCTTTATCAGCTCTAGCAAACTCAGTTTGGGAGGATACCTTTGACTTTGCAAGACGTTCTATATTTTCAGTGGGGTCAGATCCCACTGATAAAAGACATATCAAAGGTGTTCGACAGCCACTTTCTGTCCACATTGCTTCCATTTCAAGAATAAATCCTTCTGCATATTTCCCTCCAAGAGATTCTGCAATGTAGTGCCGAGCCTGGAAAAAAAAAGTTACCAGAAAAAAAATATATATTTACCTTTTTGAATTTAGCATTAATTAGTGATGTGGAACTTGCCAATATCTGCATTGGGAAGTAATGACTGTCTAAACTTTAATTCTTCAACTTTTGTCCACACGAGGCAACCACTGAAGTTCTCAGAGAGCAAACTTCAAACAAAGATGAGAAAGAATTCTACTCACACAACAGCCATCCTGTGAACACTGTTGCTAGAAAATGCTAAATGGGGTTTTTTAAAGAACTGGGGGGAAAAAATCCCTGCAGAATAGATCCACTGTCAGTTCTGAGGACAGCCCAGATATAGCCCCTAAATTACTGCCTGTTAAAACTTGGTGGATAGCCAAATAAAAGAGTTTCTTTGTACCAGTTCCATTCTTAGTTCCTCTAAGTATGCATTGTTGACACTGTCTCTACAGCATAGTGGATTAGAAAGATCTTTCATCTGACCCAGTTACAATCTCCCATATATTTATTGGAACTTCAAACAAATTCTCCTGTCCAGCTGTTATCCAAGTCTCATAGGCTGAATATCTATTTCTACAAAACATAAACTCAGCTCAGACTTGATCCTTAAAGGTCAAACCTTCTTTATTTTTTTTCTCTTTTAGCCTCTATTTTTTTTCTTTTCACAGGCATTTTCTAAAAGAACTTCTAAAGCTACCTTAGTGCATGAAATTATTTTTTGGCTGAGGTGATTTCCTAGCTATGTAATGACTCTCACAGATTCTGAGGCATGTATGATGAAGAGAAGCACTGAGGAACAGGGTGGACTGAGGAAGAAGTCAGTTGTAGGGAAAAAAAACCTCAGTCACCCACTATTAAGTATAAATTTTGTCCTAGACAGGTAAAATTTCTAATACTTGGGAAAGCACAGTAGGGAAAGAAGAGATAAAAAAGAGAGCAACAAAAGAGACTCTCTCTCTCCTCAAAAATTAAAATAATGACCTCTTTTTGCAACCATTGTTTAGAGACATTCTTTTTCAGAGCTGGTTGTGCAAGAAAATAACAATTGATAAATATGTTGATAGATAATTGTTGATAGATAATAAGTTGATAAATAAGCAGTAGCAGCTTTATTATTTTGCTCTGTTTGGATTTTGGCAGCTGGAGCTCCCATACTTCTCTCCTACTTACTGACTGAAGAGTAGAAAATGAAAAAGAGTGGAGCAAGCCTTGTTGAAAAAGAGGTTCATGAAAATATGGTGTCCCCTAAATAAAACACAGATACTACCACAGCATGTAACACGTAAAGTTGAGATAGGCAGGAAAGAAAAACTACAGAAGAAAGAAAAGAAGTGAAAATAGAGTACTCATAGGCTCATACACCTCTTCTACACCTACATAGAGAAGAAAAATCAAAATATCACAAATGGTGGAGAAACTGCTAGTCTACTGCAGTTTCTTTTATGGCATTTGCCACGAGGCAGCCTTAATTATTTTTTTCTCAGTAGAGAGGGTAAGTAAACAGTTTATCTGCTATTTTACTGCACCTGTCATAAAAGTGAATTGTTCTTTTTCCATCACTTCTGTGAAAAAGAACAGGATGTATCTTTTGATTCACCAGAGGAATGAAACTTCTTTACAGGTTTCATGACTTGACTTTGAAGCACCACACAAAAAAAAAGGTATTCTTGCAGCTCCAAAACAATTTGTTTCATGTTCTGCTTCCTAGTTCATTGCAATTAAATAAATTTGTGTTTTCAAACACATATTTTTATGAGCACTTCAATATCTGATTTTTCAAAATAGCTCACTCTGTAACAAATATTATGGTAACAAGAAATTCAGAGAATGTAAGTTTGGAAGTAGCAATTCTTCAAGAGATGTCACATGGCATAACCATTGTACAAAAGTGTATCTTACTTGGGCAACAGTGTGATCAGGGCACCAGCTACGGACAAGGAGCAGTTTGTGGAATTGATCCAGTAAGTTGTCATAACCATCAGGAATAACAGATTTTTCAGGAGCTTCTTCATCAAACCAGGCTTTCCAAGACTTCTCATTCTTCACAATTTGCACCAGAAGCTGATTGAAAGGGTACAAGCTAGATAACTGCACAAGATTGAGCCATGTCGTGTCAAGGATCCACTTTTTTGGTTTTGGTTCCACAGAATTCATATCCAAGCTGGCACCTCCTCCAAAGTGATAAGTATTGTAGAAGACAACAAACATTGTTAAACAGAAAAATGACAAGTAATAAAAAATACTTTAAGAAATATAATTCAGGGAGTAACCTTTTATGTAAACCACGATATGGAAACCTAGAATTTGCATGGAAGAAACACAAAGACCTAACTGGAAAGTGGTCTCAGTTCCTCCCAAAGTTGATATCCCACTAATTTTTGTGCTGCTTCTACTCTATCTATAGAGCTGGAATAAAATGTGACCACCTAAAGGAAACTCAAACCCAGTTCTTCAGAGCAGATGTAGAATGGTTAGTACAGCCTCCTTTCATCTATACTGAAGAATAAGAAAGCACATGGTGCATTCATTTCCAGGACTGCCACGTCAACAGCCTCTTAGCTCAACCACCACTCAGCCTCCTGCCCATTTGCACACCTAGCACAGCTGAGCCACAGCTGAACTGCAACTCAGTGTTTGCCAAACAGAGATATTTGGATGCCAAACACCTGACTGTACTTATCTTTGTACCAGATTGTGTTTATCTTATCTTGGAGACAGTGAGGTCAACCCCCATCGAATTTTCTAAACCTGACTCTAATTTTTCTTTGTCATTGTGTCTGAGTAGTGACATACAGTGGTGACATAATGCAATGCAATATAAAAGTGTTTTGCAACATGTAACAGACTTCCACTTTTTTTTGATACTTCAGTCTGGTACAGTATTCACATGCCTGCTTATCAGCCATCAAGAGAGCTTTTGCTGATTGTCTACAATCTCACAGACATATATATGTGGCAACTTGAAAAAGAGGCAGACAGTAGAGACTCTAAGTTCTTTTACATGAATGGACTTATTTTTTCCCATTTTAAAATATATAACAGTTGAAATAATCCTCATCTAGGCATCATTTTGATAAAAAGTATTCTATATTGCTCTTGTTTTGGAAAATTTGTCTCTTAATTCTTTCTTGGACTGATGTTTTCACTCACAAGTTAAAAACAAGTAGATCCACAGGATATAACACATTGTTAATGCAAGTACTGCAAAACCTGAATTTGGCAGTACACAGACATATGTAAACAGGAACATTTTTAGAGAAATTACCTTTGATCAGTGTCTCAAACTCAGTGTGTGAAATTTTCTTGGCCTGCAAGTCAATCTTCAGTGCCAGAAGCAATGTGAACAGGAACCTGTGATTCTCATACAGCCCTCGAACTGTGTACTTGAAGACTTCGTAGGTGAGATGCTCGATTATATAAACAACCCTTTTTGCTGTAACTTGAGATTTCTGAGATCTTTTCACTGATATGTCAAAAATGCCAAGGAACTGCCCTAAAGATGTTTGGTACATGACATTAACCAAGCTCATTTCCACAATTAGGAAATACAGGATGCTACCGCGACTTGCCACAGGCCGATACTCTTCACGTGCAGTATTGATTTTCACCTCTGTCTCCACTGCTGTGTTTAATTTTTCACTGACCTTAAAATTAATGGAAAAGACCATAAAGATTAAGTTGTATTACTTGTGATTTATACTGCCCAAGCAAAAAGAAAAGGTCTTGATTAAGATCACAATAATATTTTTAGTCGAGCTTTGCTTCCCTCTGCCAGGGTTTCAACACAGACATTGTATCTACATGTGTTCCAGCTCCTGTCACAATGGGAACTGATTCAAACTTACACCTGCAAAATATGCCTGGAATATAAACAGTATCCAGGTAGCGGTTTAATTTTGCAATTTTTTAATGAAGAAAAAATTCATGTTTCTACTATTTGTTTGCTAAGAAGTCAGATGTTATATAGTGAGTCTGAATGGAAAAAAATAAAACAGGAATGAAAATATATACATACATCTTCATATATATACTATCTTTAAATTACAATTACAAAATGTATCTGCAGTATATTCGAAATTCACCTCTTCTGCTGTTGTTTTAGTGATCCTTAAGACTTCTATCAGAGACTCATCTTCAACCAAAGAGCCTTCTGTACTGGTCAGACGGCAGAGCAGATTATCTTCGAGCTCCTGCATTTTCCTCTTGTTGGATGTCACTTGTTCCATCAGTTTGATTCTTTCTGCTTCCAGTTCCTGTATTCAAGAAATTTGCCATAGCATATTTAACATCAATTTAAAAAGAAGATTCCATATAAAGACACAGAAAACATGATTTCATGAATGTCAGAGTGATGACTTTGTTGTCTTTTCCATAAAATACTGAAATATTACTAAATATAACTGTATTAAAATAATTGATATGCACACTGAAAATATATATATTAAAGTAATTTATATGTATCCTGTATTTATTTGATTAATGAAGCATAAATGCTGGAGAATGAAAACACACCAGTATTACTAGGAAAAGCTTCCTCATAGTAAGGTGCACAAACCACTAAAGATAGTTTCCAATGGCAAGTGATAAAAGCCACATTACATCGAGTGCTTAAAATTAAACAGATAAAGGCCTGAAAGATGTTTGTATGGATGGATTTTATGTTATGAGCAAAATTGACTGGATGACCTTTTCCATTTCTAATTTCTACAATTCTGTGACTTTGAAAGATACAATCCTCTACTGCTTATAAAACAGGAAATGTTACAATTATTGTCTATGTCATATGGATTTTTTTGCCCTTTCTACAAGACAGACAATGACAAGGAAAAAAAGGCAGACGAGTCAACACAACACCAAGTGAAATGAGGCATCTATATGGCACACTCTACACAGCTTAGGGATACTTTTGCTGCCTCTCTTTAATTAATCAATCAAGTCAACATTCCTGTAAGAAAAGGATCATTAATAATAGTCTATCTACACCTATTGCTTCAGTTTATTTTCATTTTTGTCAACATGTCAAGCCAGAGAAAAAGGAGATATACAGAGTTATACAGTACAGGCGAGGTTCTTCTGTATTTCAAAGAAGTGACAAATTTCTTTATTTTCACGAACTTCTTATTTGGAAACCTGTTTGAAAGGTGTTCTAGGGCTACAGAGTGTGGCTCTGTGGAAGCTACAAGTAACTGCATCCCAAAAGAGGGGAATGGCTTAGGCATCAGGAATTCAGCTTTCTACATTTACTTCTCTTTCTATACCATTAATGAAGAAAAGATTAGAATTAAACAAAAGTAATACTTTCACAAAACACTCAAAAATATATTTAAATACATGCTTAAATTCCACATAAGGATGTACTTTGTTTAAGATCAGATACTTTACCCATACTATTTATAATCCTGTGAAAGGTGTCTTTCAGAAAATTAGCAAATATACCAGGTGCAAGTTTTTGCTTGCAAGGGAACTTCACAACCATATTTGTAACATAAATAATAGTTGTTCTGAACACAAATAGTGGCAGCAACTTCATTATCAAGGTACAAAAATATGCTGATTTTTTTCTATATTTACAGGATCAACCTATAAAGCTGAGAAGAATAAACACTTCTTTGATCATATTTCATTGAACACTAGAGCAATCTTTAAGAATGTCTTGGTTCCTTTAATCCATTACTTTAGCTCAGCGATCATAAAGTTGTCTCTTTGTAATAGGAAACCTGTTCTTCAGAATCTCTGTTCAGGTTGTGCCTTTTCTTTGAACTAAATTTTTCAGAATCCCATTGGCTCTGACTATCTACACCACAACATTCATCTCTTACTGAGACAGAAGAGACTGCAACCATGATGTCTTCATATCTGCCAAAAGAAGTTTAATAAATGTTGATCAGCTGCAACCATGTCCCTGTGCAGCAAGTAGTGCTGATGTTAACCAGGTTCCCTTGCAACTCTCTTCAGCTGAAGTACAGCACTGGAGGAATATTTTTGAGTGACTATATTTTTGACCCAAAATGCAGTCTAGGTGTTGCTACGTACATTCAATAGGAACTCTTTACCAGTTCTGTCCAAGAAAAAAACAAAACACAGAGCAAGGGTATCTTGTGGGCAGAGGATTTTTATATGTAGATCATGAGAAACCTATTTCACTTCTTTTACTTCTATCTTGATTTAGACCTCTCCCTCCCTTCAGAGGTTAGTCAGGGTACTCCCATTCACTCCTGATGATGCTGTTCAATTTTGCTTACAGAAACCTACATCTACTGGAGTAAAGATTATAAATTTTGCATCTAAAGCATTTGTCCCACCCTAGTACCTGCTGTTTTTCCCCCAGTATCTGCTGTTACAGTCTTTCTGTTTTTCATGGAACAATTCCCAGGAAGTTTGTGCATTACAATGACTTTTCAGCCTCTGTTTGTGACTGAAGGAAAGGCACCTTAATTCCAGTACTTACTTCAGTAAAGGCTCATTTTGAGCAAAGTGGAAGGGTGTTGGCTGGAGAAAATGACAGCATCACTAAAGAACAGTGGTTAGAACTTGCTTTGGGGAAAGTCAAAGGAAGAATTAATTCCCTTAGGTAGGCAACTCCTCTTGCATGAGCAAGCCTACCTGAGCTACTTACTGAAAGCAGCACCTCTGCTAATGCAAACCTCAATTTTTTTTCTCTCACCTGAGAGAGGATTTTCTTCTTTATATTAACTCCCACATAATCAATGCAAATTTTAGTAAGAACAGAGTCAAATCAGTGTTCAGGGCTCCTTAAGAATCTTTTATCTCCTTGCACACTACAGCCTGGCTGGCAAAAGTAGTTCAAGTTCATAAGCATTTTTTCATGTAATTCAAATTAAGTTTAAAAAGGAATTCAGAAATACAAGAGATTTCTGACTGAACAAGAAGCCCTTTCCATATATGAAGGAATAGAGTTGTTTTATGTATGTCATGTGCATGCCTGTGATGTATTTTTAATGAATAATTTTCTTTCTTCTCTTTCCAAGGCCAGGTCCTAAAATAAACGTTTAAGTTCCCCCATTCAATTAAAAATTGTTCCACATTGTATTTCAGAGAATGCACAACCTTTAAACTTTCATTCACATTTTTGTTCTTGCATTTGACTTCAACCAAGCCATTGAATATGTATGCACTCCTGGTGCAGATACTGAACAAGCCTTCCCTCTATTCAAACACTGCAAGACTCAATACCTGCTTTTCTGTGAGGATGACACGGCCAAGGAGCTGATCTTCCAGCCCTTTCATAGTAACAGTAAAGTCAATCACAGTTGTTCTTGCACTAATTTCTGGAGTGTAAACAGGATTAGCCACCTTTGTTGTCATATAGAGTGTAAACCCCTTTGTCAGATCTACCTCCTTGTCACCTACTTTCACCTGAAAATAAAAAACATTTCTCAGTTTTCAAAAGCTGAATTCAAAAAAAAAATGTTATTTTATCCAATGAAAAAAAGATCTATGAACTTTTTTTTTAATGTTTTTATTTACACTTTTAAAACTTTCTGATTAAGGGTAAAAAAGCCCCTCAAACAACCCCATGAGTTCACTACTCATTTTCTAACTGTTTTAAAGGTACAAATCATGTCAGTATTCAGACTACCCCATACCAAACATCTGTCTTATTGGGTTTTAATTTCATGTCTACAATTCATCTTACTTTGTACGCTGAACCAAATTTTATGAAATTTTTTTCCAAGATGTTATCTAGAGCAGGATCAAGTTCCTCTCCAATGTCTTCAATTAACAGAGGTCGGCCAAGGGACAAGCAGTCTTCTATATGACTTCTGAAGAACTTGTGGTTCATAGCTGTAACCTAGGAAGATTGAGTCACAACACAGCATGCATTTGAAAGCACACAGAAAACAGCATAAAATCTATTGCAGCTTTAAAAAATTATACTTATCCTGAGATATCTGTACAAACAGCTACATTTTAGGGACCAAGACTTGCCTCTGCTGACATGAATGGAAGTTTTGCTTTAAACTTAGGAGGACAGGAGATCACATTTCTTTATTGTCATTTATTTACTTATTTATCTGCATATCTATCTAATAATTGTTATATCTTAATATCTCCTAAATATAAATAGATTTATGCTTAGAACACTAATGTGAAGTAGGGAAATATTTATGGAGTTCAGAAAGGGAGCCAGTGTTACATAGGAGACCTGATCTGACATCAGACATTCAGATTCCAATTCAGTTCCATCAGTCTTAAAATTGCTAAAAGTCACACAGACTCCTTTTCATTTATTTAAATTTAATATATTTAACATAATCCTTTAAGATGATAATTGAATTGCCTTTCCAGGCATCTCTTAAGTCATGGTTTTTGGGTGGTTTTTTAACCAGGAAAAAAAAAATAGGATAGACATGTTTTTTAAATACATCCTTGTCTTGCAGGCAAAGCTCTTTGAAAGAGGTATAATTAAAATATCTAGAGGTACATTACACAGAATTAAACCAGTATATTATTTAAAAATTAATACTCTGTTCCACCACTCTGCACTTTTTGTTTGTTATAATGTAGGCATACATGTATCCACCAAAACAGCATGTTGCCTACATTTTTATCTCAAATTCAGGGTAAAGCTAGTGTCTGGGTGACCAACAGCATAACACCAACAAGACCACAGCAAATTACAATATTCCAGATGTAAGCCATAATTTAAACACTTGTGTATTTAGAATATTGACATAACTCTGCTCCTCCTGGACTTACTGGGGAGAACTCAGATTCAGAGCAGGAGATACAAGTCTCCATGAAGCTGGAGAATGAGATACAACTTTTGACTTCCCTCTTTCCTTCTCTTTCACTATGGCAAGCAATTAAAAGAATCATCATAAAAATAGATATGCCATAACGTATCAGTCCAAGCTATTTTGCCCTGTTACTGATACACCAATATAGGGTACAGGTTCTGTGTCAGTCTTGTCTTAGTTTCTCCATAACTGTACACCAATAAACATCAGATTTAAATTACACATGGCCAAGACATGATGACACAAATGACACACATATTTTAAAAAATTTTAAATTAACTATTTACCTGAAGCCCGTTGTTTTTTTCCTTGTTTTTGATCCAGTTATTTCCTTGACCTTGTGGATCAATCAGCAAAGGATATCTAGATGCTTTTGTGACAATAATGCCATTTTGAATTGAAAGGTCATCATTTGGAAGACCCTGGAGGTTCCATTCACCCACTGTAGCATTGTCAACAAGCATACCAGTAAGGTTCAAGTTCTAATAGAAAATATGCAATTACAAAATTAGTACCAGTAGAAAACAAATAAAAATAAGATATGTAAATATAAAATTAGTGCCAGTTAGAGGAGCTATACTAAAACATCTGCTGGATGGCTTTTCCTCTTATTCTGATCAGAATGCATGATGGAGTTTATTTGGTAGTTATTGCTTACTGTTTCTTTTCTTTAAAGTTCAGTGGCTCAATCATTGCAGTTGAGCAGTAATGAAAGTGAACTCTCTTGAGGCTTTGATGTCCATCAGAGAGTGTCAGAAAAACTCTGAAGCCAGTTCAATTTCTAATGACAAACTGATTTTTTGCCATTTTTAATAGCAAACTCTTTTCCTGCCAGTTTAAATGGAATTGTCATCTTGCTCACAAGAGCTTCTACCTGCTGGAAAGTGCTTTCCAAGTACAGGATGGCTGTGGGAGACTAAGAGAAGAAAGTGGAGATGTGCTATGGATCAGTAATCATGAACTATCATGAAAGGTTATTGCTGATAAGTTAAAACCCTTCACAGTTCACATATTCTCCTAAAGTCTGATTTGCACATGCCAACTAACTTGCTTTATTTTTTGCACTCTGAAAAGTGACTGATCTCTCAAAAAGGTGTATGTGAAGAAAACAGTGCTGAAAATAGCAAACCAAACTCTCCAATTTAGAACAGCACCTTAGTTAGGATTCAGAATTTTTAAATTAATAAAATTGAAGGGTTTTTTATAATTTGCTCCTTACATTTCTCATTCAACAATTCCTACTTGTAGGCTTTATCGAAAAACATGTTTGATGTAAAGACATGAAAGAAAGAAAGTAAAAGCCTGTAAATCTTGCAAAAATCACATAATTCAGCATCTGACACCTAAAGCAAAACTTCAAATACTGTGAGAGTTGTGATACAATCGTGAGACCTAATGATACCAGTGGTTGCAAGATGCCAAAGTTTTTTACCCCTTTGATTTTATTACTTCTAAAATTATTGAAGACTCATGATGAAGCAACACAAACCATTCTCAGGAGACAGAGAAATTTTAGAAATCAAGTTTCCATTTGTGCAAAGGACAGAAAAGCATTTAATAGGCAAATTTTTCAGCAATTGGAACTTGAAACCATATTTAGCTCCTTTAAGCAGATGAGTAGGATCTAAACAGCTTTGAACTTATTCTTACCTACAGCAAGAAGTATCAGTCACCCCGCAACTCTGAAACTCAGCTAATTTAAGTGCCTAACTAAACAGATAGATGGCTGATTTTAAACAGATCTTTCTAAATTGTTATGCCTAAATGACTCACACGCCCACGGTCAGTTAGTCTGTGACAAAGTGAGGCAGATGTCAAGCCTTTTGCTTGAACTGCAAAGCTGCTTTCTTTCCTCTGGTGTGAAGTACCAAGAAAGACCCATGTGCTGCCTTTTGGGAGTACTTAATTGCCTGGGGAAAATCAAAACTCTCTTTAATACACGATGATGAAAATCATAATTCTGTCTTTAATGGGAACTCTAAACAGAATGGTAAATACATTTTGAAACTCATTAACCATGGTGTTCTCCATCTAACTGGGACATATTTGGGCGGGGGAGGGGGTGGAAAGCAACACAGAAACAGTAAGAAAGTATTCCTCAAATTTTCAAGGATGCAGCCAAATAGTAATGTGGTCAGAACACCTTCATGGAAGCAGAATTTTAGTTCTTTATTTATTGCTTTCTAAGGCCATTATACATCCAGTTTCTTATCCTTAAATGGTGAGAATCTTGACAGATATTCCCCAAGGTAAGTAGCTTTTAAGAGCATTTTGTACACTGAATTTGAGAAAGAGCCTCCCTGGGATGAGTGTATGTAGGATAACTCCCATGCCACGCTGGTTAAGAATCTTGCCTGAAACTGCACTGCTCCTGGTACTTTATTAATAAATCCATCTTGGCCTTACATATTTTTTATCATCAGCAGCTTTCAGAGAGCTTTACTGGGCAAGTCAGAGTCATTCATCTTTTAAGTCACAGCATAAGTTGGGCTGGATTGCAAGTTTCCCTTTGTCAGGTGAAAGTTAATCAGCAGTACAAGAATTATGCTAACCTAACATAAAAAGTAATAAAAAATATATTCACAAGTAACTTCTATGAAGTGAATAAACCCCTCATGGAAAAGAGGACTCCTTATTAGAAGTTTTAAGTGCCAAAACCCAAAAAACCTGAAAAGAAGATGCAGGTCTACCTTTAGCTGTTTCACAATGATACAGCTGTACACAGGTTGCTCAGTAGCTCACAGCATTTTTCAGCAGCAACTGCTTTGTCAAAATCTATGACAGCAGAGAAGAGGAAATGTTTGAGCTTAATGCCTCAACTCCTGTGTTGAGAGGAAGAGAGAGTCCCTGAACTATTTCTCCAGCCTTTATGTTGAAGAAAATGTACACAGGTACTCACAAAACCAAGTGGAAGACAACAGAAATTACTCAGACAGTTTTGATTACTATGGCCTAAATTCTGCCTTCAGTATGAATATGTCTTTCAGGTACAGGGAAGATTATTAGAGAGACCTTCTAAAAGTCATGGAATAGGAGCAAGGCTGCTGCTGGCCATGAGCAAAGCCTCTGCACCAGAACATCTGCCAGGTCTGGCACTCCTGAGGCAGATAATGGTAAAAGTAAGGGACAAGATTCATGCAAGGTATCCTGCCCTGTGTCATAGTCTCAGCCTGCAGGTTGCTCACCTCAATAAAGATAGAATATGAAGTTCCAGGAAACAAAAACTGAATTATGGGACTGTAGCTCCACTGCATTTTAGGCCACCTCTGCCTGCACAGACACAGGCCAGGGAAGGAGATACTGCAATGTCAGCCTCACTGGTGACAAAGGTGCATGGATTTAAAAGCTAACACTAGAGCAAGCTGAAGTGCCAAAGTGCTGCAAACCAAGCCTTGCAAAATGCAGGGTTTCTTTAAATCAATAATTTCTACAAGACACTTCAAATTAAACTAAATTAAGTGCTGTGGGTACACAGCAGAGGGTATGACAGGAGGGTATATACTAATAACACATGTAAGTGCAAAGGTGATGTTTCAACTTATGAAAAGGTAAATGTATTCAAAGCTGATAAATTTTCATTTGTTTCCTGTATTGTGCTATTTCTCCCAGGGCAGCTGACCTCAGACAGCATTTCTCTCTCAGATTTGCCAGAGCAGTGTCCTACATACCAATTGTGAAATGCCTGACAGTATAAAGAGGAATTTAAAACATATTGGTTTAGAAGCTCAGTTGTCAACTGTTCACATTTTTTATTTATTAAAATTTTGATTGAATGTGACAGCCTGTATATAATCTTCCAATTATGTACTTTTCTGGAATGAAATGCTCCACACATAATTTCTCAGCAAGGCAAAGAATAAGGTCAGAACAAAATATGAACACTTACTTTGCTGTATGGAATCTTGCTATTGTCCATCGCTTTCTTCCACAACTGGAGCAGCAAATTCCTGTACTCCTGATTGAAAGGCCCAGAGTAAGAGAGAAATCCAGTGGCCAGAAGAACATTCCCCACCAAATTAATAATTTGATTTTGAAAGTTTTTGCTGCTTGCTGTCCAACGAAGCTGTATGTAAAATATTAGAAAGAAGTTAGCTTAAGCAGACACACTAACTAACACAAACATGTAACTTAAAAATTCAGCTCTTTCTGTTAAATAATTTTTCTTCAAAACAGGAGTATTTTTTGCTTTAAATCATTCTTTTCAGAAGTAGAAGTTTACTTGCAAGATGGCAACCCTCTGACCAAGTGGAGAAAAAGCATCTTTGTGAACAACCTGGTCAAACTGCTAAGAAGAGCTTTAAAGGAGGAATGAAGTGGCAGGCAGAGGAGGACCAATAGTCATGTGAGGAAGTGGAGGATGGGGCTGGCAAACAAAATGTGTGGGGTGAGAAACTGTAGGGACCTTGTAATCAACAAAACAGGGCTAATGGAGGACCACCCTAAGGATACCCACAAAAACAAAGAAGTGTCCACCAGACAGAATGGTGGGGACAGCTTTCATACTGCCTACAGGACACTAATTATCACAGCTGGGCACCTCTCTGAAGTGTTTCTACATGAATGTGCACAGCATGGAGAGCAAAAGAGGACTCTGCACGTGGTTGCAGAGTCTTGATATGATGGGGGTCATGGGAACATGTTGGAAAGACATCCACAACTGGAGACTGCATCAGCTGTCTATGGGCTTGTTAGGAAGGACAGGTTGGGAAGGTGAGAAGAGGGGTTTTCTTCCATGTGAGAGAGCACTGGAATGCATGTGTTCAGCATGGGAGACTCAAGGATGGACAATATGCCAGTTGGGAGCTTGTGGGTTAGCATCAGAGGGAAGATCAACAATGGGAGATGTGTTTGTCTGTCACAGACAACGTGATTAACAAGAAGTAGATGAGGGCTTTTTCAGACAGGGGAAGAAACCTTGCATCCAAAGGCCTTGGCCTACATGGGGTGCTTCAACAACCCAATATGTGAAGGGACAACACAGAAAGACACAAGCAATCCTTGAGGTTTTAAGGAAGGCATTGGCAAAAGTCCTCAACACAGTCAAGTGGTGATTTAAAGAGGGAAAGGCAGTTTGCTTAACCTCAGACTTGCACATAAAGAATTGATCAGGGATCTAAAATTTGGGGGCAGCCTTGGCTGGGATTGTGTAGCCTTGAACACAGAGAATGCAGGGGGAATTTGTAGACATGTATCTATGTGCACAAATACATGATGGGCAGGTGTAAAGAGGAAGACACCAGACTCTTCACTGGTACTCTGTGAAATGACAAGAGGCAATGGACACAAATTGGAATATAAGAAATTTAAATTCAACACACAAAAAAATCCCTTTATTTTAGTAAGAGTGTCAAAAACTAGAATAGGTTGCCAAGGGAATTTGTGGAATCCTGGAAAATATTCAAAACTCAACCAAAAAATGCCCTGAGCCTTGAGTAGGGGGGGAAGAAGAGATGTCTGTTTTGCATTAGATGGTCTCCAGAGGTCCCTTCCAATCTCAATTATTCCATGATTCTGCAATTTTATAAGTATTATTTTTAATGTGTTAAAAAAATTAAAAATAATTAACTAATATTTTGCTTATTCATTTCTTTCCAGATTTCTGTTCCCTTACAAGCACTCTGCATTCAATATTGGTCAGGACCTACATGTTTCAAGTTCAGAAAACACACATTTAACCCAACGTCAGTTTTGCCCAATCCTGCAAGAGTCCTTTTTTTTTGGTCTGAATTTTCAAAAGTAGAGTGGAATAATAGCTCTTACAATACCTCATAGCACAAAGCTTCATAAAACCCACAATAAAGTACTGTAATTTCCTATTTTTGTGTTGCTCTTAAATTTAGAAATTCACTGAAAATATATGATAAAGCATCTAAGATTTTTGACTGCTGTAATTTGAAGGGCAGCTATGCAAAGAAATGCTGAGGTGCTGGCCTCACAGGACACAATAGCTGAAGTCAAAACTCTCATCAGTTTTGACTTTGTGTGAAATCAATGAAGGAATTAACAAAGTAAATAAGAAGAGTATCCTGCTTCCTCTGAAAAACCTTCAGACCAAAGCCAGAAATATCTGCATAGGAAAGGTAAATTTCAAGCTCAGTGCAGAGGATAACAATTAGGCCATAATTCTATAAAAGGCTCTAGTAGAAATCTAAGCTTCAATTATAATTCAGGAAATTAGTCAAGCTTTAAATTTGTATTCTTGTATACTTGGTGAGAAAAAGAGAGTAATCCTTCTTATAAATATTTTAGGGCAATTATTTAGGTTAAGCCTAATTCCTCTTAAAAAAGCTAAAAGGAGCTTGGCTCCTTGGCTTTAAATCTGAACTTTATTTCCATACGAATCATAAATCTTCATGCAGAAGAATTAACACAAGAAATTGCTTTAATTTTTTAGGTACATTAACATCAAGGAAAACAGCCATACATATAACTAAATAAAGTGTCATGTGATACCAAGATGTCACCACGTGTGCTGAGTTTGCTGAGCGCTGCTACGATCATTACGGAGCATTCTCAGAACTGCACACCTGCTTTGTGCTGGAAACCTACACACTGATGATACCTTTTCTCCCCCTAATCCTTCAATCAGAGCTGAGGCATTGCTCATCTTCCTTCTGCAGGCTTGAGCATCATGGAGCAAGGCCTGCTTCTCTTTCATGGCAGCGTCATACATGGCTTGC
The DNA here is from genome assembly GCA_013396995.1 of Dicaeum eximium. Taxonomy (NCBI): domain Eukaryota; kingdom Metazoa; phylum Chordata; class Aves; order Passeriformes; family Dicaeidae; genus Dicaeum; species Dicaeum eximium. The sequence goes on from VWZP01006390.1 coordinate 180,535, forward strand.
ACTGCATCCAGCTCCGCCTGCTTCTCGTCCAGCTGGCCCTGTGCTCCATTCAGCTCCATCTGGGCAGCTGCAAGCCTTCCTTCTTGCAAAGCTAAATTTGCCTACAGATATTGAAAAGTAAAGAGTAGTTAATACCTATTTTTTGGCACAAGACTGACATTCATTAAATGGCACATAGTGTACTGTGTTGGGTACTTTTAAAAATAGCACATTATTTAAGACGACAGAAGGTTTTTTTTTTCTTTTTACTTCTGGAACAGAAGCATAGCATTAAAGTTATTCAAGGCAATCTTAAGGTGCTTTAATAATATTTTCAGAATGGTCCATTGATCACACAATGCCCAATGATTTTAAATCACAATACACTTGAAGTAGCTGTATACTAGGCATATGAGGCAACATATACAATGGGTTGCCTTATATATATATGCCTACTGTAATATATTCTCAGTTCAAAAGAAATTTAATATTGTCTTCATTAATTATAAAATAATAAAAATTATAACCAAAACTACTCTTCTGCTCTTTTTTTCTATCGATTACTTCTACAGAAAAAAATATAACAAATGTATTTTTTGCTCCTCTGGAAAGTAAAACTCTAGAGACTTTTTTCACATCTCTCTATAAATTTGCATGATGACTTACCAGTCAGTTAAATGTGGCCTCTTAACTTTTATATTCCTAACAGGGTTGAAAAAATATTCTGTGAATTCAGAAAGTATTTCCATAGACATTTGCAAAGGATTAGAGCCTAACAAATTTCTTATGAAATTCACACTTACAGATAAAGGTTGCTTCCATTTACTCTGAATATTTTAAAAAGCTTGTTTAAATATCACGTATCTTATTTCTATTTTTTTCTTTGATAAGAGTTATGAAGATGGAAACCAAGAATCTGTAAAACCTGTTTTATTATGAATACAAAACTTGTAAAACTTGTATTAGTACATACATAGCATGTATGTACTAATCAGTGCAGTAGGTTACTAATATCTATGTACATGGATGTTGCATACATGTGTATTGGATACAGGTAAATCACATGTATCTCTGCCCATCTATATTAGCAATCTAGGTATGTGCAGACAGTATATGCTAGAGAATAACACTGTCAGTGAGATAAAAAAATTTTTTGGAATCCAGATGAACCAGTAAAATGACTGCTCATAAAATTTCCATCATGTAAGAATGCTGAAATATTTTTACCTCACTGTTAAAAAAAAAAATTAAAGAGCATTGCCTAGAAATAAATACTGCACAATCAGTGAGTCTTGATTAAAACCAGCTAAGTGGATTTCAGAACAACTTCTGTTATGTTTTAGTGAATCTTGGACCATTGGGCAAAGTTCCAACAGCAAAGGAGTTTTTAGGAGGGGACGTACTGTTACTGTGCCCTGCAGCAGGGGAAAGGGTGAGATACGAGAGAGGGAGATAGTGCAGGGTTCCTTCTGCATCTGAATAAGAAAGGCCTGACAACAAATGGCTTAATAAGACAACTGCCTTAAAAAGATTCATAAAAAGAAGATAAACAGTGAGTAAACTTTATATCCCTTCAAATGCTGGACACCCCACATTCATGCAGCATCAGAGAGAGCCAGGATAGTTTTGCCCATGGTATCCTGTGCAGAGCAAATTGTGTCCATAAAGACAAAACTTTCTCTTTTGGCCATTCAAACTATCTTAAACTCCTCTTATTATTCTGCATTATTAAAGCAGATGCCTCATTTAGACAACTTTCTAACTGAGATCCAAAAGGAGCCCTGCACCAGCCCTCTATCTACCTCCTCCCACCACCTTCCGTACTGCAGAGCATCCTTGTATCCTTAAATTCTCTGAGGGCTAAAAATGGGAGTCAAACAATATTATGACATATTGTTTCAGTCCCAGCTCACAAATACTGAGGTTACACAGGAAACAAGATCTTTGGAGGGCTGTGAATAACAGCCTTAGCAGAACAGCTGGAACAACAGAGAACTTACACCTGGCTGTGTGGATTCATATAACACCTTGACATTTATCACAGCAGGATGTGAACTTCAGTGGAAAAGGATGGGCATGTGAATTCCCAATACATATGAGCAATGATGCCTTGTAAATATGAAAAGCAGGTCCCTGTACAGCAATAAACTACCCAGAAAAGTGCCAAAGATTGATAAAACAAACTTCCCCATCCTTAAAAACTCTTAAAAGGCTATCAGCTTTGAAGATGTAGGGACAACGAAAAAATATTTCAGATGAGTAAAAAAAAAAATTATATTGTACTCTAAATGAAAAAAATCCCTAAACTTACTTACACAAGACTTTACGGATTTTCTGGAAGATGACATATAATAAGAAACAATTTTACAGACAATTTAACCAGAGTTCTCAGCCATTTTCAGGATAATCATAACAAATAAAAAATTATAAAATCTTAGTTTGATTTACAGGCTACTTGGTCATATGTGATGAACAATGGTTGGTTGCATGGGACTGACAGCTAACATATCAAAATGACCAACCTATGTGATTCCCAAAGGCAGAAAGACAACTTGTTTCAGATGACCCTTTGATATCATCACTATTTGCTTTCTCCTTTTTTTTTTCCCCCCAAACTCGAGTTTTGAAATTTCATGGGTACAAACACAGCTTTTATCTTGACTTCAGTGTCAGGTTGGCTGGCAGCCTCCTGTATAGAACTCAGCCATGAGAGCAGGAGGCAAGTTCTGCTGCCAAAGAGAATCTTTCCTGCACAAGAAGACTATTACAGCTGCAATCAGCTCCATACAAACATTTCCAGCCAATAACAGGCAGGAAGGAAACCTGTTTCCCAACCACTAAGAACCACTGTGGCCTTTCTAATTTTAGTGGCACTGCTCTGTGAACAAGCTTCACGCCCTTCATTTCATCCCCCTGAATCACGCAGCAAAGCAAGGATACACAATTTGCTCCAGTTGGATGCAGTGTGAAAGCCTGAATAAATGGATTTTATGCAGATGAATCATGAGGATTTCAGACATGAGGTCCACACTCTGATCGGCACTCCTGGAGAAGTGGTGCTACACTGGAACATGCCTGGGCTCGTGTGAGAGCAGCAGCTTCAGCCTTTCCTTGCCTTTGGCATTGTGGGGAACCAGGCAGACAATCCCTCAACACCTGCTCCAGCCAGGGCTGCTACCTGCCCTCTGCATCTGCAGGGTGGGGCAGGTACAGACACAGCCCCTGTGCCAACAAGGGCCACAGCCTGGAGTGTTTAGCAGCTGTTTTGCCTTCTTCCAAGCTGCCCTCAGAGAGGACTTCATAGCTGGTGGTGAGATGATCCTGCCCCTCTTAACATTTCTGCATTCCACACAGAACCAGAACAAATAAACATAATTACAGTCACAGCTATACTCTTAAATGAAACATACCCACGACCTTTCTCTGGCACTGAGGTTGACCAGCATAAAAAAACCTCACATTAAGCTCTCTCAGCCTCTAAAACAGTATGACTGCATGTTGGCAGCCTTGTGGGAATGGCTCTTGGACCAGGCTAGAGCCTGAAAGGTGCCCAGGGACTGCTGAAAAATGCTATTTGGCAAAGACCAAATCACACTAGGGATAATTCTAACAATGTACCAGTGTAAGTGATCACTTTCCAGTGTCTACAAAAATTCACTAGTACTATTTAATTTATTAGTATTGACATAGACATTAAGTTTCTCGCTGATTCATTGCAAACTCAATTTTACAAAGTACCAAGTATTTCTGACCCTGATCCAAGGAAGCAGTTCAATAAAAATGACTTCTCCAACAGAAAGAAGCTTCACACTACTTAATGCTATTCCTGATCTTGAATGGAATGCCCAGATCCACTCCAAATCACTCTGAAGAGCAACTGCTCCTCATTAAATCCTCATTAAATAAGGAAATGTTACTTGGAGAATCCCATTAGGAAAAAAAAAAAAAAAGGCATCCAAAACTATAAAGTTCACTACAGGAAAGAATGATTTGGATTTTTCCTGGCACTTCTCTTGTTAAGGAATTTCAGCTTTCAAAGTCCACTGTTCTTACAGTCCATTAAGCACTCACTGCTGCTGGACTAGGCCAGAAGGTTTCCTGCACTTGGACTCTGTCACTCTGCTCCTGACCTTCTGGGGATGTGCTAAGTGCTCATCTTTGCCTTTTGCTTCAGTCTTGTTCTGGGAACATGACATCTGACTGAAAACTCTTCATGGACATGCTGTTTCAAAACTGCTCCTGTCCCAGATTATTGCAGATTTCTCCTATAGACACTTCTTTGATTTTGGATCAACTTTCTCAGAGACTCAATATCATCATACACTTGTATCCACCATTACTTAGGGAAAGATTTTAAAAAAGGAAAAGACATACACAGGTTTTGCAGACATTCCAAAACCAGTGTTTTTTCCTCATCAATACAAATTAAACAAATAGATATACACCTGCACATACATATATATGTACGTACACATGCAAACAGATCCATGCAAGAGTGACATTAATAAAATCTTGGCCTCACTTTCTTTGTTATCAGTGACCATTCTTTGGGATTAAAATAACCTTTGAAAGGCACAGAAACCATATCCCTTATCTGCTTTTCACACTCTGTACTAGCTAGTGAAAGATTTTCCACATTCTCTCTTCAGTTACATGTCCTGACCTCACTCTGTTTTGTTAGGTGATCTAATCCTCCCCTTCACCCCCCCAAAGTATATGCTTTCCTTCCACAGTTATTGTGGGCCTTGAATTCAGACTTGCATGCTTGTTTTCCTGCCCAGTGGGCATCACCTTGTCAAGGACACGCTTATTTAAATGGACAACTATCAAATTTCAACACTCCTTGGCTATTACCTCTTCTTCAGGTGCAAGATTTCCTTTCATTGCCTGCTGTGGTTTTAGTTCAGCATGTAGATAAATGAAAGTACAAAAGGCAGTAAAGTCTCATACTTAAAACTGAGTTTGGCAGGGAGAATCCTCAATATCAAACAGAATACATAAACTGTAAACAAACTTCCCTTGATCACTGTAACAGCCTAAGGAGAACTTAATTAAAGTCACTGCAGACATCCCTATGGAAAATTATACTCCTATACACAGCATTTTAATTGGAGGCTAATAGTATCACAGCAAAAGTCAGGGCTTCTCCATTCTGATCTTATATTCTACAAATATTGGATAAGGAGCAGATGGTGTTTCAAAATTCTCAGGTTAATGCAGCAGACTGGTTTAGTAGGTAAGAAATCTGGGGAGGAACAGCTCATCTTCATGCTGAAGGTTTACAGGAATGTCTAACTAATGACCCTTGGGCTCCAGGTCACTTTTCTAAAGAATGCCAGTATCCATTCCTAGGAATTAGGTAATTTTTGCACACTAAATATCTAAGTTATAAAATATATGGTTTTGCACACTAAAATACATAATATATATCATATTTCATTTATATATATATATATATAATTTTTGCACACTAAATATATAAGTCAATAATATATAACTTTTTGCACACTAAAATATACATTTTTATATATAAATAAATTATTTTGCACACTAAAATATAAGTCACTATTAATCAGTTTTCACAGGTTGTCATAGTTAAGATAAATGAGGCAATGAGTCTCACTTAAGATGCAATTTAAAAATATATTGAATCCATTTTGCTGGTGTTGAAAGGGATTTATATCCTTGAACAGCAGTTAGGATAAAGCAGCTTGATTAATTCATTCAGTAAACCTCCTTTTAGCACTGGATGGATTAGCCTGGGCTAGTACTTTATGCAGTTTAATTGTACATTTATTTTCAATTATTTTCTTAGCATCACTACACTGCTTCTTGCAATATCTCCTGCTTTAAGCACTTCCTCCCTCCCTCTGTCATCTACAGTTTTTAAAATATTTGTGACTGTTGCTATACCTGACAATAGGCACCACTTTGCCAAGATATGTATATTTCATTTTTTATCAGCTGCAGTGTGACAAGAATGCAAGTATCTGAACACAAAGCTAAATTTATATGTAATCCTAAATCATATATATTCAAATAAAAACTACAAGAGCACGTTTTCAACTTGCAGGGTTGTATTTGCATATAAAGCCACTATTTCCCCCAGGTCTTGCTCCCTTTTATAGCTCTCAATAGTAACATTTCAAATTCTGTTTTCATTAGTGAACATCCCATTATTTGAAAAGGGAATAGCTACTTATATATCACAGAAATATAGCATTCTCTTGAGTTACTTAAAGAAAAAAAATGCTTTTAACATATTTGGATCAGATTTGTCTAGGTATGCTAAAAGATTATGCTGAAGTTCTGAGTGTACCATTGATACAATGGTTTCTTATTCAATAAGAAACCAAACACAAGTGCAGTGGAAGCATAATGGATTGGATGTATTTCTTCAGAAAAGAGCCATAAAACTCACTGTAGGAGCAATGACTATAAATCATTATGTAAATATGCAAAGTCCCTTTTTTTCAATATGCTCATAAATGGAACACTTCGAAGACAATAAAGCTATCTGTAGGAATTCACACAACAGTAGCTGATCCCTTTCTATTACAGTTCAATGTTTCAACAGAATTCTATACCTCACAACTACTTTCTTTATTACATATGCGCACTTGCATGTAGTAGTTTGAAACTCCAACTTTTTTTTAGGGAAGTGAATTCCAGCTAAATTCCTTAAAGAATGCTTCTGTGCCAAGACTGATCTCTCCTTTCCTCTGCTCTCCCAGATTCTATCATGACCACAATGAGTAGGTTCCTTCCTGGGCCAGTGGGACTGAGGAGTTTTCCTGAAGCTGTAGTGCCTGGCAGCCACTCTGAGGGCAGAGAAAGGATCATTATCCCCCACGTACAGCTAGACAGGCTCTATAAAGAACCAAATGAATACTTGCTGTGTTCACACAAGTAACAGCTGTACCACAGGGTAGTTGTCTGTAAGGGGAAAAAGTTTCTAGGACATATTTCACCTCTGCGTGCTTGACTTAACAACTGGGTGTGAGAATCTCCTTTTTAGCCAAAATAAAACAGCTTTTTTTTCCACTTTACTATATTCATCTCTCAAAAAAAAAAAAAAATTATCAATATGAAATACCTTAAGAGGAAGAACTTCTTTATTAATACCATAGAAGTAAACCATTGCTTGTGTCCATGAGCAAAGACCTGCTACATTTCCACACACTTTTTTAGCAGTCTCAAGATTATAATCTTCCATATCCAAATAAGGCTCTAAAAGCTCCACAGTTTCTTCTGTAATTGAGTCCTAGTCAATGGAAAGGAAAAACATTTTTTAATGGATTTTTAATAACGTCTGCTTCACAGAAACATTTTTATTTTTAAAACCCTGAGATATCACTTCTTACAGAATAAATTAACAAAGCAACACTGTTGCTTTTCACTCTTAACAGAGGACAGATTAGTAGTTTTTGTGTACTCTTGACAGTAACTCCTACTTCCATTGCAACAGATTGACTTGACATTTAATATCTCTATTTGACACATAAGATTTACAGACGTTACTAGCACTGGTAGCTCCATGACAATTTAAGCTTTCTAAATTATTGCTGCTACAATACTGCACCTTCTTCCCTTTCCCCCTCAACCAGATGTCCTTGCCCCATCTTTAGTACCCTTACCAATGTTCAGTGATCTAATTTGGAAACTGTTATGACAGAAATATAAGTCAAAAAACTACTGATTAATTTTCTTCTAGTCTAGTTCCATGAACAAGCTCACCGTGGTGTCACACTGGTATGAACACAGCTAAAGGAACCAATCATGCAGCTTTTGGAAGGAAAAGGGTGAAACTGCAAGGCATTGCCTTCACTTCACTGAAACTAACCCTTTTCCTTAGCCTTGAAAGAATTTCTTTCAGCTGTTATTCTAATCCCAGGGGTTTTTTCCCCCTTTCACAATCTGCTGAGACATGAAAAGCCAGATCCTTGATGATGGTGGTTAATCTATAATTATGTAAGTGTCAGAAGTAAATGAAATTCATCTCCTCAAGCAAGGTAGAAAGTAGAAGAGCTTACAGAGGCTAAAAATGACTGCTTAACAATAGACATGTTAAGGATCTTCCCTTTTTTTGGAAATGTATTAATGCCTTTCTTTTAATGCATCTAAAAATCATCCACCATTCATACTGTCAAGCCATTTACCCTTTTCTTGTTTTTCTGCACAGCAGAAAGGACTGCCTTGTACTTATCTGATCGTTAGATACTCTAATAAAAAAGACATTCACTACATTATTCCCAAGATCAGCCATGGTGATGTTTTCACTGTGATCATTTGCTAAAATTTAAAATATTGCTGGACAAAATTTTGACATTTTAATTCTCATATTCAAAATAATGAGCTAACAAGCTGGCAAAGGTGAAGCAAAGATCAATCAGCAGTGGCCTACATCTCTGTTCAAAAGCTTGGAAAATGTCATGCTTTTCCTTTTAAGTAATTAATTTTGAACTCAATGAACTTCTTCATCCACTAATTTTCATTGCCTAAAAAATTAGGAAAGAACAAAAATCTCACAAACAAGTAAGCTGTATAGTCTACTTAGAACTCCAGACACAATGAGCTTTCTTGTCATATATACTCAAAATGAGAAATGAGGCAGGAGGACAGCATGTGAAGGACCTCATCAGGGATTGAAGCAGTCCAGTATTCTACCCCACGTTCATCAGTATCACTTCCTGCAAGAACTCAGCCCCACAGAAGTTGTTCTGGCTCCTCTGAGTTAAATGTGCTGCCAACTACCAGCAGGAATACATGCACTATTAATGAGTGCCAAAACTCTGGAAGTCTCATTAGACAGAAGCTTGAGTAAGGAGGGCATAATTAGTCCTTGCCTTCTTAAAACTAATTTCCTCTTTCTGTTTAGTGAAGATAGCACTTGGAAAAGTGGCCAGACTGACACCCCCAGGAAAAAAACTGTCTACAGAGGCAGTGCAAGTTTCCACAATATGGCTCTCTGGGAGAAATGGCTCCTGGGGATAGTGAGAATGATCTTCACAACAAAAACAATCCAGCAGCTTAGAAAAGGCATCAGCAAAATGCACAGCTAAGTAGATTAAAACATTAGTGTACAAATGGAAGTATGTTCTTCAACATTGCAGAAAACCCAGGGTTTGCTGAAATCTGCTTGATCTCCTGGATTATAAAGCTGGGCTATGATTCTGCCATTTCATATTCTACCCTAGGTATTTTTCTGGTCCAGCTGTGACATCTTTCTTCTCTTCCCTATAGAGAATTTTCCTTTGTCTCACAGTTCAGTGAACCTTGCTGCAAAAGTTTCTGTCCTGACAGAAATAAAAACCTGTTCAATTTTATTTTTCTTACAGTTGATAATAAGATTATTCTTCATTTCACTATTTTTCTAGTGAAAGAACCCCAAAAGTTCCCAAATCATCTCATTACCTTTCCTGATAATTTTTTTCTTATTTCCTGCTAGCTCCCTAGCAAATTGGAGACAGGAATGTCGAGTGCCTTACAGGCAAACAGGCCTGGTAGCACTGGAGAAGGTGAACCATTAAAAAACCAAGAGTGGGCCCTTTTAAGGCAAATTTCTCCTTAAAAGCAGGAGCTGCCTGAGTAAGATAACACTAAGCTTCAAGATTTGGTCCAGTGCTTGGGATACTTCTGTCTGCTAGAAGTCACTGCATGGCCCAGGAGAAAAATTACTGAGATAATGAACCATGAAAATGAAGAAGAATAGTCACTAAATATCTACAACTATAGATAGATAAAACTGTTTCAAACTGCCTTTGATGGTAGAAGACACTTTCATGTGAACTCTGAAGATGGTTATTGAAGCAGTATTGTCCCTATTAATTATTTACCTTCTGAAAAGTAAGCAACATGCTAAGAAATCCTGAATTATTCATTAGCTTCTGAGCCTCAGTCCATGATGGCTTCACACCTGGGTGTTCATGATCTAGTGTCACCGAGTCTATTTTCCTTTGGAATAAAAGCAGCACGCAGTCCATGATCCGCATTATCAGGTGAGGAGGTTTACCCAGTTTGCGAACAGTTGCAATGTCAGAAGGTTTTATTGTCTGAAAAATTATAGAAGAAAACAGTCCATTTATTTAAGTTATCACTCCATTGCAAAGAATGATGTTCTTTTGGGAGGACTGGATAAGTAATGCAATTGCTGCAGGATTGCAGGTCACTCAGAAGCACTACTGCAGAAAGCCCCTAAATGTAATCCCACTCTATGACTGCTTTATTACCTGACAGTAGAGTACTGCCCATCTTACCTCTTCCCCTCTTCAGTTTTCAGGGTTTTTGCTACAAGGATTTACAGATCAGTGCATTGTTTCAATCCCCTTCTACTCACCCCACCCCCAGAAGAAGCACAAGCCACAATATTGCACACAATAATCCATAACTACATGCATATTCAGAATATATCTGCTTCTGACCTGTAGGGCTGCCTTGGCTTCTTCCAGTGCAGGTCTGGCAGCTTCAAGCTTCGCTTCTGCTGCTGTTTTATCAATGGCAATGTCATCCACAATAGCCTGAGCCTTGTCTTTTACTGTTTGCACCTGCATTTTAACTTTTTCTGCAGCATGGGCTTTCATAGTAACTTCCAATAAAACTTCATCAGCTTTTTTTGAAGCTATAGCCAGATCTTTCTCCTTCATAACCAACTCTTTGGAGAGCTGATTTACAGAAACCTCAGCTTCCATCAGTTTTGCAAGACCTGTGGTAGACAAATTCCATTTTAGCAACAGAAAGACCTATGGAGAGAGTAACCTCAGTGAAGCAATGTGGATATTTAAAATAAGCCACTCAGATTCATATTTAGGAACATCAGTGAGTGATCCCATTGGTTGAACATCAAAATTAAGCAGGGGAAATTTTTTTTAAGTTGTAAGAGCCTTCAGAATCTGTCTCTTGATCACTTGGTCACTTATTTATAATCTTATTCATGAGAAGGAAGCTAAATATTAAACATATATGCTCAAAAACATTAACATGGCAAATGGCACTCTTAAGAATTGTGTGTGAAATTTCTGAAATCCATGAAACTTGAAAAGTACTAGACTGTACTCTGTACAAAACAAAGAGGAGGAACCTGGCAATGGAAGCGAAGACACAAGGAGAGTAGGCTGAGCTTCTAAATTCAACATTACATGAAGATCCAGACGAGATGGGGGTAAAAAACCCTACAGATTCTTGAGCAATACAATGCTCCAATCATTTGAATAAATTATGAGAAAATCTCTTAAGTATAAACATCCTCATATCTAAATGCATGTATCTAAATGTAAATGCATCATATGTATCTTCCTAGCTCAAAAAACCCCACGTTTGTCCTTCCAGCCAGCCAGCCAGCCACCCTTTACCTTTGGACATCCGTGTACACAGGGCAGGGCTGCAATTGTCAGTGGTGGGAGAAGAAACAGTTTAAGTTCACATTCACTTCCAAATAGCATTCACTTTAGAAGACTCTTTAATTGTTTACTATGACCATGTGCAGAGCAATATTTTTAAAATTTTAGCTTTGGCAAATACCTGTTCCTTTAAAAAATTCTTCAGAAAGACTGAATATGAGCATTCAATTACCTTTCCTCAGATTTACTCTTGGCGTGCTTACATGTGAAAACTGGGATCTCATTAGTTCCTCGGCATACATACATGCCAAAGCAGGAGTTTCAGGTATTTTAACTGCTAACTAATATTATTTCCAAAACTCCTCTTTAATCTGCACATTCATAAAGTTCATAGAAACAAAACCTCTGCATATTTTGTAATCACACACAATACAGCTGAAAATGTATGTCTGCTTCCAAATGAACATGAGCTCACAATCTAAATCCATGCTTCTACATACTTTTATTCAAATTCTTCTCACCCTTTTAAAAACAAAGAAAGAAACAAAAATCAAGAAGCTTTTACAGTACCTGTTCTCATGCGTTCAGACAAGCTTCCAAGACTGGCAAACTTCTCTTTGTAAATAGCTTTGTAGCCTCCAATGAAGGACAGGTAAGATTTTGGTGTCACAAAAGTTCGTCTCCTGTATCGTTCAAAGTATTCAACACATTTTTCAGCTACAATATCTTGAATTGTTCCCATGGTGTTAACAACACTCTGTTTCACTTCATCTGTACACTCAATATAGTAAGAAGCTAAAAAATGCTGGGCAACTGCTACAAGAGCATCTTTAGGCCAATGCTGGAACCAGTCTATGGTACAGCCTGAAATCAGACCTGGAAATTTGAGTGCACGAGTTCTGAATTTTTCCCCAACAGGAGAAAAACAAAGAACCACATGCAGGTTATTCCGAACTCGAGCAAGAAAGTAATTGTAAAGATTTTCACCAGTGGGACTAAGCCTTGGGTACTCCTTCTTCATTGCTGGAATCAGGTCTTGGGTGATTTCACCTATTTCATCCCGTGCAAAAAGATTTGAGACTTCACCTGAAGCCAAAACATTGTTCATGTACTCAAGAAAAGATTCATCTCTGACTTCATTGTCCGTGAATATAAAGACAACACCCTTTCCTTTTTGACCAGCAGCGCGGTACAACATTTTCAGATCATCCAAAAGGTTGTTGGTGGCATATGTTCTGGAATAGAAAAGGGTTAAGGAAAGAGAGAACAAGAATTACAGATCACCTTAGGAGATATGTATCATCTGGATCAGGCTCCCTACAGCAAGAAAAAAAAACCTAGATAAGAAATTATTACCGTAGCTCCTGGTTAAATTTTTTAGGTTTCTTTTTCTTAAACATTTTCCCACAGTGAATGATCAGTAACATAAATCATGTGAAATGAGGTGAAGTCAACAAAATAATGTGCTGGGAAAAAGTATGAGTAATGTGCTGGGAAAAAGGTGAGAGCAATGCTATATCTAAGGCAATTATGATGCTGTTTTGTATCCCCAAGGTTTGTAGACGTAAATTCTTTATTAGAAATAGGTTAATACAGCTGGATTAAGTTGTCAAGTAGGTTCTGATACCTTTAACCATTACGTAAATACAGCTGGATTATCTTCTGAAGATACTGAGAGCAGGTTAAAAAGAATCATTACGAGACAAGAGAGAACAAAACTGAAGAGTTTATTGTGTTATATGGTTTAATTAAAATCAAGCTCCAGAAATGTCTGAACATTATCCCCTGGGCTGATCAGCTCTTCTGTAAATGGAGACCATGACTGGTTCTGTTGTTACATGTCTTACAGCTGGTGCACACAGTAAGTAAGACTCAGATGAAGTCCACACAAATCCAACTATACATTTCAGATTGTGCAATATAAAATGATGTAAAGTAAGGTTAATAAAATGGCAGATTTTGTACCAAGGCAACTAAAGCTGAAATTAGAAACCTATTTTCTTTGTAACTAGTCTCTTATTTCCAAGAATCTCTTCAAAGTCATAAGTAATTCATGCAATACACACGTGACCCATTCTTCACACATTAAATATGCCACACAGGAAGTGTCCCAATTCTTTTTCAGCTCCATCTTATTTCTGCTCTATAGATACCCATAAAGCAAGCACTGCAGAGCTTGAAAAACAATCCAGCTCTTCAGTTTGTACGTGTTGGCTACAGTTATTACAGTGATTTGTGGTATTCTGATAGGAACATAAGAATTTCTCTACTGAGTCAGAAAAGCAGTGTATCTGGTTCAATAATCTAACACCAGTTATGGAAAATGATACTTAGAGACAAAACATGACCCAGCATCCACTCTTCACTGCTAATGTCATTCTTCATATTCATGGCCATTATTAATATTTGTCTTACTAATCTTGGAAATCTAGAGATTCTGTTCTATCACTTTGGGTTTTTTCTTTCCCTCTTTTTTTGTTCTCAGTGTTCCTTTCTTCTGCTTCTGGGACACAGGAAGAGATTGTGATAAGTCTTTCTTTATCTTTCCTTTCATCAGAAGCCTCATAAGGTTATTCATAGACCTGATGTGTCTCTGGAAAGAATACTTCTCAGCATTTTAAACAGTTGGCAAAGGAGAATACACTCTGCTGGTCTTTATTACTTACCCCTGCAAACCCTATGTTAAAAGAGACAAAGAAGGAAGGCAGTAGCTACTCCCCTTCACTTCAAATTTCTATAAATTACAGAATTCCAGCACTACAAAATATTAAGTCTTTAACAGAAATTGTCATAATGCAGTTTGGCTATATAAGACTGGAAATGTAGTTTACAATGAAGGATAAAATGTTTGAGAGGTTTGAATTTATTTAAGCTGATTGTGAGGAGTTAATTTCTATGGCAAATTAAGGAGCAAATGTCCATATACACTGCGTTGTGTTACCTTGTTAAAGTAATCTGAAAGCTCTCGTATCCAGCAATGTGTGATGCTAGTCTGGTCAGACTCTGTTTTCCAGATCCACCCACACCCACCAACAATGCATTTCCTCGTGGAGTGCGGATAATCCGTGATATTTTAATCAAATGGATGATTGCATCCTGTGTATTGAGAGAAAAGGGAATGAAGAGATGCAAAAATGATGCATTGCATAATCAACTAGAAGCATGTCACTAAGCAACTGCTCCCCAACAGCTGGATGGCTTCTCTGGGGCCCATGCCAAAGACTCAGTTCTGCACTCATCAAAATCAACAGGAGATTTCCCCCTGACTTCAGTGGGCAGCAGGGCTAGCCCAAGAGAAATGTCCTTGTATCCAGCTTGTATGAAGCAATGTCATATGCACAGTTTGTCATCAGCAGAGCTGAGGGCATGCCCCTTGGGGGACAGAGGGAAAGCAGAAAGGACTCCTCCAGCCTTTTAGCTGGCCTATTTACAAGCTCTCTAAATAGACTGACAAAAGTAAAATATAAGTGCACTATAGGCATTTCTTATTCAACTGCTGTAGTTATTCTATCAAACCACCCAATCTAAAGTTGAAGAAAGCATTGTGCATCAAGACCTTTGACAAGCAGGTGACTTTCAGGAAAGCAAGAAGACATGCACAGTGTGCACAGTATAAGCAACCTAGTTGTTCTGAGCCATCTCCAAAATAATGTGATAGAAACATACAAGACCTATGTATCACTAAGTGCAAAAGACCAAGCACTTTCTGTACTTATAAAATTACAAAGAATAATACCTTGAAAAATACTAAATCCATCTTTGACCCTCTCACAGTTTCATTGTACTGTTGCATGAACATCTGTAATCTTTCAGCCAAGTAATCCAAAGATGGGATAGGCTCATAAATTTTAGGAGCCTTCAATTCTGCATCATCAGGTTCATCTCCAACAGTCTCCGGGACATCACGCAAGAAATCCACAAAGTATAATTCTGTGCATTTATCTCCAAACATATCTTGACCATGTTCCTCAGAAACAATCTACAACAATACATTAAGGATTACTTTAGTAATTAAATATGTCATTGGCCTCTTTCTGAGTCAAATGCTAAAATACTATTTGCTTACCTTCCTCATCATATCTTCAAACCAGTCTTTATCGCTTTGGCTGACGAACCTGTCTGCAATAACACGTCTGAATTCATGCTGGAATAAGGCTACCAAAACACTGATGCTCTGGCACACATCAGAAGTAACTGTAAGTATTCCTTGCCAAACATGACTGAGGTCTCGTAAATTGAAGACGTAGTGAAATTTAGCTGGAGTTGGTAACATCTACAAAATAATGTCATGAACTATATTCAAGTAACTGCTAAATGAAAATATTTTCTACTTATTATTAAGTGAAAGGGAATGTGGATATTTTCACAAACTTCAGTCTTGCATTAAAGCAGAAATACTTGCTTGGTGTATAAAAGGCAACCTTAAAATGAAGAAATGACAGTATCAACAACCAGGTCTTTAATTCACATAGATTTCATTTGAGTTTCTTTTAATGCTTTGAGTCCCAGGAACATGCATTGAAGGGTAGCGACGACAGGTAAGTTAATAATGGCACTGAAGACCACAGTAAAAATGTCAATATTGCCTATCCTGTGGTGTTGCTCCTGCCCTTTCTTCCAGGTAATTTCTGTTATTCTCTTTTGTCCCTTCCAAGAATAGAAGAAGAAGAAGAAGAAGAAGAAGAAGAAGAAGAAGAAGAAGAAGAAGAAGAAGAAGAAGAAGAAGAAGAAGAAGAAGAAGAAGAAGAAGAAGAAGAAGAAGAAGAAGAAGAAGAAGAAGAAGAAGAAGAAGAAGAAGAAGAAGAAGAATAATTTGGGAAAATATTTACAACCTACCAAAAGCTACATTTTCTCTAGGAAAGGAAGTTAATTAGTAGCAATACACACCAGTTCTGTTGAATGTATTAGTCAATAGTGACTAGGGAATAGTTTCACTAGAAGTTCCTCTATTTCTCTGTGTAAACTAAGTATAGGTCCAGAGTTAATTGTTTGTGAAATTCTGAGCAACCTTTTCTGGACAGGAATTTAACAGATCCCTATCTTTCCACCACTCTCCTCCACTTCTCAGAAGAAGAAATTTGACACACATTTCTATGCTGTAGTTTTGTTCTTTCCGAATATTATTCTATACCTAATTTTTTTTGTCTTTTTCAAAGCAAAGTTTGCCCAGGAATTGTAGTCAAATGTTTTTAACAGTCTGTTTGAAATGGAAAAAGTTAATATTTATAAATTACTATTTACTAAATTACTAAATACCAGATTTTATTTGTTTCTAACTGCCAAATTTGACTTCTTTACTAGAATTTATCTCTTTAAAGTTTCTCACAATCCCAAACAGTTTTACAGAAGATTCCTATCTAATTTTTTTTTTCTGGTTCCTTGTGCTCTCAACATTTTCTCAACTGCAAGATCTCTCAATCTTCCTATCAGCTATGCTTACTATATTATATGTATATAATGTGATGCTTATATCAGCTACAGAAGACACTGCATGTGATTAGGATTTTCATCAGTAACTTGATGCTGAGAGCATCCAATTCAGAACAGAGGCATCAGCCAGCAGTTACACCCATAGGTCACAGCTTCACCATATGAACTACAAACACACACAACAGTACAAAAGGCCTGGGTCAGACATTTCAAGGGCTTCAGAGATGTAATTTTACCTTTGCTTTTGTCATTTGCCAAACCTTTCGACTCGTAGATACTAATGCTGAAGCCAGTTTACACACTTCTGTGGGGAAATGTCGCTGTTCACAGAAATAGCCTTCAGCTATTGTTTGAAAGATCTTATCAATAGAGGAAGGAGAAGGCAGTGTGCAGTTGAAGATGGTGAACTGGCGTTTCAGGCGCTGGGGGATGTCGTTCCGACCTCCCCCAGGGTGAATCATAGCAGCTGCAAACTGGATGTCAACCACATTCGTGAATTCCCCTGGCTTCTCCAAACTGTAGAAACCTTTCTGTTCCATCAGCTGTCTTACAATCTCATTGGTGATCTAAATATAGCCAAAAACAAACAAACAAACAAACAAAAAAAAGGAATGGAGGAGTGTTTCAAGGTTGTCAACATGCAATGTAGCAACCAAGCACTCAGATGCAGTGCATTGGCTGCATGTAAGCTTCATCTGCTAAGTAGTTGTGGGCATGAAGTCAGACATTCAACTGAATTAGTTTAATTTCAATTTAAGAAAAGACAGCACTTTCAATTTTCAGTCCAGACTATATCTTCAGATTGACATAGGTGCTTAGACAGTGACAAAGAATGGTTAATTTAGCACAATGTGTAGTCACACATCCACTTGCACAGAGGCACTGAGTACAGAGCTATACCGGAAGCAGGGAAATTGCTTTTTCTCAGCAGAATTTTTTTTTAAATTTATGTCATATTTTCAGAGGTCTATAAGTATTTTTTCATCAGTACCTCAAGACACCTTGCTAGTCTTTAATGTCAACTGTGATCATAGAATTGTTTAGGTTGGAAAGGAGCTTTTTATTATTGAGTCCAACCATTAAACTGGTACTGCCAAATCCACCACCAAGCCATGTCCCCAGATACCACATCTACACCTCTCTTAAATACCTCCAGGGATGGTGACTCCATCACTTCCCTGGGCAATCTGTTCCAGGGCTCAGCAACTATTTTGGTGAAGAAATTTTTCCCTAATATCCCATCTAAACCTCCCCTGGTACAACTTGAAGCCATTTCCCTTTGTCCTGTCAACACTGACTTCACTACAACCTCCCTTCAGGTAGTTGCAGAGAGCAATAAGATCTCCTCTGATTTTTCTTTACTCAAAGCTCAAAAATCCCAGTTTCTTCATAGGTCTTGTTCTTTAGACTCACCACCAGCTTAGATTTCACATAATAGTAACTGCAATTGTAAGTCAAGAGCAGATCAAAGAAAAATCTCTGAGTGTTTCTTGCATTTGCATGCTTCCTTTCCCAGGCTGGTTCTCAGGACTGCTACTTTGGAAATCCTACTAGCTTTGTATGCAACCAAACCAAAAAGCTGAAATAGTACAATGATTGCACCAAGTGGCTTGACACTGTCCTTGATCTTTTGGGACTGACAGCTTATTATTCATGTCAAAAATTGGCTTGGGGAAATTGTTTTCAGTAAATATATTTGTTCTAATCCATATTATGATACCTTTTTTCTAACCTATCCCATTTTTTCAACCCACAGATCAGTATTCCCATCAGCAACAATGGTAAGACCACCAACTCCCAAATGTTAATATTTCCCTTTTACCTGATCACCCCATTCATTAATCAGAGGCATGTTGATGTCATCAATAAAGACAGTCATTTTCTTCCCTGCTGGAGGACCATGTGTAGCACCCATTCTTTTGCCTATGTAACTTTCTATGCTTCTTTGGAACATATGTGGCAGAGTTGCAGAGGAAAAGTTTAGGCATTTGGTCAAGTGAACATCGGGATCATACTTGCTTGTGTAATTCTGCAAGATAAACCACTTTTAAAAGCACATCAATAACTCTAGGTGAATTAAGACAAAAGGAGACACAGATGCCCAGCAGCCCTGCAAAAATCTCAATCCTGCTATTAACTTCAAAGTCTCGAAACACAGTTTATTTAAGATAAATACCATCCGCAACTTGAAATTCAAACAAACTGTCAGTTAATGTTTTACATAAAATTTTTAAGTATTAGAATTTATAAGCTCTTAATAGACTTCACTAAGTATGTAAGTAGATGTATGTCAACTCGAGATGCAAATAAAGTTTGCATTAGCAATTGTCAGGGTTTTTCTAAATTTAAGCTGTTAGTGATGATCTATTACAGCAAAGGAACAAGACTAAAAGGAATGAGAGAAAAACAAAATCTATTTTCATGTGCAGACCACAAAACTAAAACTCTAAAAACAAAAGCAGTGTAAAGGAATGGCAGTGTAAAATTAAACCCAGCTCCATCACACTTACTGATTGCTATCTTCTCTTAATGAAGAAAGTAATCCTTGAGTTTTATGAATATGTACAATTCCCACAGCTGCTGAGGATGCCCAAAGCAACAAAGTTCCACTTTTCATATTTAGTGAGGTTTTATAATAAAAATATGTAACCCTGGAGTCACACCAAGGGATATGTATATATATAGAGAGAGAGACAGAGAGCATAGGAAATATTTTGTTTTAGGAGAAGTCCTGGAGCTTAGAAATAGCACTAAAAATTCCATATTTCCAACATAATTTCTTTTTAAAGATTTTATTCTTCTGCAATGATGATGAAGTTGAATATCATTTATATTCTTATTTGTGTAAGAGGGTTGACTAGAAACATTCTCATTTTGGTACCTCAGAAAAATAAATCTATATCCTTGCCGATGAAGTGCCCTAAGAACTCCAGTGAGACGTACACTCTGTGTGACAACAGAAAGGAAGATACATCTAGATCCTCTCAAAATACTTTGATGAATGTTGGTAATTTTGTGGATACAGTGATGGAAGTTCAAGAAAAGGTGCCCTTCATAAATAGTTTTTTTCCAGACCTCACATAAATGACAACCCACACGTGCAATGTATATGCAACAGTCCTGTGTTTGGTGTGCCCTCTTCACAGCTGAGGGGTTGGTGCAGGTCAGTGCTCAGACCTCTCCTCAGGACTCCCACACTTTGTACAAAGCTCATGTGCCAGGTGCAGGTGCCCAGGTGCTGGCAGCAGGGTGGTGGGGCAGCCCCTGGCACAGGAGGACAGGGCTTTCCCATGCCAGACACAGCCAGTTCCAGCCACCTCCAGCAGGCCCACTGGAGACACAGCCTGTGTCAGGAAGGGCAAAATGCTGCCTGGCAGTTGAGAGAGAAGTGCAAAAAGTGTGAGAAAGTCAGCCCTGCAGACACCAAAGTGAGAGCAGAAAGAAGGGCAGGAGGTGCTCCAGCACAGACTCCCCTGCAGCCTGTGATGCAGACCATGGTGGCACAGATTGTCCCCCTGCATTCCATGGAGGCTCACAGTGGAACAGAAGTCACAGCTGCATGTCCAAAGAAGGGGGGTCCCCATGGGAAGCCCATGCTGGAGCTGCTGGTAGGACCTGCAGATCCATGGAAAGAGAAGCCCATGATGGAGCAGGTTTGCTGGCAGGACTTGTGATACCCTGAAGAACCCATGGTGGAACGGTCCATGGAGAACTGCAGGTTGTGGTAAGAAGGTTCTGAACCCTGGTAAGAACTGCATCCCACGTGGAGGACGGAGCCACATGAGGAGGAAGGAAAGTCAGAGTGGAGCTGTTATGGACTGACCACAGTCCCCATTTCTCATCTCCCTGCACTGCTGGCCAGGGAGGAGGTAGAGGAGTCAGGGATGAAGGACTAAAGGTGAGCCTGAGAAGAAGAGAGGAGCGAGAAGAGGGTGTTCTCATTATTTATTATTCACCATCAAATTCTATTTTTAATTAGAAGTAAATTTTAAAAGTGTTCCCCAAGTGAAATGTTTTTCCCATGGCAGTAATTGGTGACTTGAGGATCTCCCTGTCTTTACCTCAAACCCTGTTCTGTCGAGGAGGGGGAGGCAACCAGCAGCTGGGTAAGGGTCTTGCCGCTGGCCAAGGCCAACAAACTGCAACTACAAATTCTCAACCATTTAAAAAACAGATTTGTGTTTTATCATTATGGTATTTCAGAATGTTTATACGGTAACAGTAATATTGCACAGTAGAGAAATGAGAACTATCTTTGAAAAAGAGGGTATTTAATAGGATTCTTTTTTCAGAGAATTTTTCAACTGTCCTTTACCAGTTTAATGTTACTTTTAAAAATTTTTTGCAATTCCTGAATTAATAGTTCAGAGAATAAAGGTCTTAAATTAACATTCCATTTTAAATTCTTTATTTTGATTCATACTGATGCTTTAGTCAACATCGAAGATTATTCAGATTAATTCAGATTACTACCTGAAATGTTCTACATTAAGACTCTTTCTTTAAATCAGCTGTTCATATCTGGAAATTTCCACAAGGTGTAGTAAAACAAATTCTACAGAAGATGAAAGCAGAAGGGGAACAGTTGTGAAGGCAGTTAACACTCACTCCTAACCTGTCATGAGATCAAATATCCACTGGCATTATGCTCCCTTCTGTAAGGAACATACTCTGCTCTATAGCATAGACTCAGCATAAGCAACTCCCAAGAATCACTTCCAATTATTTTTAGGGACAGGAATGGCAGCTGAAGGCTGGAGGTTGCCAGTATCTGGACAAAATCCAGCATGCGGAATATCAAGACCGCCACCCAGACCCCGCCTCTTCACTCTGCTAAAATAGTTCTCCAGCTGGTGCCAGGAACAGAAGCTGACATTACACGGGCATGCCTGTTGGCATCGACAGCTATGCTGAAAAAATAGTATTAATGGCTGCTGGCACAGGAACAGCTCGCTCTCCTCAGGGCTCACAGGGCACATGGCCAGGGCACACAAAATGGCTCCAGATTTTAGGAAAGCCAAAGGTCAATTTAGGCCGGTGTTTTTCGGCTATTTTCCATTTCAAGACCTCTGCAAATCCTCCAGTGGAGGTACAGATGCCTGCATAGCCAATTCAGCTGTCCCAACAGTAGATCAGTTTTATTTAGCTACCTCTCATTGATCAAAGAACCCACACATTTCCCTGAAAAACACAGAAACCCTGCTGAAAAACATTATGCTTCCATTTTTTTAGATATGGGATGCCAAGTTTGGTAGGACGTCTGGGTTTGTTCAGACTTTTGATTATTGACTTTTCTGTATTGAGTTATTAATTTTTTTTTTTGTGTCATATGATTAACCTGCACCATTTTATAATACAGAAAGCATGTATTTGTTAATTTAATAGCAATCCTATTATTTCCTTCTAGAGAAAGAACATGTCATTTTCAGTGAAGAAATTCAGAGACCAGATAATAAACAGTACATTTACCCTCTGAAAACCACCTTTACTAAAGAAGGAAGCTCTTTTTCTCTCTTCTGTTTGGCTTTTGAAGAAAGGCTGTGCAACAAGGGTGTACAAAAGATCAGTTCACACATGGCACCACTGACAAAGAACAGGAAAATAAAAAAATCCTCCAAGAATCAACATTTTCTTAGCAAAATCTTCTGTTACACTACTCAAAAGAAAATAAAGCATAAGAAAGAGGTTTTATCATCTGACCTTGTGGCCACAGTTAGCAAAATTTAAAAGAAACCTTTATACTAAAGTATAGAGACTTGGGTTTTTTTGCTTGTATTCCATGTGAGTACTGGCCAAATGCCTCAGTAGGAATGCTAGTATGTACTCTGAAGAAAAATCAATCTATTCTTAACTTCAACTTAACATTTGTGCCAATATCAATTATTGCAATGTTATCGTACTGATATATTACATATGTTTTTCTGTTACACCTACCTTAATCATAACAGTTTTTGCTGTTCCTTGTTCCCCAATTAGCAAAACAGCTTTTCCTTGCTTCATGATAATGTGCATTAGAAAGTCTGTTCGGACACTGTCTATGTTTGGAACTAGAATGGAAGTATATTCTGGTACTGAATCTTTAGGATAAATATATTCAGGGACCTGCATAAGAAAGACATGCCAAAAGTTTGAGAGTTCCTACCTGCCCACACAATCACTTTGCATCAGCACACAAAATCAAATGTACTTTATAAAATTTACGTCAGCAAAACTTTTCTTCCTGAAAGCCAAGTATCCTTTTTGTAATCAATCAGTATCTTGTGTTTTTCTAAAATGGTGTTAGACTAACAGGACATTTTCATTCCTCCCGTGCCTGACAAAAGCTTTTCCTTGCTGGAATTTCATAAAGAGTAGGGTGATAGACAGCATACATAGTTAAGATCACTTCTGTTTCACTTTCAAAGCTATTTCAAATGCATGTTTCTATCCTTTGCTGAAGATATTTACAAGGAAAACAAAAATATCATTCAGAAAAAGAAGTTCTTGAGAATTTGGCAGGGTTAATCTTTCTAACCAAATTACGCAGGGTTGGAATTAAAATGTCTCTTACTAAATACATCTTGTGTACCCATTAAGAAAACTTAGTGTGCTGCAGCATACGAACCGTCTTTGACCAGTGCTCCCACTGTCCACAGGCATTGACACCAAATTCAAACATGGTTTCTTCTCCATTCACAGCTGGAAGTGCTTTCACTGCAGAGTGCTTCCGCAGGAACAGCTCCATTTTCAGCCTGTCATCTGGCTCCAGCAGGGCTCCAGCTGACCACATCACAGCAAAGACAAACAAGCGAGCCACGTGTTCCTCACTGAGCTGCCTCTCATCTCGGCCAGACAGCAAACCCTGCAAAGTGCATGCAAATAGAATTACTGCCCTCCTAGAACAAATCACAGAGAATCAGAGAGAGAAAAACAGATGCCATATCTACCTGTAGGAGGTCAATAGCTTGCTTGATGTACATACATTCTAAAATCGACATTTTTGGTGTCACAGCAGAGAAAACAAAATCCATCACATCCTGGGAAGAAAAAAAACATTATTTAAAGATTCTCTTTACCAGTTTCAATTGTATGATTTATTCTTAGATGAGATCAATTCCTTATTTTCAAATGTATTCTAAACTTTTTATTTCCCAACAACAAATTTCCCCATTTCTGGGCTTAAAAATATTCAGACTCTGACCATGAATTTTTCTATACAATAGCATATTAGAAAAATAACTTTGATGTACCAGAGTCAGCAGAGCTACTCGTATGAGCTCCACAGAGTAATTTCCTGAAGAGCAATTAGAAGAATGTTTTTCAGTTACTTCAGGGATCTGCCTGCCATTGTGCTCTCCACTGGAGATTTTAATCTACCACTGATATTTTTGTAGTGGGAAGATAAAAGCAGTGATGATACACATATATATAATGCACAAGCTTTCCACTATAAATTTCTATCTGCCTGATCTGATCTGACTGCACCATACTGTACCAGTCCCTCTTGAAACCAATACTCTTGTTTTCCTGTATAATCCTGGCAAGATCCGAAAATAATTTTGAATTTATTTCAGTGGAGGTTGGACTTTCCTCAGGTTTCTTCATAGTGATCACTACCATGTCTGACTTTGTCAAGTGTTTTTCAACATCTTGTGCAAAGTTTCAAATGGATGTAAAGTTCTCTCTGAGATTTGCAGGGTAAAATTTTAAAATTTGAATTGCCATCCGATAGTACAGACTGATGTAAATTTTAACCTACTTCCACCTTTATTCAACAATCTGTAATATAATACTCTCCCTGTGGGTTCTACTTGGCCTCTAATTTGTGGAAATCAACAGCGACCACTCATTCTGGGAAGTGAAAGTATAACAGGGATACTATTGGAGACAGTAATTTTGGAGGAATTCCATTTATAGATGTCATGTTCTGTCAGGGTGAAAGGTAAGACAACAAAAACATTCAATCACCCAAAGACATAAACAATTTACTTAGATACTTTTAAAAAAATGCTGAGCTGTTTACCCATGTGCTCATCAGCTTTGTTTCACTTTTCAGTTTAATTTTTGCCACTGAAGTTCCCCAAGTGCCCTATGCTGATATTTATTGTCACGGAGAATGAATCAATATTTTTGCCCACCCTCCTGAGTTCCATCCCACTAGAATACCAGGTAACACACACACAGCAAAAATATATATTGTGATCAAAAACTCACTTAGGCACTTTAATCTAGAGCAGGGCATATAGATGAGTGGTCTAAGGAGACAATCTGAGTGTGGGCATACACAGAATCATGGAATAGGGAGGGAGGGTTGCAGGGACCTCAGAGATCACCTACTTCCTTCACTCCACTACGGGCCACCCATGCTATCAGGTTGCTTCTTTTGCTATTTCTTGCTGACTAGCTAAAGTGCTTCCACCTCTGCACGCTGCCTTTTTTTGGCTCTCCCTCAAAAGTGCCTGGTCCATCCCCAGTGGTACCTAGGGTGCTCAGCTGAGTAACTGAGGGTGTTATTGGTGCCACAGGGGAGTGCCCACAAGCACTGTGGGAAATTCAATCTAAGGCTTTTAGAATTTGGAGCTAAATCTCACTGAGATTCAGCTTCTTCATCTGTAAAATAGACCAGAAGTCTCATAGGGCACTGTAAACTGTTTAATAATTGATTTGAAACACACAGAATAAAGATATTTCATGCGTCAAAGTATTCTGTACTATCAAGAGCCCAATTTTCACCAGAAATAGTTTTATGGTACTTATGATTCCAATGAGGGTTCTGTAGTTTATGAAGGGTTTTTTAATGTTTTCTTCTTCTTTGACTTTATGGGGGGAAAAATCAGTTCCATATATGCTAGTATTTTATTACTACTACAATTTTTAAAACAATACATTGCTGAAAAAGGGATGCAGGATTAACACCAAAATTTTTTGGACAGGGGGACTGGAAAAATGAGCTGTGTCATGACAAATACACATAAACTTTAAAAAATTTGGATCAGTAATTTGCTATCCCTTACAAGGAGGCTGAAAATGAAGTCAGATGCTAAAAGTTCATATGAAAGAATGATCTTTTTGCACAGTGTACAATCACTATAGACCTCACTGGACTACAGAACACTCTTCAGGACAGGAAGTTCGTAACATATTCAAAGGGTTTAGACAGGCAAAAGAACAACTCAGTAATAGAAAGTTATTAATACTTGTAATATTAATTTTAACGTCAGCATTTAAATATTAAAGGTAAGAAACTCTTTGGATTATATATTCAGCTCTAGGCTCTAGGCACAGTAGCAGCCTCTACACAAATTGCATTAGTGTGAGATTTAATGTGGAGGGAGAAAATTAGTCACATCTGAAAATTATGTTGCTACTACATTTTCTATCATTTAAACAATACATGGACATGCTGAAACTTATGTCATTCACATAACACCCACCACTGGTTTGAGCTTCACACTTTGCAGACAATCTCAATAACACCACTCAGGTAACTATTTTAATTATTTAAGTTCTTTGAAACTGTCTCAGATAATTATTTCCATCAGCTAAACAATTCTGTTGCTTACAGGTAGCAGCAGCATTCACAGACCAGGAATTGGCAGTGGAGATTCTAAATTTAAGAGAGACTTTTTATAGGGTTGGGAGTTTATTTGAAATTATTGTGAAGCAGGAACTGTTACTGAGAAGAAAGGACTGGGAAAGGGAGGGGGAAAGTGCAACCCCTCAATCACTGTTCTAAACAAAATCCTGTCGAAATAGAAAGGATTCTAAGATCATCTTAAATTGAAATAAGGTTGGGTTTAGGGATTTGGTTTTGAACTTTCTTTCTTTGGTATTTTTGATTTGTATTTTTTTGTGCATAAAAAATGGTGACTTACAGTGCCATTTATAATATACATGAAAAGAATAAATGCATTCTTTCCACTGATCCACAACTATTATTCTCTGCTCTTTCCTCCTCCATTACTGCTGCATCTTTATTAAGAATTACTTTATCCAACATGAAGACTTTCAGTGACAAATACTATTTTGATCAGCATAAATAACGAGAGTGTTTTGTAATCAAATTGGAATCATTATAGCTTTTGTCTTACATCTATTTTAGTTGAGTTTAGATTAAATTCAGAAAGTCTCTATATGTCTACTTAAGACTGAGTCTCCTTGGTTACTATATTTCCATCTATACTCTAATCTTCATGTTCTTTGAAAAATCAGATCTTTATAAGATGTTTATATCCATGGTTTTTTTAATCCTAGCATTAAATCTAACAAGGTCTATAGCTGGGATTTGACTACCACTGCTGATGAATCTTATTTCAAAAATTTTCTTTTTGAATTTTATCCTTTTTTTAATGTAGCAGAAAAGAATAACTATAAAAAGAGCCATGTGAACACAAATGTAGTGTTGCTCTCGTCTGTAAAATCACTTCTATTGTCTCTATTATTTGAGAAGCAAAGACAGCACATTAAAAGTGAAAGAAAACTGCCAGCATGACAGCTTTCATTTACATTTTGATAGTTCTAAATGCAGCCTTCAGCACTGAACTTACTTCATATTTCACTGCACTTTCATTTCTTAATCTAATAAAATACATATTTTTCTGGACTTTATTGCTATTGCTTCAGGCTTGGGCATTTTAAGTGTTGTTATGTTTTCAGAGCAAGTTGTAGCATAAAATATAAATAGAATTGTGGCAAAGAAGCAGTAAATTGACCCACATATACATTACTTTGGAAGCATATTTTAAAACTCATTATCAGAATTGTTTCTCTTGCTGCTGCAGTAAATACTATGTCATATCATTATGTTTTGGAGGTAGAACAAAATGAATAGCTTGTTAAACATTGGTTTTAAAGTAAATGTGCACTGAAATGAGAAGTAGAACGTTGGAAGACATTTGTTAACATTCAGGGCATTCTAAACCTATATCAATCATTGCTTTTACCATGACCTATAAAAAGCTTTCTGAAATGTCACTCAAAGTTCATTAAAAACTGCATTTTAAAAATGCAAGAGCAATGAAAAATATTACAGGAGAAACCCCTGTGAAATCCAACATCAATTACATGAGTAAACAGGCAGGAGCAAGCTGATGGAAAACTAAGGTGTGTTGGAAGTTGCACTTATTTTACAGATGTTGAGGAAATCAGGAGATAACAACACTGAAAGGTTGGAAAGACATAACTATTTCTTTAAAAACATTCCAAAGCAAAAATAAATATTTCAATATGATTGAAGAACTATACTACTGAGATTATGCTTTTACACCCACTATTGAGTGCAACCATCCATAGTATTGCTGGAATCTTTCTAATGGTTCAGTAAGGTAAGACCAAACAGGGGAAAAACATTTAGGATTCTTGCTTTGGATCTACTGATTGAACACAATTTAGTCAGACAATGTATCAAAGAGATGGAGTTTCAAAAATTTCCATTGGAACAGAAACACGGATAATAAAATCAGAAGAGACATCTCTATTCAGAACTCCAGAACTATAGTCAGAGCTTCAGAGCAGCAGAGAGCACAGAACTACCCTGGATTAATTTGAATTATACAATGTCTTTTTAAAAATAACTAGTGGATCAAATGCATTCCTGTTGCACCAGAGTAAATCTAGCTCAGTTTCTTTCTGAATTTACTTCTATATTTCTAAAGCAAAATAAGAAGTTTGCCACTTCCTTTGTGTATCCTGACAATAATTAAAACTGTAGTACTAAAATTACAAGTAAAGAGAGTATCTGTTTTGCCAACATGCAATATAAAATAATCACAGGTTTAACAATTCATTGCCAACTATCATATGCAGACAAAACAAAACATTCAGATTATTCATCTGTTATAGCTTCACTCATTCATTAATTATAATTTTCTCTCTTTTTTTAACCCTTTATCTTTATTACATAAACCAAGGAATGTAAATAATTGAAAGAGCACTTAAGAAGAAGCAATGCTTCATTAAAAAAAGAATAAAAATGCCTTTTTTTTCTGAAGTAGTTAATTGAGTACCTGAAATATAGCATTAAAGCAATTCCATAGGACATTGGAGTAGGTAACTGGTAGTGTCTGCAGCCAAGCCCTTAAAATAGGCTTCCAGTCTAACACTGAAGAACTCATGAAGACCATGCCATTACGAGAAACTGTTGCAGGGGAAGCATTGTCGATGTTGTGAGGTTCAAAAATAATTTTGCAGTTGGGGGACATTGGAATGCGATCTCCATTGGCCAAAGTAAGAGTCTTATTATCATCCAGAACAGAGTTCAGATTTTCAATCCATATTGCATCAACAGGTCCATCCAAAACTATCCAGATATGCTCACCCTAAAAAAAAAAAAGAGACTCACACATTCAACTTTACCCACACTGACCAAAAATACATATTTATGTAATTTCAGAAAATGTACTCTTAGGTATAAATAATGGCATCATTTGGTGCTAAGCATAAAAGCAATATAAAAAAGCAATTTTTGTAATTTGCTCAGTGATTTTAATTCTTCTTTTGTTATCTTGTGTCACACTAAAAAGGATATTAAGAAACAGCAACAAAAATTAATTTGTGCTGTACTGAGCAGAAAGTTGTATCTTTCTTCTACAAAAGTACACCAGATAACCCACCATCCATCAAGATGGATGGAAACATTTCCCATTAAATGTAGTCATAGACAAAGGCACAAAGTCAGTCCTTGTGAGATGTTACCCAAGTATTTAATGTAAGGTGTCCCATTTTCCAAGCCAGAACTGGGTGGCTGTTCATAGGTGTGAGTGTAATGATAATTCCATGAAACATGATCTACAGGTTTGATAAGAGAATTGGGAAGTGCTTACATCAGTTTCTTACCAGAGCCCTTACATGCTGATATAACTAGTGAAATAAAGTGGCAATGACTTAAAACCAGACAGGAGAAAACTGACTCTTCTGTCCGCACATCAAAACATGAACACACCTTGTTTTTGTGTTTGGACTGCTTACAGAAGGAAGCAAACCACTTAAAATCTTTTATAAATTAATATTGGAACCTCAAATGCTTGGGAAGCCTAGTGCTATCTGGGATATGTATATAATTCTGACTCTTGTGCACATTGAGCTCATCAGACACAAAGCAAAATTAACACTGCATATTCCCATTTGATTTTATAATGGAAGACCTTTCAGATAAATGACAGGTAATGACACCTTATGGAAACAGTATTAAATGTCTGTCATGATACAATATCCATTACCTTCTTTGCCTTTAAAGTTTTTCTCCATAATGTAGAGAAAATACCATCTGTCCAGTCATTTGTAGCAACATCAAGGGTACCGAACATCTGGGAAGCTGTGATTGCCTTTGGGTTCATTCTCATCTCTTTATGAGGGGCACCACAATCTGTCATTGCTTTCATCAAAATATTAATGCATTTTGTCTTCCCTGCACCACTTGGACCTAGAGTCATCATACCTTAAAAGAATATAAACATGTTTTAAAATGAAATGTCAATGTGTCATGCTACCATTTAATGGTTCATTGCATCAATGTTCCTTATTTTTATTAAAGCCGATAGAAACGGATGTTTCTGGCTCCACTTAATGTTGACTGAAACAGAATTTGAAACTATTATTTAAAGGCCTCTATAAATGTCTCTCTATTATGATAGACAAGCCTATGTGGGTCTGTATCCTCCCTCAGGCAATTATTTTCCTTTTTCTAATGGGACAACACAACTGCCTTTTGATGTTCTCATGCAATGACATTGACATGAATGGTGGCAAAAAAAATCCAGAAATTTCTAAATGTATCTAATGAATATCTTCAGTGATATACAAAATTGAGTACATCTTTCTGATGCAAAAGTAACAAAAATATGTACCTGCATCCACCCATGCTGGCATTTTAATAGATCCTTCTTTCATAAAACCTGTTAAGAGCAACCACACTTAATTCATCAGTCTATACCTGTTATCTAAGAAAAATAAATCATGTCTTCAACAATAAATTGAGCCTACTGTTGATCTTCTTTAGTTATGTTTTCATTCAATAGGCCCAGAATCTGTGCAAAATCAGATGGCACATTCAACTTGAGACTTCCAAAGTCATTTAATGGACCTAGATAACTCCTATTAGCCCTAAAGGCAACAGGACAACATAATCCTTAGCTGGCTTTGAAAACTTCTTCAACAAAAGTATGGAACAATCACAAACCCAAATAATAAACCTAATCCAGTGCCATGCAAATTGTGTGATGTTTCCTCTAAAACTAAGGGGAGCTGGATGTTCCCTGAAACAATCTGAGGACTCAGAAAATCACTACTCTTGCCATATGTTACATATGGGGAAACATAATACAAACTCTTCTATGTTGACCAAATGGCTTTTCTGCTGGTTTCAGTGATATTTCAACCAAGATTTTTATGCCAAACAGGATCCATGTACTGAATCTCCATGTGTGTGTGTGTGTGTGTTTGTTTTTATAAAAGCACTTCATGTGCACATACGGCCATATTTCTTCTCGTAATTTGAAATCCCTTGGTGACCTCTCCATAAATTCAAGTTAATGAGTAAGACAAGTGGAAGGAAAAACTAATCTTTTTCCCTCAGTGCAGTAACTTCTGTCATAAAAAGTCAAAAAACTTTTGGTGTGAGCATCCAACTGTTCGGACAATTCGAGCTGTGTGATCTCCTGGGAATAGTAGGGATGTGTGGAGAGAAGAGGCATCTAAACATAATGTCATGGTGGATCCTGAAGATTTTTGAGGAATAGAGGAGCTGTAGTGTCTCACAGATCAAACAGCTTCTTTTAAAAAGAGACACATTTAATCATAACTGAAAACATTAAAACCTCCATGGTTCCTATATAGAAATAGCTGTTATGGGACACAGCAAGCAGAAATCTGGATGTAAATTATTAAGTCTGCACAGCACTAACCAGTTCTTTGGTCTAACCAATTACCTGAATTAAAAGTTTGAGGCATTAAGGACTCAGACTATGGTATGTGAGTGAGTATTTCCTTTCATTTATTTCATTAGTTTAAGCTGACTATTCTTTTATTATGACAAGAAAAGGGAGAATAAGAAGGATGATATCTTTATAAATCTTTGCTGCTTTAGTTAAATTTCCTTAATATTTTCCCCTTATTATACTAAAAAAGCATTAGTTAGAGGTTAGGGGTATGGGAGATATTTCAAAGTAGAGGCATTTTTTT
The DNA here is from genome assembly GCA_013396995.1 of Dicaeum eximium. Lineage (NCBI taxonomy): Eukaryota > Metazoa > Chordata > Aves > Passeriformes > Dicaeidae > Dicaeum > Dicaeum eximium. Next base: position 212,436 of record VWZP01006390.1, read on the forward strand.
TCCACTGACTTATGAATTGTAAACCTGGATTTGCTACCGTCTTTAATACCCTTCCTAGGACAGGATAAACTTTACTCAGTGGCTTTTTCTGCACTATAAAAATGAATTTTCATAGAATCAAAGAATGGTTGAAGTTGGAAGGAACTTCTGGAGTCCATCTTGTCTTACTCCCCTGATCCAGCAGGAGGAAAGCTTACTTCTCCTCAGTATAAATGGCAAGAATTGATCACAAAGAAAACACTTGGAATTATATTGCATAATATCTGAATCTATCAAAATAAAGGTCTGAGAAATAATTTTTTGTAATCTTCTCAACATTATAATCTCACAGTAACATTAAACTCAAGCTTCATTACTGAACTCTGGCAGCAATGGTTTTCAGAACACTGAACAAAATTGCTGTTTCTGGATTTGAATGAATATATTTCAACTTGTTCTATAGAAATTTCAATCACCAAAGGCCACACTCATACTCCCCATAAAAATGTAATATAACAAAGGATTGCACGCAAAAAAAAAGGTCATAACAGCTTCCTAAGCAAAATATCCACATAGGCTTTAAAAATGACATCTGTTAAAATTTTTAAACATTTTTCATTAAATTAATCTGCATTCTAGTGGCAGATAATATAATGTAGTCTCGAATACAATGCAGTCTCAAAGCCTCATCTGGCATGCTAACCATGTCGGACTCGTTGAGTTTCGTACAGCTGAATAAGTTTAAGTATCCATGGTGGATGATTAATAAGCCCTGCTTCCTCTGTCTGTTTTTGGATGGCTGACTGTAGTTCAGGATACCCAGATTTATCCAGAGTAATTCCAGGGAATAGATCATTAATGAGACTCATAAATAAAGGTTCATCTTCATCAACCTGTCAAGGATAAAGTAGGAGGAAACACATTATTTATTTATTGAAATTATTATTATAGTTGTAAAGAATCTTCAAGATAAGCTATTTAAAAGATGGCAGTGAAAACCTTATCTCTTCCAAAGCAAATATTATAATTATCCATCAGTTTTATGAAGTGAGTTTCACACAATGAAATCACGAGCAGTAATTTCTAAATTAAGTACTTTAGGTTGATAAAAATATCAACAACTTAATACAGTTTTCTTCAATGTATACACACATATTTCTTCATTTGTTACGTAAGTCAGCAAGATTTATTCCAATCATATTTTGCCTTAGAATTTTTATGATTTTTTCCTTCTGTAAATCACTGAAACGTTGCTATAGGTTTGAACACATGTACCAATGCACTGAATAGATTAACATCAGAAACAGAGTAATTGGTTCCATCATCACAAAACCAGTTCCCAAGGTAAATACACAAAGTCCAGACATGCTATAACCCTTTAATTACAGCAATAAAAAGAAAGGTGAATACCTTAAATAATATTATCAAAAGATGTTACACTATGCAAGTAGGTATTAGCTGCTTCCAATTACCTCACATAATGCAATTCTTATGACGTTCTGAAAAGGCAACAAACTCCCAAGAAATGTATAAATTGAAATTCTGCATTAAGAAGGATCTTTGGTGACATTATTAAGAGTTAATACAATGTATTCTTCCTTTCTCTCCTTAGGGTAAAGAGAATTAAAAACAAGAGCCAATTAGAGGACCAGGTAGATCCCCTAGGATCTCATGGTATTTCCAAAGATTTTTTTAGCTAAAGCTTATGATTTGTTTTCCTCTCTTTAAAAGACAAATTGTGCTCACACGGTAACTGTATTCTGATTCTCAACTCACTTATAAATCATATTAAAAGCTGCAAAATAATGTATCCAACTGGTGAAGAAAAATAGCTTTTCAAAGTGCATAATAAAGACTCTTAAAAATGCAAACAAAATACTCTACTGGGGAACGTCATCAGTGTTACAGTACCAGTTTGGAGAGGTTCATGTCCCGCAGAACTCTCATCACAACAGTTTTCTCTGGCTCTTGGGGATTAGATCTTTTTGCTGCTCCAAGTGTTCTTAAAACAGACAGGATATTTCTAAGCCCAAAGTCATAGTGAACCTTGAAATAAAACACAAACAAAATTGGAACTATAAAGATCAAATAGATAAAAACAAAAAACAAGAGAGGACTGAAAATTGAATTCACTACATAAATGGATGTTATAGAACTTCTCAATAATATTAAATTCACAGCTCTTTGTCTTTTCAAATAGATTTCCATTTTTGTTGTTATCAAGTCTTGAAGATATTTTCTAGTGTTGTATGTACATAACAGAAAGTTTACTTTCTGGTGATACAGAGCTCACCCTTACTTCCCAGGCTGACAAATTGGAACAACACACTGTGTAAATCCCAGCATTTTCAGCAAGAAATAACTTACTGATTAGGTTTGCAGATGATACCAAACTGCTGAACTAGATCACAACTAGAGTTCAAAATTACCAAGAGAAATTCAATACATTATCTATCTGTGATGCAATTAAATAAAGGCAAGTGCAAAATACTAAAGATGGAAATAACCAATTGCACTAATAAAGAGTAACAACTCTTCTTCATTGAGTTTAGAAACAAATCAGGTGCACAAAGCTTTGCAGAAAATATCTGACATTGGATTGATGTCACAAGCTCCCCAATGACTTATCTGCAATTTTAGTGGGCAATAAAAATACAAATGTCCTTTTTAGGACAATTACAATTGAAAATATATTTCCATTTTAGTTGACATTTCTATAATGTGGCCAAAAGCTGGATTCCACATTTGAAGATGAATCCTACAGAAGAGAAATTTGAAAAGGAAAATAAAAGTGATCAGTTGACTAGAAAACATACTTTATCAGGAAAAAAGTATTACAAAATCTACTGTAAAAGTAAGAAGAGTGAATATGTAGGATGAGTGATGTTAAAAGTCTTCAACATGCAAAAGATACCAGCAAAGAGGAAGACAGGAGGAATAGAAAGGAAAAGAAGTAATGCACTTAATTACAGCAAGGGGGATTCAAGTTAACTTTTAGAGAAAACATTGTGACCATAACAAAAATGAAACTTTGGTTCAGGTTGCCTGGGAAACTGCAACCTATCCATCAATAAAAAAGTGTTAAGAACACTGACAAACATTAATAGCAAATTATTTAATTAAGAATTATTTTTCCTCCAGAAAGGTAGATGGATGATTCCCTAAGGCTCTGCCCTGCCTCATTTTCTATTATCCAATCAGGTGCCAAGTTGTTACCATTTGAAAAAGTTAGGTATGAATATACAGCCGCGGACTGCCAGGAAATCTTATTTGCAGATGGAAACATTAGCACATAAAGATTAACAACTTAGTGTGACATTGATGAACTCAGATGTCACCTGACTTCATCATCATTTAGTAAATGGCATGTCCTAGTGAAATTCCCAGAATCAGGACAAGGACTGATATGTTTCTTTTTCTCCATGCTAGATGACCATCATCAACATATGGGAATGAGTTAGGCAAATGATGACTATGTGAGAGGAAAAGAGGCAATGTCAAAATCTTCAATAGGGGAAATTGCAACAGTTTGCATAATGAAAAGATTCCTCACAATAAGAATGGCCAAACACAGAAAAGGTATCCAGAGAGGCTGAATATCTCCATCCTTGAAGATATTCAAAACTCAAAAAGGGCCGTAGCAATCTGCTCTAATATGCTGAGCAAGAAGTTGGACAAGGTGACCTCTAGAGGTCCCTTCCAACTTACACAAGTCTGTGAATCTATAGAACTGATGACTTTGTTAAATTTTTAGAAATACTTTCATATCTACCAGAAAATTTAAAATAAGCTTAAATTATTTTTAAAGACAGAACTTCTGGTGCATTCCACCTGACCTACATGATGGGTTGTTCAAGGTGACCATCCTTTATTTACCTTAATCTGTTTTCTAGTTTTACAATTGCTTTTCATTTTGGGAATGGCACAGAACAGCTAGACTTTATTGGCAAATGTGGATTATTTGTTATTTCTTTGCTACATCTTTTAACGGCAATCTTTAAAGATTGTGCCTGAGCAAAATGGACTGCAGTGCTGATGCTCTTGAAAGGAAGAATTAAAAATATGAAAAAAAAGTCTCTACTAGAAGCAAAGTTTGATCCATGTAGAAAAGAAAAAAGGGAATATCAGTGGTTTGCTCCATATGAAAGCACCTTAAAGAGATGATTCTCAAAAAGGGATTATCACCTCATTTGCTTTCAAGCTTTGTTAGGTTTTTCTTTTGAGTTCCTGTTTTTCCTTAAGCTGTATGAGGCTTTGTGGAAGGAGGTTCTAGGGAAGAAGTCCCGTAACAAAGCCAAATAATTCACCTTTGGGGGTCTGTCAGAATAACTCTTTCATAGGCTTGTGGACACCTTGGGCTTACTACTTTTGCTAAGGACTATCCTTTTACTTTACTGTTTATTGCTTTTCTTCATTGAAGGAGATGACAAGTCAGTCAGGGTGCCTTTGGCTACTTGTGAGTCAGAGCTCCTCTTTCTACAGAGTCTGCATTTGCGCATGTAAAATGTCTGGAGGACTTCATGTATTTCTTCCGGCACATTCCTTTTAGATTTTCTGCAAGGTAAGTTCAGCTGGTGAATGCTTTTTTGCTTTATTTCCTTCTGTTGATATACTGCATTTGCTAAAAAGAGGCAATGTTCTGCCATTTCCTATTTGCAGTGGTTCTTTATGTGACCCTGATCTTTCCAGTCAACTGCCTGGAAAACCCAGCATTACTTAACTTGGAATTTCAAATTCACCATTAAAAATTTGAATAGATAAGTTCCACTAGGAAAGAAAGATTAATATGAGTTATAGAGTCACAGAATGGTTTGCGTTGGAAGTGACCTTAAAGATCCTCTAGTTCCAACTCCCCTGCCATGGGCAGGGACACCTTCCATTAGACCAAGTTACTCAGAGTCCCATCCAACCTGGCCTGGAACACTTCCAGAGATGGGGAGTGCAGAAATTCACCAAGCACCCTGTTTCAGTGTCTCACTACCCTTTACAGTAAAGAATTTCTTCCTTATGTTTAATTGAATATGCCTCTAAGAAAGACTGTCTGTACTTTATAATTTTAATTTTCTGACTACACAGAAGCAATTTATGTCCCACTGTACTCTTAGAAATATGTTCAGTTCATGAGACTCCCATATCTAATCTGATGAACTCATTAGATCTGTCTCTACATAAACACATATTGCATTAGATGTATTCCCCAACCTACAAGGCACTGTTTCAAATGTGTTGTGTCTCAAATTATTTCATCGCTACTACAATAGTGTTCAATAGTTACTACTACAATAACAACACACATTCAACTGAGGAAATGGTGGACCCAAGTAAGAAGTAGAAGATCCAGTCTGTGATGGACATTAGAGAGATGTCAAGGGTGGTGGAACAGTGTGGATAGTGACCCTTCTCAAGTGCACGTGTACAGATAAGGACAGGTGAAGAGAACAGCCCGTGGCAGAAGCTCTCAGGGCAGAAGGAGGTGCTAATTTGAAGTGCCTGTTTGCTAAGGCACGCAACATGACAACAAAACAGGGGAAAATTACGGCTCTGTGTGCAGGCACAGGGTTACAGTCAAACTAGGAAATGTGGGGGCATAGGTATAATGGATAGATACAGGTTCTTTGGGAAGGACAAGACAGGATGGAGAGATGGGAAATTGCCCTTTAAAGTGAAAGAGTGGGAGCACTTTCCCTTAGGATGGCTAATGAGCCAGTTGAGAGAATCTGTGTTAGAATTAGAGGGCTCAACACCATTATCAGGATGTCTGCTGCAAACATCCTGATAAGGAAGAAACGGAAGGATCTTTCTTTCAACAACTGGAATTAGCCTCATCTTTGCTAATTTGCATCTCTGATCCTCCCTGGGGGCTTGACACACCCCAATATTTGCTAGAAGGGCAACACAGCAGGGCAGAGCCATTCCAGGAGATTTCAACACTGTCTCTGATAACACCCTCACACACAAAATGGTGACTAGACAAGATGATCAGACATTTCAACAGCTTGACCAAAGAGGCTGGGCAGTGTTCATCCTTGGAGATATTCAAAACTCATCTAGACAAGGTGCTGAGCCACCTCCTCTAGCAGATCTCAGTTCGAGAAAAGATATAGCACCTGTTCAGCTCCAGAAGTCCTAGGAAAAAAAATCAGTTTTTCTCTGATTTTATGACTGTATAGAATGGATTTAGACAAGAGCAGGACTGTCCAAAGGGCTGCTCACAGGCAGAGGAAGGAAAAACTAGCATACTATAATGGGCTTGCAGAAAGCTGTGCTTCCTGGCTCATGCTACCAAGTACAGTGATCCATGATATGATACATGATATAAATGGTTAGAAGAAAGATGTCTATAGCAGGCTTCTGTGATGGATACTGTAGAAATGTTAGGTGGTCCTGAAGAAATTATAAATAAGCATGGAAGACTATTCCCCACAGACATCATGGCTTACTTAGCAAGAGCTATGGAATTTAAGTTATAAGAAAGATATAAGCATAAGATGCAGATATAAAACTGTGATGTAGCTGAGTGTAAGGGCTGTGCTTATGTGCACACCCAGAGCACTTGGTCATTAATTTTCATAAATATCAAGGAACTCCCTTGCTAGCATCAGCATATATGAGGCAAAGGGCTGATCTGAGACAAGGTGATTGAGCTACCTGCCTTCACAACAAAACATCTGAATAACTGGCAAAGGAGTTTTCCAGGTAGGAATTTCAGACAGTTTCAGAGAGTCCTCCAGGCAGTTGCTATCATCCCTAGGTCAACTTATACAGCTTACGTATAAGGCTTACTTACACGCTTCAGTATGTTGATTTACATGATAAATGAAGAATCTCTTTACCTCAGAACTCCAGAGGCCAATTTCTGCTGAAGAAATGACAAAACTGCACAGAGGAACTCTGCACTCATTGTACAGATGAACTAATGATTGTGTATGAAACATTTTACACCCTTACAATAGTTTAACTAAGTTTTGTACAGTTAGGTTTTGTTTGGGTCCGTGCATTAAATTTTTAAGTACACTGTCCAAGGGTGAAGCAGTTCCAGCATCTGTGACAACACAAAACAAGCAAAGCACTTTTGCAGAGGTAGAAGGTCAAATTTCTGATGCCTGCTCATGTGCCTTTTTCACACTGAAGGAAAGAATCATGTCCTGGACAAAAAATGACCACACAAACTGAGGCAGTAAGAAAACTTAGCCTTACAAACACCAGGCACTAATAAATATGTGGTATAGAAATGAAATTATATAATGGAGACTGTAGTCAATTAGCACAGGTCCATCACTATCCAAGGAAGCAGGCATTTGAGCCACAATTTATCTACTGTCCATATGATTTCTCATTGAGACCCTCTAGTGTACAGCCAGCACAGGGCATTCAAAAGGCAAGAACCAGTTTTGTTTCTATTTAAACGCCCCATCCCACAGCACTATTCTCTTTCTAGTAGCACACAGCAAGAGAGAGCCTTGTAGGCACTCTGTAGTTATTTACAATTCTTACACTGCCTCTGAAATAGATCTGGCCTTCATAAGTGAAGACATTGAAAAATGCGCCCTCTGCAAGTTCAGCACATCAATATACACCATTCCTCATAACTTTTTCAGCAACTGCACTCTGTTTAAGAATCACAAATCAAACTTCCTATACTACTCAATTTACTGTGAAAAATAAAAACAACATGATCATTTCAGACACTGTTTCTGGAACTTGAAACTGAAAACCCTAAAAAATGTATAGGCTCATGAGTGTAAAAATAATTACATATTCTATGAAAGTATATTATCTCCATATCCTTCCAGTGACAGCTTACAGTTGGAGAAATATTTATTTTACCTGTTTGGATAACTGCTCTTCACATAGTTTGTAGAGTGTATAGAATTTCTGACTGAGCACTTGGTTGTCTCGGAAACCAGCACTTGCCAGCTTGACTCGCATAATAATGCTACGGTCAGGCACCATCATGGCAACCGTGCGAAACTGAATCTTCAGGTTTTCGGGAAGCTCCTGTCGTCCTGCATAGCCGGGGTTCTGAAAATGCAATTTATAAACAATATATGATCATGGCAGGGTAGTTTTATCTCTCCTGATAACCACTCGGCAAACGCGGGAGCACGTGCGAGATTACGAAGGATAACTTGAGCATGTCGCAATTACACAGCAGTCGCCTCAATACTGCAGCTCATCAAGTACAAGTTCATCAAGTTCAGTTGCCTCAATACTGCAGTTCATCAAGTATGGGGTATCACACGTTATTTGCAGATGTCCAAGACTCACAAATATAGCCAGACAGCCACTTACAGGTCTTGCTGGAGCTCTTTTAAATGGTTACTTCCTCAGAGTCTGGACAGTGCTGGAGGTTACTGTCCCCTGTGAGCATTCCCAGACCATTTCAGCACAAAGTCAGTCAAACAGTGCAAACCATTACTGAGTATAATTTAAACTAATGGATCTGACCTTTCACTGAAGATGTCTAAGTCATTCATATGAGTACTGCATGGCTCAGATGTGACAACTATAGTCACTAGCTGTGCAGTTATAACTTCTTAATCTCTTTCAGCTCTTTCCAAACTGTCTTCCCCCTGGCCTTTGTATAGCACTTATTTGCCCTCTTTTTCAAATTACAGTGATAACATTAACACTTTTTCAAAAGTAGGACCCCCTAAAATAAAGACAAAGGCTTCCATTTTGAGTTGTGGGTATGTAGGTAGCTAAGGAGGGAGAGATACAAAGATGATTTTAAGGTATTCTTATACCTTATTCCTGCTGCTTTGCCTCCTGCACTGCTAGAAGCAGTCCGCAGGCACCAAAGATAAATCTTCAGGAGGCCAATGAACCAGAGCGAGGGTGATTTCCCACATGCTGTCTTCTAGGATTGAGGTTAAAATTTCTGCACAGGTGGTAAAATACTGACCAGACCAGCTCCAGGATCCCTTGCAGTGGTCAATTACTTCTGGTTTATTTTGACAGACTTTGACTAAGAATATGAGGGGGTTAAGTTTTATCTCAAACTGCCAAATATTCAACTAAAAAAGTCCTTAAAATACTTGGTTAATGATAAATGCATACCTCAAGTCCTAAGATCTAGTTTAAAAATATGGACAAGAGAAAAATTGTATCATAATTATTTTACCAAATTATTGTTCAAGTTTCACTAACTCTTTTTTAACATTCAGTTCCAATATTTCAACAGGGAAATTTCAACAGGAAATGGAACAGAAAATATTTTTCACAGTGATGCCATTTACACATATTTAGACATACCATAGTCAGAAATATACCAAATCCTCTGTCCATGTCAACGACGTCACCATCAGTGAAAGTGAACTGAAGTTTCTTTTTTTTCTTACACTGAAGTACAATATATATCTGCTGAGCAGCCACTGATAAAACTGGAAGTTCAATGCGGTTAAATTCATCAAAGCAACCCCAAGCACCCGACTGAGCTAAACCTAAGAAAAGCAAAAAAGAGAAATAGTATGTTAAAATAGCAGATCAAAGAGTAATTTATATACAAAATAGAGCATGTTCTATACAACTTAGTGTAACATAAAAAGAGCAGAGAACATGAACACAGAATAAAATGAGAAGTAAAAACTCAAAATAAGTCGAGCTGTGCATTAATGACACTCAGAAAAAGTATCACCCCTTGAATGAAAGATACATAAACTTCTTTACAAAGAATCCCAGACTTCTATAGCAACCATTAGGCAGAAAGTGTTAATTAATACTTTATATAGTACCATATAGTAGCATAAATGTACATATAGCATGGAAACTCATCTATGCAGGGGATAAAGTTGTCAAAGATAAGCTTTGACACCTACCTAAATAAAAGCACCCACCTAAATGAAAAGCACAAACCCAAACAGAGACCACTACATTTCTGACAGAAGCATCATAATATTTATAACAATTAATTCATCGGTAAAAAACTACTGGAGATTAACATCCTACTGTTCAAGAGAGAGGAAAGAATCAGATGTTACACATAGAATTGTTACTTGGAACAGGCCACAGAGTTCTAGACAGACAGTAGTACCCACAAACATCATGAAATTAATGGCTTTTGGGAGAGTCAAGTACTCCTTCTTCTGTACCATGCTAACAGGATTGAGATAGGAGAGTCTACAGTGGCAGCTTTCCAGAGCAGCAGTGGGAAAGCCACATAATCCCCTGCTCTTCCACACCCATTTCACAAGAGACAAAGGCTAGTAAGTCTATACAGAAGCTTCATGGATGCCATCCCTCCCTTCCCAAAGACCACACTGGACTAATATTTCCTAGAAATGTTCAGAAGTAGAGTTTAATTCAGTCCACCGACTGGTGGAGCTCAGCTTGGCTTAAGCAGTTTGAAGGCAGTACTAAATGCAAAAATAAAGCACATGTCCAAGAAAAGGCATTTGTGTGTTTTCAATGTTGAATAACCATGCCCAGAGCTCCCCTGAATCCCCACACTTTATGTGGCATTGCCTACAGCACTGGTAGAATAAATCTATGGACGGTTTATGTGTGAAGTGAATTCCTTAAGAACTTTAGATAGTTCAAAAGAAAGTATTCAAAAATCAATAACAATACTATGAAGGCATATTCTTTCCCTTTTCTGGTTTTCTCTTTAATTTTTTCCTTCTCTTGCCTTTGCTCAGCCTGTTCTCATTATGCTCCTTCCCTTCCCTCTACTTTTCCTTGTCTGATCTTCTCTTGCCTTTGAAGATGCTCCTCCAAGTGCTATTAATGCCACTTTTATGTTTCTTTTCTGACATTCATTTTTCATGTTTTTTCCATGCCCATTAACCAATTATTTTAATAATGTTGCATCAATTGGTCTTTTTTACCCATGTTATTTTGGAAGAACAAAACTTGAGGAATCAAACCAGGTCAAAATCAGTGGTAGTACAATCAAAATTGGCTTCTTAAGGCTTAATTCAGTCAGGGCAATACTGCAGATGTCCCATGAAAATTATCTCAATTCCATATGTAACCTTTCCCTAAACTGCTTCTAATTAATGTCAATGATATTATAAGGAAAAAAATCCAAAGGAAAAGAATATGAAGTTACATGGACTTAATTAAAAACATTAAAAGCAAGTGGAATATATACAAATACCACAATGCCAAATTGATACAAAGATTAAAGTAATTGTATCAACAGTTACCAAATTAAAACATGAAATACTCAATCCTACTGTCTTTGAAAACAAATGAAGAATGTTCTTGACTTCATTGGTGTGGCACCAAGTGTTGCAATACAGCACGACAAAATCACACAGACACAGCTTTCCAGGCAGGGAAAAAGAAAAAAAGAACCTAAGTTTATTTGACTTAGTGTTTATCTAAAATTTTAAGAATGACCGTGGATTGGAGGATAAGGTTACCACCTCTCCAACCACACTGGTCAAGGAGAAGGTCTATTAAACCTTCTCCACCCAGGAGAAAGGAATGAAAAACAAAGACATTTAGCAAAACATGTGCTGTTAACATGAACCAGCGTGAGAAACTCCATCACAGAAATGAAAACATCAGAAGGCTGAAAAATCAGGGCGACAACCAAGTCCTTTAACTGATGTTCCTCTCCTTTTGTGAGGAATATCTGGGCCCTGGATGCCCTCAACAGCCCTTCCTGAGGCTTCTATCCAGACTCTATCTTCCAGTCCAGGAGTTCCATTGTAGCTCTGAACTGTACTGTGTGCAGGGCTGTGCACAGTCCCATCTCCTCTTATCCTGAATTCCTGAATGAACTTCCTGGAGGAGACCACAGCGCCACAGTGCTACCCCCAGTCCTTTATTATTATTTTTCTGACTAAACTTCCTAGACAAATCCTGAATCCAGCTGGTCATTTCACACTGTCTGATGTCACTGGGCTGCTGATGGGAACAAGCTGTCCACAACCTGCCCTGTTTAGGCACTGTGGGACTGTGCCCTGCTGAGTGAAGTCCCTGCCCCAGCCCTTGTGCTGATCACCCTGAGCTCCTGGCTCGTCTTCCCTCATGGAGCTGCTCCATTCTTGCTGCTCCCTGATAAAAAAAGTTACTGCAGAGATTTTTTAAATTCATTTGTCCCCTTTTGTAACATGTGTTATATGACTCCTAGGATCCATCCTAAAAAGAAACCCAAAAGAGTGGGTTTTTGCTGCTTTGTTTATTAAATATAAATATCTACTCTTTGGGATGCAACAAGAAAAATCTCTAAAGCTGGATAGTCTTTAACTGAGAAACTTAGTTCCATATAATATTGTCTCTTATTCTTACTGTCTGTATCTTAAAGGGTTTTGAAAGTAATTTCTCTATATGACTGGTGAGGTTCAGTTCTGACCAAATAATTTTTTCTTTGGAAAAGGAAAAAAATTCACTTGTTCTGTAATGCCACCTGCTGCATGGAGATAGGAAATCTCATTCTCAGACAAAGCCAATATCCCACAGCTTTGATTAAACTCAGTTCTTGCAAAATTATGTCATTCTGGTGGTGTTGAAAAATGAAAGAAAACACACATGTATGCTAAAAACACACACACAAGCAAAGGCACAGCAAGCAAACTCTCTGCTGCAAAACAGCTCAGAGATAATGTAATTTTGTCATATTGTGAATTAAATTCTGTTCCCATGCTGAACATATGATGGTTATCAAATACAGAAATAAAAGGAGTAAAAGCAGAAAATAAAGGACAGGACTAAAGAGATCTTAAATTACATCTAAAAAATGTGGCAATGCCCCTGCCCCAATCAGTACAGGTATCCTACAAACCTGGTTCTCAAATGAAGAAAGAATCTCACAGAACAGCTATTAGCCCCAGACTATAAAATGCATATCTGCAATGCAGAGTCATGTCTCTTTCCATGTATTTTTCCACTTTTTTTCCTCCAGATTTTACACAGGACTAGAGCTATAGTGATATAATTCAATGGAAATGTCAGTGAAACAAAGCTCTGTCTAGCCAAAGTGCAACCCAGAAGCAGCAAACTAAAAATTAATCATTGATCCTGAAAGAATTTACAGAATGCCAGACTTGTGTATTCATCTTCTGAATTAAGATAAATATAAAATCCTACCTTAAATATTGCATTAAATATGAAATCACAAAAGGTTACTTCAGGTAAGACTGGAATTGTTTAACTGGAACTATAGAAAACGGAACCAAAGCAAACACAACTTTTATACCCATCCACAGGCAACCACAGACAAAAGGTTTCCTGAAGGGTATCCACCAACACTTTTCAGGAACAGTGATGAAATATCCCTGGTTTGCTACTCATGGACAATTTCAACACTTTGAATTTGATATACAAGAAAACTTGAAAATTCATCTTCCCACTTGCATGCCTGGTACTTTCTCAGGTTACCTCTGGTCCAGTTCAGGTGACAAGTTGTATCTGAATCTAAATTTTAGTTCAAATTTGAAAAACAAAACTATCAAAGATCAAAGTCCAGGCCTTGAACATATCAACTAGATCATCTGGCTATGAATTTCCTCAGTCACACAGAAAAACAAAACAGATAAAAACAGGGAAACAGAAAGACCAAACCTCAGTTCTGACCCAACCAGAAGAACTTCAAATCATGATTTTATAGTATACAATATATGCTATATTAGTCATCTTATTTTTCTATTTCTTTTTTCTGAAGATGAAACTTCTTGTGTTTACAGAAGAAGTCTGAAAACATGCCTGCAGACAGGACAACAACACCTCTCCCTGCCTCTTTTCTCCTCACTGCTAAACCTGTTAGTCTGATGACTTGACCCACAGCACCAGATATAGTGGAAAGTTTGAGTGTGGAAACTCTGGTGATGGAGCACCAAGCCTATAACAGATGTGAAATTCTGAAAAATTTTCCATTGTGAGCACTGAAATATATAGTGTGTTAATGAGAACTTATCAGTCTGCATGTAAGTGATTCTACAGCTGAGAAGAACTATCCTTTTTTTCCATTAAAGACCTCATGTGCAGTAAAGAATCTTTATCTGAACTCACTTTGCCCTTCATATTGAATCAAAAAGAGCTCATTTCCTTCCCTAACTTCACTCTTCAAGAAATTGCAGATATTTTAAAGACATAAAAAAGGTGATTGCAGGCCAGGCCCTTCCAAGTAGTAACATTAAGTCCAAAACTACTGGCTTCAAATGCCCCTTCACAAATGAAAACATCAATGACTTATGTAAGAACAGAATCTTACTTTTACTTCCAGACACACATCAGCCATACCAATGCTGAAAAACCCACCCTATTCAGGCTCTATTCAGCTGGATCTATTACCTAATTCTCAGGCAAATTCTCAAAGAAGCAAGCTATGATCCCATTTGCAAATTTACTGAAGTAAGCAGTCACAGGCATCATGGTTGCTTGAGCAGCAATTAGATGAGTTCTAGAAATATTTTTTCTAGCTCATATTGAACACCAGCATGCCATTAAATGAGGCAGCCAGAGGAGGACACATTACACAGTATTACTTTGCTTTTGAAGCATATGATGACAATACTACGTGGAAAATGGTCAGCTAATAGAAAAACAACAGAAAAAGAAAACTGAGCCCTAAAACTCAACTTGTGATTCTAGACACAGAAATTGTGTCCAGTTTTAGTAAAAGAAAGCAACAACAAGCTGCAATGATCAGTAATGCCTCAATCTGAAAATGGAAGGAATAAGTTACCAAAGTGCACAGGATAAGAAGACCGAAAAAAAGCAAGGATACAAAACTAGGTATCTGAACTGACACAAGACACAAACAGTTTAATACAAAGAAGTGAAATCACCATGGAGCCAGGAAAAGAGGTGCTTACATAAAAAGATGCAAACATTCTCACAGAAGGAGTAGAGTAGATGACAAGAGTTTGGTGATATCAAAGACAAGGAGAAACAAAGAAAGGATATCACTGCAAGGAGAAACAAGGCTGACATCTCCCTTACAGACAAACATCTGCAAGTACAGCAGAAACCCAACAGATGACTGTGCTTGGCATTATGAGCATACCCAGATACCCCAGGCCTCTTCTGACTAATAACAATGAGCAAAATAAACCCATGACACTAAAAGTTTTCACACATGATAAAAGATGTGCAAGTAGAACTTGGCCCAAATCTGTGGGGGTTACAAGAGATGCTTTGAGAAACTTGTGACCTTAACTGAAGGTATTCACATGCATAGGAGGTTCAGTTCCTAGCTCAGAAATGCTCCTCTGTTTAAAAATCGTGGCCAGCTTTGCTGGCGTCTTAGTTGAAATTAAAGTTTATCCCCAGGTTATATTTTAGCCTTCAGAAGATATCACAAAAATTTTGTTTATGATACCTTGTGTTTTAGTTAAAAGCCCACCACTTACAGAAGATGGTGGTGTTCTGTGGTCTGTCAGTCCATACATAAATGCAGCTATATACCATAAAACAGACCATTATAACAAAATTGACACATTTGGGTTCACTAATCTCTGTTTGCAAAACTAAATTCAAAATTTTGCTAATCACTAAGAGTTATCAGAGTTTGACCATTGTGGCATTTTCCTGCGTTATTTGTTTCAAAATAGTTAAATAAGACACTGCAACACTTTGCATATTTCCCTTCCCTGCCTTGCACAACATCATTAAGCTTCACATTTGATTGTCTTGCTCAACAAAAAAATAGCAAATAATAAATATAAACCCTCTCCACATGGGATGGGTAGGATAGAGGCCTTGATAAATCCCCAAACAATAGAAAGGATTAAAAGAAAAAAAGAAGACATACATGGGAAACACCATTGAAGAATATTCAAACAAAAAAGTACTGGAAAACATGCAGGAAGAAATAGTGGAAAATCCAATAAAATCAAATATCAGGTAAAGTTGATGAGTACCTGGAAATAAGAGGAAACACAGATGAAAGTGCCCTCCGAATCTTTGCTAGCTCACTACTGAAGGGGCAAAAACTTACAGGTCTAAAAAGAATAAAGTAGGTATTTTCTTACCCTTATAGATACGACCAAGTCCTCTGTAGTCCATTTGGTCTGAACAATTGAAAACAACAACATACTTCCCCAGGCATTTGCCCATGTCTTTAGTTGTCTCTGTTTTCCCTGTCCCAGCAGGTCCTGCTGGTGCACCACCCATACTCATGCCCAGGGCCTGTGCCAGAGTGATGTAACACCTAAAGACAGAACAAACAGATCTCTGAATCTTTTCCTACCGTTAATTACTTGAAGTCCATCAATGCAACCACAACAGATGTATTATCCAGAGCTGGGGAAGGGAGCAGAAATGTATTTCCATGTGGTGAGTCCTCAGTCACCCCCTTTGCACACTGTGAAGCTGAGTTACCAGGACCAGCTTTGCTCCACCTGCAGAAAAGCACTCATCCAGCACAGCCATGACTGCAACAGCCCAGGAAATCCACAGGCCAGTTCTAAATGCTGAATACCAAAATACTGCAGTATTGTGATTTTCTCAGACTGTCACACACTGTTCCTCCATTACAGCCTCGTTCTGCAGCACCCAGAGCCACTGGATTTCTGCCTTTTCCTCCTCCCTCCTACTGTCTCCCCAGAGCACTCATGATGGGCTCTCTGATCTGGCAGTAGGAAGGCACAGACTGGAAGCACCTCCTGTTCTTGACATTTCCACAGCAGCATGCCAAACCACAGCAGTGCTGCCAGTCATGTGAGGCCTTCGAGTTCCAGGAGGGCAATGGATGAGAGCAAAGATTGAAATGGGCAATGGAGAAAGAGGAGGAATCCATGAGTCCTCTGACCATCTCCTGCTTCAGCCTCCATTCTGGGTTGAGATCCTCAAGTTTAAGTCTCAGCCTTCCCAGATGGTGTGGAGGTTACTGAAGGGTGTAAGGAAGCCTGTTGTTCTAACCTCCAATGCTCCAGAATCACAGCAAACACATTTTAGCACTGTGAAACTCAATAGCTTTATGATATATGTGGGGAGATAAAATGGGCACTGGAAAAAATCCCAAATTATAGCACCTGGTATGACTTCTTAAGAAACAACAGAATACTCATTCTAATACAAGAGCAGTAAGAATGCTTTATCACCTTATTACTCAGTAATCACTTAACAGGCCATCATTTAACACATAAAAAATACCAATCCTAACAATTCTGCTGCTGAAAATGAGGTAAGGACAAACTGAATACATAGCACAAGTTCTGTGTAGACCTTTCACTTCATTTTTGGTGTTTGCCACGACATGGACTGTGTCTGATGTGATGTATAGGAGCATTCCATTTCAGAGCCATTATCTGAATGCAATGTACTGCACCAGCTGTGTGTGTTTATCGTGTGTGTAGGGAATCTCTCTGAACATGAAATCATTAGCCAAACAGGACTTGACTCCAAGGTGATTAATGGAACAAAGACACCATTACCTGAACATTTTCAGAAGATCAGACAATTCCACACAGCAGTATTATAAATACTAAAACAGAAAAAGACCACAAGGGGAATAAAATCTGTTGTTGTGCAACACTGCTTAGGTACATAAGTTTCCCATGCTAACACTAGGAAACATCTCTGCTTGAAATACCCATTCAACATGTGACAGTGGATAGCCTCCAATCCCAGCAGCTTTGTTTGGCTCTTCCAGTTTTGTCCAAAGAGAGATATGCCTGTTCTTTCTGTTGTTGTTGTTGTTATTATTATTATTATAGTTTATACTCATTTAAAAGGCTTGTTTTCCTCAGTCATGTCACCCTGTGCTAATTTTCAATCTTGTGTGACACAGCACCTGGTAGAATCATAATATATCCTATGTCCAATTCCAGTCCAACTTCTGGCTCTGCACAGGACAACCCAAAAACCATACCATGTGCCTGAAAGCTTTGTCCAAATACCTTTTGAACTCTGGCAGGCTTGGTGCCATAACCACTTCCCTGGCCACATTTTAATTCTGTGAACAAATTTTGAATGACAACATTTTCTTGATACTGACTCTCCTGCTGGGTAAAAATATTTTCAGTTTGTTAGTGCTGCCACAGCCACTAATCAACTGTAAGTGTACTGCTGCAAACAAACCTCTATCTAACATAGCAGCAGGGTGCATAACATAGGATTTGGGAGATGTGTGTTACTTATTAAAAGCCAGGTATCTACATGTAGATGTTTGGCACACTTAAATAGCTTGCAGGGAATAATTTTTGTTCAGAAATAAGCAAAAATCTGAATTTTCATTAATAAATAAAATCTAGTAGCACAAAGAATGAGAAGACAATTCCAACATTAACTTAAGATGGGGCTTTGAGCAAACTGGTCTAGTGGAAAATGTCCCAGTCCAAGGCAGGGGGGCTGGAACTAGATGATCTTTAAAGCCCCTTCTAATCCAAACCATTCTATACCTCTATAAATGACTGAACATTAAAAATATTTTGAGATTCGTATCCACATATAAAAGAACAAGCTCTGGCATAGCAAATACATCTGCCTCTTGCCTAGCTGAAGCACCAGCCAAGCACTTTAGGAAAACAGGCATCTTATGAGTTTACACTGTATAACTAACACTCCAGCAATAAAATCTTCTACTTATGATTGCTCTCAGAATTTTTCTGTGTTTGTAGTCCTGCAATTCTTCATAGGCCTTGCTTAAGACCATACTGGCACTAGTTATGCAATGCTATGTCCTGAGTTACTGCTTTATCCTACAGGTTGACTTCAAATTAATCGCTGTAATTCTAAATTCTCATGCAACTACTTGCTTATTGAAAGCAGCAATATATTGGTGTTTGATTGACTCTGTTTAGGCTGGCAAAGTGTATGGTGTTCAGGCATATTTATCTTGAGAACAAGTTTTTCCATGCCCATCGCAGCTCATGTAGCTCAAGCAAACACTCAAATTCAACCTGCTTTCAATAGCTGAATATATAAGCACTGGCCTCTGCTGTTCACCAGGGATATTGCAGCATTGTAGTGCAACCCAAGTAATTCTGGCCCATGAAAGTTAAAAGAATTCAGTCAAAGGAATTAAATCTTAGCTCCAATACTATGCACTTTGTTCCTTTTACAAATACCTGTCGGTTAAGGGAGTTATGACAAGCCTGTCTGTACAGCCTAAGTATTCATTGCAGTAGGTGAACTCTACATCAGTGATTTTGATAATGCATTTATCCAAGTCTTCAAGAAAATAAAATCGAGACTGTTTTTGCCATTCAAAATCAGATGGAGATTTAATGTTCATACGGACCTATTATGGAAAAGAAAAATCATTAATACAGAAATGAATCAGTAACAAATTAATCTTAAATTCCATACAGAAGAAAAGTCTACTTCATATAAATTCATGACCTTGAAGAATGAGCACAGAATCTGCCAGGAGTCAAGACATTCAGAATTATCTTTTCAAACCTGTCTATGACATGTTCTGAACCTTCTGTCCACTTTGATTTTCCTCTGATTTGGGCACAGAGATTATGAATTGTGTCTTACAGAGATATTGAAAAACAGTAATGGAAAACATAAGAAATGAACAATACTGGCTGTCCTGCATGGTAACTGCACCATTACTCACAGAAATACTAAACTGTGCACAGTATTTGAATACATTGTCTAGATGTCTGAGTGCTTGTTTATTTTGGTTGTATTTTTCAGTATGAACTTGCCACACACATATTTAGCTTTCTGGTAATTAATAGATTTATTATTATTGACACTTGATCTCAAAACCACTGGCCTCTAATAGAAAATGTTGCCCTGGTTACTGGCCTTGCAAACACAGTGTAAGGTTAAGAGGAAGTTCTGGAAACTCAGACACTTCCCTCTCCTTTATCTCAATCACTAAAAGATATATTTAGCAGAGAATAGAATGTTTTAAGAGAGAAGGCTATTATTACATATACCATTTAAGAACCCTTTCCCCAGTTTTGGACTTGCTCCTGACTTTTTATTTCATATACAGGACCTACAAATTTAAACAATTTTCCATTATTTTATTATAATATGACATTAAATTATATAAGAAAATAGTTGTAAAGATAAATTTAAAATTACAGGCAGAGGATAAAACCCCATGCTTCTCTTAAAAGCCAGCAGTTTTCTTTCTAGATTTCAGTACTTTTCTTTATTGTTTCCTATTTTCTTTGCACATGCACTTAATTTTTATCTTCCTAACATATATGCATAAATTAAGCAATCAGTATTGAATTATTGACCTTTGCATCATTCAAGCCCTTTGGAAGTTATTTTACTTCCATTTTTATAATTATGCTTTCATTTATTCAACATACTGACCTAAAGGAAGCCTGATGCAACTCAATTATAAAAAATTAAAAATATCTGTAATATTTATTGTTGCTATCCTCTTCAAATATATGAAGCCTCACTGCTTTTACCTTTGAATATCTATTACCTTACATGAACACATAGGCTGGATCAGAAATCACAAGATTGACAGGAATACTAAAGGGAGTTGTTTTACGTTTACATTTCAATCAAATAATGCATCAAATCTTCAAATTGAGAGGATAGTTTAATTTTAAAAGTTAAACTCTTTTGCTCACGGTGAATTTGTACATGAGTATAAACATCCACTTAAAAAACTGAAGTCTAAACCTATGAACACACCTACATAAAAATTCACCCTTCTCACTGCATCACATCTATATTAAATCAAACTAAATCTGATATGCTCTATCACAGTGGTAATATCAGAGCTACTCAAAGAGAATAGATTCTAAGACTTGCTTATAATTCTTTTATATGTGCAAGACCTTCCATACAGAAAGCCCCCTGATGGTTTTCCAAAACTTACCAAATCATCAAAGATATCCTTCTGGTGCACATGAATGGTGATTAAAGTTTCATATTTTGTGCGCTCCATCCTTGTCAGATTGTGTGTTGCCATGTCAATCAAATCATTTAAAAGTTCCAAGAACTTCTGATTTGTTGTGTGCATTACCTTTCCCAAGCAAGAATGATCATATTAATACAAACACCATTTGTTCTTCCAATATTTAGAATTCAAAAAATTAAAAAGAAAAATTGAAAACATCCAGGGTTATAATGTCCATATTCTGTTTTGTATTTATTAGGCTTGGATTCCTGAATTTGGATTTGCAGGCTGCCTTCCATTCATGCATTCTTACCCAACAGAGCACAATAAGGTTATATCTAGATAAACAGGTCACACTGTAGGATTTTGTTCCCAAGACACTTGCTCCTTTTATTATACATTACATTTTCAGCTGACTGCATCCCTGCATATATTCAGAACCATTAATCAGTGATTTTGGGTGGTATATATCAGCTCAAGCTGTAGCTACGCTTTAGGGGGAAGAGGAACCTGAAGATCTGTCACGTACTTTAGCCAGAGGAGGGGGGAAGCATACTATAATTTTAGATGCTGATGCTAAAATAATAATTTATTTTGTGGTACCAGATCTGTTACAAAGTTCCACAAATACTGACTATACAATACTGACTTAGGTAAATAGCATCAGCCTCTGCCAGGGATGCTCCTGGTACACAACAAAAAGCACTGAGATTTAAGAAAGAGCAGCTCATTTATATCCCTGTTCTAAATGTGTGACAGAACAATCACACTGTTATTTCTGTAAATACCTGCAGAGCCTAAAACTCACACAGTTTGCTGAGAGAAAAAAAATGCTAAAAACACTGTTAAAACTAACAGAGAATTAAATAACCTCCACATCCCCCAAACACACACATGCAGTTCAGCCCAAAAAACACAGAAGTTGTTTTCTTGCTTATGCAAAAGAATCTTTGTACCTAGTTATTCTATGAACTTAGAGTGGACTAAAAGCAGGTTTATGCCCTTTTTAAACTTTGAACAATGCAGAAATGTAGCAATACATGGTTTTCTCCATAGCCTAAGTCCTTACTTTCACGCAGTATCAAAGTACAGCATGGAATTTGCCCTGCATTTACTTTTATGGTAAGATGTTGTTACTTGTTCTTTGTTCAATCTCACTGTATATTCCTGATTAATGGTGGTTGGCAACCCTTTAGTTCACATCCTCTCCTTGTTCTTTCATAGATTCACTGTTAGGAATAACACCTTGGTTGTTAACAGCATCTTCTCCGCGTGTTTGAGATTAAACCAACACCTCCTGAAACAGAATCTATTCTTCCCCTTCTCTAATAAAAGAGCTCATCAGCTGAAGGATATAACACATTTGGATAGAATAGACCAATGTCCAGAAAGCACAGTTACTTTCTGAAAGTTCAGGAGTTCTTATTTCTTTTCAAAATTGATTTTGTAAAAGTAACAGGATAAAATTCTCCATATTCCCAAACTAAGAAACAGTCCCTTCCCAAGATGATTCCCCTAACAAAACAACAGAGAAAATTGCAGGATAAGGAGCAATTCTGAAGCACATGCTCTGGGGATAATGAGGAGGTGTGACTCCTTAACACATTTTTCTTTATTCTGTTTTCCTGGTAGTTTATTTGTTATTCTGGGTAATTAACTAGTACTTTGTGCTTTTTCCTATGTTACTTTTAACTTTTCACAATATGTACTGTTACCAACAATGCTTTTAATAAATCCCCAAAGATTCATTAAATACTACCTTTTTGTCTGTTTTGGTACTGTTCAGTGCCTTCTCTGCATCTCTGGTCCAGATAATCTGAATTCCCAGAAGTCCTATTTGTGCAGGAAACATTGCCTGAAAGTCATACATCTTAAATTCTGAATCATTAATGGCCATTGATGCCTGTCTAATGATGGTGTGGATTGTTTTCCTAATGCCATTCAGCAGCTGACCTAACCAGAATTCCACATTGCCCTGAAATAAACAAGAAAGTACTTTTAGAGAATTAGTTTATGAATAATTCACAAGGAGCAAGAGCTCTACGTGACCTTTTTCCCAGTCCTTCATACTCTCATTTCCGTATTTATTATTCTCTAATTTTTAAAAGATTCCTTTCCTCTTTCTGCTCCACTGCCCTTCTAGAGATATGTGATGGATTTGGCACTTCACAGCAGTACTGCTGAGAAAACAGGTAAAGCAATCGTTGCAAACTGACACAAATGTTCTGTCCCTTCTACTCTTTACTCTTGCTGTTCACATTGGGAGGTTTTCATTCAGCTAGTAAAATAATAACAAGATGCAATACTGTTGGCCTCTAAAACATAAATCTACTTTAAATCAAGTCATGAAACACTGTAATATATACTTTCATTACCTGAGCTAAAACTGGTTCAATAATATTGACCCGTTCTCCTTCTTGAGATTCAAACAATAAAATCTGGTCGTAGTTTTTTTCATGAAATCCCACTCGGTTAACATTGTCAAACAAACTTAATAAATGTGCCTACAATACAATCAGAAAAAAAATCCTTCATAAACTGACCTGATGTGGCATTCTTACTTTGTTGTCTTTAAATGCTGTATTAGAATATTCCGTAAATTCCATGAGTGAAAGAAATTCTCTCAAATAAACAACAAAATCCGCCATGGTCTTCACTTAGTAATATCAACCATAAGAACACTGTTGCTTTATTATTTGTACCTGAATAGTGTGGGAATCAGATGCTTGACCAAGGATTTCCAGAAGAGCAGGGTCAGATACAAAAAAAAATCTTGGAAATATTAACCGCTTTTTTTCCAAGTAGCCAGTCAGTGATTTCTGACAGATTTCCAACTGTTCCAGCAAATGTGGTAGCAGCTGTGCCAAAGTCTCATCTCCAACACAGCACTGCACAATGTTTGATGTTTCATGGGCTCTCTGCATTATTCTCTGCCACGATTTATCAATGTTCTGAAATCTTCTGGCTTCCTGAAGTACATGATAAATGCATTAGCTTTTCCTCATGTTTGTCATATTCTAAAAATTAAATAATTCTATCAGACAAGGTAACAGTTTATTACTTCCCTTGCTGTTCAAGTCTTCTTTGTAGGACTTATGTATGAGTATTTATAGGCATGCTTATTATTGACCAGAGTTGAAATTGCAAGAGAAAGAGTACAATGGGAATAGCTCTGGAAATGTCTTACTTCATGTTGGGCACCAAAATTTTCCACATAAAAGGATTACAACACACATGAGAAAACTCAAAAAGCAGCTTTCTCAGAAATTATAGCCTTCTTAACAGCAATACACAATGTCATGTAAGCTGTTAGTAGCAACACTTGATAAACAAAACCAGTATACACAGTCTGAAGCTGCCCCACTTGTACATTACAAGTGTTGTAGGTGAAGAGAGAGAAATTCTCAAACTTTATAAAAATAAATATTTTTATACACTGGGTATGTTGACATTAAAAACTCTTTCTTCACCTTCAAAAAATTAAATGTTAATGGAATCAGAAATTATCTGAGAGCTAGAAGAGATCTCAAAAGAAGATCCAAAGCAATTTGTCTGTCACAAAGCAGGATCATACCCAAAATATCTATCTGTCTTGTGTTTAGTGATGCTCAGTGATGGAGATTAAGAAGCCTCTCCAGGCAATTCTTTATACTGGTGACTCTTTTCTGTTATCTAAGATAAATCAGATACCGAGAACAAGGTTTTTTCATTCCTGTGGAGAATAGCCCTTATATTTTAAAAACTTATCAGTTCTTTGCTTCTGTTTTTCCTTTTCTTCAAGTCAGACAAGGCTAGTTTGAATCTTTTCTTGTGCCTCATCCTTCCTGGATAGTTTCTCATTCTTACCACCCTCTTCTATGGTCTCTCAAATTTTTCAGTGTGTTTCTTTGGCCAAAACCAGATAGAATATTTTAGTTATTGGTTATTGATGTTTATGCATTCCACTCTTCTGCATTTTACACACCAGCAAGCAAAACCACATTTTCTGGCAGTACTGTCAGAGACAATGGCAAAAACTTATCAAAATATTTGGCAACTACTGTTTTTCCTCTATCCACAAAGCTCCTTGCCCATCCTAAAAATAAATTGGATTTGTTCACCATGTTTTGCTCCTAACAAATTGACATTATTCATCTCCTTGTCGATTTCCAGATGCTAACAGTTACTTGTTGCAGTATTCATGCAGAAATTGCAATTAAGCCCACTCCTCATTACTCCTCCACCAAGCTGTTCTGTCTCCTCCTTCATCAAAGACAGTCACTACATTTGGCTTTTTTCCAGGATATTGGTTCATGTATCTATCATCCTTGGAAGAAGTAGATTTAGTAGCATTTGTTCATCCGCACAAGCTGCTTATTGATTCTCTCATAAGCCCTAACAACATAAATATATCTCATGAACAAAAAAAAAAGTTATTTAAACAACAATTAAGAAATCTTTATTTAGCTTACAAAAATTAATCTTCATTTGGGATATTGTAAGCTTTAATTATAAAATATGTGTCCTGAAATAAATTAATATCTAATAATTTCCCAATAATAATGGTTTTGTTTAGTTACACCATTTGATCCAGCACAACTGAACTGTGGTCTGTCAGAACTGTATAAAAAGCCCTCATTAGGAGACACAACAAAAGGGATTTTTTTTTCTGCTATTTCTCTCCTGTTCAGATCATTCCTTAGGTCTTGTGCAGCTGCTACCTTGGAAGGTCATCATTGCCCTTTGAAGAGGTTGCAGTGGTTCACACAGATTAGCACATGCACAGCCCCCAAGCCTGGCAGCCTCTCTCTGTGGGACTTCATTAAACTGAGTCCTAGCAAGTACAGAATTCATATACAAAATTCATCATTCTATTATTACAGCTTTCAGCCTATTAACATGTGCACACAGGAAGAAAGGGATATTTGTACATATGGCAAAAGCGATAAATCAGTTTTGGGCCATTAAGCGGTTCTGAGCCCTCTACTAATTCACTAATATTGCACGCTGACAGACACATTTGAGCCTGAATTACAAACAATTGTGTTCCTGTAGGTTTCACCAAGTTCTAAGCAATTTAACCAGACAGATCCTAGATTGGCAAAGCTTCTCCTGAACTGCCTGTGCACAGCCCACAAATCCTATATGAGTTATATGCACTGGCAAATAAACTCTGTGATGTGGCTAATCTCCTGGTACAACATATTATTATCACACATCAATATACCTGAGGTAGCTGTTTTGCAATGTCTCCACCAACAAACACAGCTTCAAGGTAAATCCAGAGGTTCTGTACAGTAATCCAGTTTTCAATTATCTCTGCAGTATTGGTCAGCTTCTGAACCCATTGTTGTATAGTGGATTTAAACGGTGCATTATACCTGCATGAACATGAGTTAAAGGGAAGAAGAACCTAAGATGATAATTGTTTACTCTGGGGGTTGATTAGATTTATACAATATGTACATTCATTAAGTTTTGTACCGGTTGCTCATCAGGGACCCCAGCATCATGAGGCTATCTTCCACCAAAGCTATTTTCTCTGATATATCTGATCCTTTCAGAAGAAGTTCTCCTCGAGTTTTGAACTGGCCAAAACTGAAAGCATGAATACTCCATTCACTGATGACGTGCTTCAATTTTGCTTCAATATCCTTTTCTTTGACAGCACTGATGCAGATATCCTGTGTAAAATTAAATTAGTAAATTATATTCATCTAAAGCTATTATAAAGCACTCTTATAAAGACTATTAAAATGTACTGGCTTGATCTAGTTCCCAGTGTAAGTTCAGGCTAATGAAAATATACTTTGAAACACCTCAAAGTTATTATATTTCAAACCAGATTATATTCTAGTACTACTTGTAACAGGTACATTTAATGGGCTATACTCCATCTTCACTACTACTAGCATCTTACACACACAAAATTCACTGAGTCAGTGAATCTGCATGAAGAATTTGTCTCTCTGTATGTATTAATACTTGAAATCAAGTAAACTGACAGAGGGGTTTAAAAAAAATAAACACTGCCAATCAAAACCAGTAAGTATTAAGAGAACAAAGTGTAGACTGACAACGTGCCTGTCTGCTACTTCTTGAAGACAGTGAGGACAGGACTGTCATAAAGCTGGTTACTGCACCAGAGGGAAAAGAATCAAACACTCAGACTGGATCCCAAATTCCAGTTCAGTAGTACATTGGATTCTATCACAGGTTTAAAGTCTTTCCTGAAGTGTAAGGCTGGAACTCTGAACTCTAAATTCTTGCCTGGGAACTGGGTACAGCAGAGGTTTCATGGTTTTGCCTTAAAAATCCTCATTTGTGGAACAAGACAAAACAGGTCACTACTCTGGAAACAATACAGGTTTAGCTAAGTGGCCATGGAAGTGAAGTTAAAAACTGTTGGGGTTTTCCTTCTTTAGTTTTAGCTATGCTTTATTCTTGCAAAAGGTAACAAGCATGAAGCTAAGGCACTTGCTAGATAACTTCTGCCCCCAAAACAGAGGAGACAGTGACTTTGTAGCTTGTGCACACTCCAGATGCCTTCTCATCTATCTGTGTTCTTGTGAAGGGTCACTTTTGAAATACAAAACAACTTAATTCTTCTTTAATCCCATATCCTCCACTTTTACTGTGTTCCGAGGATTTTTAGCACTTAACAGGATCAGTCTTACATCAACTGTTTTTTTCTCTCTGATTAGGCATTTAAAGGGAAGAAAAAATATATAAGTAGGCAGGCCCTAAATCAGAAGCATGACAAAATCACACTACTCTTAAAACAACAGAAGTCCTCCTATGGAAGGGTTAGTGTAATACCACCTACATATTTAAATCTTCTCCAGAATAAAAGTGAAATAAACCAACCATGAGTGCCAACACCAACTACCAAACTCCACTGTTTCAAAGGAATTCTTCAACTAAACTAAATTTTTAATGTTACAAAGCTGACTAGAAACAGGATTTCAAAAGCACCAGATCCCAAGTTAATAATTACCAAAAAAAAAAATCAAACAAAACAAAACAGAAAACAGAAAACAAATCAAACAATCAAACAAAACAAAACAGAAAAGTACATATACCTCAATATCTTCTTTATGTTTTAATAAAGGGGCATCCATTATGTTTTTTAAAGTGAAATTTTCTGAGTCAACATCAAAGTGATGCCCAGTTACTTGTGCAATTTTTTCCCAGTGTCTTGACAACATTGCCTAGAAAAGTCCATAGGAATGGGTTTTTTAAAAATTGTATTAATTTTTGGTCTAGAATGATCACATACTTTTGCACTGCATCTGTTAAACAAATAGGAGAGTCCTGATTTCCACTGCACTGAAAGCATTAGTAGTTATTCTAATCATATTACAAAGGCTTTTCTTTTATTTTTCTATAACTAAGCCTAACTAGATATTTTGCTATAAATACAGCTGCTTTTATGTATAAAAAAGAATTATGGAAAGCATCTTGTAGTCATATAACATGGTCTTCAAGAGGGTTTCTTGAGTGACTCATCTCCAAATTATTATGCTGAACATACTTTGTTTTTCATCATTTCAAGCAAAGGACAGCTCTCAGTGAAGTCCTCAATTTTTTTTTTTAGGTCTTGAAAAGCTTGCCATTCCTTCAATGCTTTTGGTAACTTTCGGATCCTTTAAAAAGCACAAAAAGAAAAAAGAAATATTTATTCTTTATAATCACCATCCTACACTTAATAGTACAACATATTGTCATTTTTAAATGAGTTGACCAGTAGATTGCAAATAAAAATCCAGCTGCAAGCTGGCAATATATTATATATAGCTGATCATTTGTGACTGCGGGCATGAAACAGTGCTAAAGACAGCACAAATTACACTAGAATAGTTTGGTTTCTATTTCAGTTTGAATTAAAGGAAGTTAATATCATGTGCAAACCCATAGCTGAAATTAAGTTCCTGCAGTGTCATTGTTTTAGTAAAATTTGAAAATGCACCTCATCTTGTAAAGATGTAAAATGATTAAACAACATATATTTTCCCAGCAAAATAAAATACATCCTAAACTAAAGCTATTCTGCTTGCAAAGAGAAAAAAATTTCTGTTTCAATCAAACAAGTCTTAATTCATACCTGGTTTGTATGAAAGATATTCAAAGCAAAATTTTCCTTTATGCACAACTTAAAATGGAAAAAAAAATTTAAAGTGAAGAACCTCTTGTACTGTGAATTGTCACAGCTCCTCTCACTTCTATACCAGTCAATGCCAATTCTCATCTGCCAAAGCTATGGACCAAAGACCGACAGCAGTTCTCTTACAGCTCAATTGCAGAAAAAAGCTGCAAAAAAGCTGCCCATAATGACAAATTCCTTCCAAAAAATTCTCCATTCTCCATTTTTCACAGTTCAAAATCAGACAGATCTGTCACACAATGCTGTAACATGAGCAAATTCTTCACTGCTTCCTGGTTAGAGGCAGATGAACATATGCATACTGTCATGGCACTGCAATAACTGCTACAGTCTTTCATCTTGAATCCAACAGTAGATAGCATTAAATATGCTGGAGAAAAGCATTGCAAAATGGAAAATTTATACTCTGTCTCCTTGTATCAAGAAGGCTTTAAGGGGCAGTTCCTGGCTAATTCTATCCTGAGGCTTAGCAAGTAACATCTAATAAACTTGTCTAGGGGTGGCTATTAGAAATGGGATCTCTTAGCTTGGTAATGAAAATGGCAATTTTTTAAAAAATTCAAATAACTTTTTTCTTTGTCTTAATAATATCTTCTAAAAGCAAGTTCCATGAGCTGTGCATTATGTTAAAAAACTACTCCATTGATCAGGTTTACATTTCTGTCCTAAATTTACTGGACATTCTCTTTACACTGTATCACAGTAAAATATAAAGGGAAACCTCTCCAGCTGTTATTATAAACTTCTACTATGCTCTCTAAATATTTCTTCTTCTTATCTCTTTCTAATAGGATTTATTTTTACCTACAGTTATTTTTTTTTACTTTTCTTTACATGATTATAAGTTGTCTATTATATTACTATTTTTAAAAGGTAGCAAAACAAAATTACATCAAAGAACTATGCATATCTTTACAACTAGTCTGAAGCAGTAATTGCACTTCCAGGGTTCCTGCTTCTTTCATAACACAGCATACCGTCTTAGCTATTTCTGTGAGTATCCCCTGTATGTTGTTTCAATTTCTCTGCCTTTAAACAGAATAGTTTGTTGCAATAATGCTATCAAACTGCCAAAAGAAGGATAGTACTGGGTTGGACTTCTATTACAAAAAAAAGCGCATTTATTGCCTATTAGTAGTCACACTGCTCCAAATATAGCTCAACACTTGAGAGGAAAAACAAAAATATCACACATTAAGTTCAAAGAGAAATTAAAACTATTGCTGTGCAACGGCTTCCTTCAGGGTTCTTGAGAAGGAAGCATGAAAAGTCCTAGAGCCTGTAAAACAGAATTAACTACAGAAAAAATTATGATGCAGATTCCAGAATTCTACGGAAATGAGATGAAGACTTAAGCTGTCCAAATGCAGAAATATATGTTTCACATGCATTCATTTTTACTATTCTTATTTTTTAAAAAGAGGTTGGATTGTTGGTTTGGTTTTTTTTCAAAGTAACAACTAAAAGACGGTTCAATCAGTTTTTTGTGGAAAACATTATTGCTTCAAACTTCATAAATAACCCCTCAGAATATAGCATGGCTATCTACCCTTCTTGAAATAACAACTACAATTTAGGCAAATGTGCAGAAGTAAACAGTCAGTTCAAAATTCCATCTAATACCATGGACTAACAATTAGTTAGCTGTAAACTAAACCGCTGAGAAGGTACTGCATAAGATCAGCTTTGAAAGTTATTTATACTTACAACCACCTTGACACAGGTTTGTGCTCCTGTTTATTAAATAAGCTACAGCCTACCATGTCAATGTACCCCAACAAGCCTCAAGTGACTCACAAGCCAGATGCATATTGCACCACAGTGCAGCTGTGCCCAACACTGAGCATGAGATGGACCAACATTCTTCGGCCCCCTCGGAGCAATTTTCACAAGCTAATTGAAAAACAGAGCTAGAAACAAAAATTGCATGTACTTCAACCAAAAAAAAACCAACTTACTTGCTTTGAAAATCCAGAAGTTCACAGTTAAGATTTTCAATATTTAAATCATTCCAAAGCATTTCATTGTATCTATCGATACTAGAAGTAACTGTATCATAAAGACTGTAAAGTTTCTGAAGCAATGTAAGTTCACGTTTAATTCTGTGAAGTTCAGGATACTCTGTTTCAAATTTTAAAATTGGAAATTCATGTGTGTTAATTAGGTATTCATGTCAAATTCATGTTCATGTATACACAAACATAAGAATCAATGCATTTCTAATAATATTATTTAATAAATGAATTAAATCGGACTTGCCGTTTTCTAGATCGTGTCTAGGAATACAAATTTTTCTACTTTCATTATTAAGAACAACAGATTTTGATGCACAGTAATTGCTTAGACTGCTGATTTTTTTAAATCAATACTATTCTGTAGCAGTAGATGTAATCTTGTAATTGAGAGAGACAATGTCAAAAAAGTGGATGATATGGTAATGAAATACAATATAATTTTAGACAAGAACTAAAATATCCCCTATGTCAATTTACACTATTTACTTAAGAGGCGAGTTTGGGGGTGAGGGGCGTGCTTTCAAATGAAATATATAGAATACTTTAGACAATAAAAGTATTTAAAATGAACATCCTTAACAGAAATGTTTTCTTTACTTTCTCTCATATCTTTTGGAATTGCAAGTAAAACATATTTGGATTACTGCATATGCCCTCAGACAGGAAAATATACTCAATTTAGTATGCACAAATCAAAGTGCTCATCATACATTCCACTGTAGTTCACACCACAGTTTTCCAAAGGAACTGTGTCTGACTAGGAGACATAAGGACATTACAGATCAGTTGCATAGCCCAAGGGAATTCATTATGCAACTGGAGCAGGGACAATCTAAGTACTTTGGCAACATGTTTCCCAAATTTGTACAGGGCAGGATACTGGCAGGAGATGTGCTTAGCTCTGAACAGAAGAAGCAAGAGAGCTAAGCATCTGGACCCTGAGACACACAGAGCATTGCAGTATTTTTCCACCTGATGTCTATGTATGTGCACACCAAGAGCCAGTTTCACCCAGCTGCTTTTCATAGGAAAGACTATTATAATTTACTACAAGGAAATCTTTCTGCGATTTTTCTAAATTTCCATGCATTTAGCAGGAATCATGAGAAAAATTTAATAGCCTAGAAACAGGTATACCTATCCCCTGAGAAACTACCTGTGATGGGAAGACCAAATAATTCTTCCCCAGCAGAAAGAGAGAGATACATCCTCCACACTTCATCAAATTTAGCTTGAAAGATCTGTAATCTGTCACTTGCTTCATGGGGAGGAATATTGTCCTCACTGGGGCCCCTGCAAAAACCAAAACAAATTCAGTGAATTGTCAACCATACAGGTTTCACAAAGAGACAGAACAGAACACAAATCAAATTTACTGAACATTATGTAATATTTTTTAACATTTTTTCTGTAAATTCTCACAAGACACTAAAAGAAAAAATGCAGCACATACTCAGTGTACCAAGATTACATATTCAGCAGTCCTTGCAAGAAAGCCCGATTTCTTTTCTAATTAAAAAATTCATGTTACCACATATCTTATCAACAGCTAAAGATCTGCAAATGTTTTATCTTTGTTATTTCCTGTTTCTTCTGTAAAACAAATTTTAATAGTTATTCTCGTTTATATTTTAAAAAGGGAAAGATAGATATATAAATCAGGAGTGAAAACTGTGTAGGTGGCACTAGAACCATAATTAAGTAGTCCTAAAAATAGGAGGAAAAAAATGCCATTTTGCCTAATGAGCACATCTCAGCCGTAGGACTGGGTACCATTCCTGGATCTCACACCTGGGACCAGTTCTTGGCCACATCATGATATTTTGGGATGAGAACTCTGTCATCTTCTGTTGTGCCATGGTTATTTCTAGAAAGAAATTCAGGCAGATGGGCAGAAAGCAGAGCAGGCTGGCTGCTTGGCAAGGGAAATGGGACCAGGAGATGAAAGCATAAACAGAGTCAGCAAAGGCAGCCAAGGCGTGACCCCACAGAACCTGAGCAGGAAGAGCAGGGTGGTAATCATGTGTTGGAGCTGCAGTCAGGGACCAAGCAGTGAAGCCTCAAATCAAAAGCAGATCCCATAGGATGGGGTGTCAGCCTTGCTGAGGCCTCCCAGCAGAGATGCATTGGAGTTCTCTCTCACCAAAGGAGGGCAGCCCTCAAAGGTCAGGTATTGTCCTAGAGCCATAATGGATCACAGCAAGCCAAATCCTGTTTTTCTTTCCTTGTTGCTACTGTAGGTGTGTGCAATGAACCAAAATTTACATCTTCAAAAGTGATCAAGTAAGTTTAAAAGTAAGGCTGAGTAAGACAGTGAATTTAGAAATACCTAGAACTAGTTTCTCCAGTCACATCCAAGACACTGCTTTAATACTTACTGTTAAATATCCCCCAAAGCACTTTATTGAGTGAAGACTCCAAAAAAAAAAATTCACATTTTGATCTGGATTAAGAATTTGATTTTTTTTTCCCCACAACCTATTAACTCTTATGGTATATCACTGACTCCAGCACTGAAATTACAGGAACAAATATTTAACAGTAAGACTGTACTCCCACCTTATATTAATCTGAAATAGGCCTTTTTTCAGGTGTAATATATACAGTGATGCTGTGCTGCATTTATTTTCTGAAGCCCTTTAGATACACCATTTTCAAACAATCACTAATGAAGCATAATTGTATTGCAACACTGTCACCTACTTTTCATCATATTCTTTATAAAATCCTGCAGTATCAATTTGGAATTTTTGAACACCTCTCAGTAAATCTGTTTTCATGTCTGGCTGTACCTTCAACAGCAAGTCCTCAACCTGTCGTGCCTATATGCAGACAAAGAGAAAAAAACAGGCACAAGAGAACGAATGTGGGAAACAAAAACATTAATTTGGTAAATAGTTTTGTTCTATCATTTCAATAATAAGAGAGCTGACAATAATGATTTGAGAAATAATACAACTACAGTACCTGTGTGTTTAGGTTCTTCCAGGCATAGGCCAATCCATCACCTCTTTCTGTATTTTCATCTTGAAAGAGCAGGTTGTATTTATGAAGAACAGAATAAGATTCTTCTATATGTCCAACTGTCATGTCAATTTTAATCTCATTCTCTCGGATCTCCTTCAGTGCTTCCATTGCTTGCCGTACATCATGAAGGTCATGGATAGGCCTGCTTAACCTCTTGCTAACATTTTCAATGAATGAATAAATTTCACCCACATCTGTGGCAGACTTTTTATTTAAAGCTAATCCAAATGTTCTTTGTCTTGAGCGGCATTCCTGAATTAAAGCTATTTTCAATGACTCTGTTGCAACTTCTATTGATTGCAGTGCACAATGATTGGGCAGTTCTCTGATTTGCATTTCTAATTGCTAAGAAAAATACAAGTGTTCAGCACTTAATTTCACTAAAATTTATCTGAACAGTTCATTTTAATTAAAGATAAATACTTACAGAAAAGTATCTGATTTGAGATTGGAATTCAGCCATTGTTGGTTTAGTATCTATAAATTCCTTCACTTTTTCTTCTGGATCCTACTTAAAAGAAGTTTATTTTAATAACTATTTAGCATTACTATTATAATAACCTACAGGGCACCCAGCTGCCAGATGTATTGTACAAACACAAAATGTTCCCTCTCTAAAAGTACTTGAGATGTAAGCATTAATTAGTATAAGCACAAATTATTTTACTTGAACTGCCTTATCTGAGTCTTATTTTTTTGTATAATACTCTTTGAAGAACTTGTAGTCTGTAAATCAAAAAGTGACACAGGTCAGGATATCCCTTATCCATCCAAATGTTACTACAAAATTTACAACGTAGCTGCTAAAATTTTGCGGGAAATATTTCAGCACAGATCTACATACATTTCCTTCCTATACTTCCTTTTGTCTGCAACCCCACCAAAGCAGTTCACATCCTCTAACAGGTATTTAAATGGGAGAAATTGCACTTGGTCATCTTCACTCTTCCTGAAACAGCATCTTTCAACTGCAGTTTCCAGCTGCAGTTTGAAGAAAACAGTTTGCAGGGAAGGATGGATCATTTAGCTTGTTGGAGATTGTTTATAGGCAATAGAGCATTGAGCATCCTTCCTTTTCTTAAGGTAAGCCAGTGTCTGCAGAGATGAGAAATCAGCGGCAGCTCAACAAATGTGCAAGATTCTCAGTTCAATTACAAACAGATGATCTTCACCCTGTCAGTAACACTGCCCTGCAGTCTGCACTGTGAGATCCCTGAGAGTCTGTTTGCACTTCTCTGGCCAATAATGAGTTACCAGCAACAGTTCCCAATGGTCCAAGAGAGATTCTAAAGGTGGGGGGAACAGTGCCACATGCCTCCTGAGGAATTCTAAATTAAAGAAGCAGGTTAATTTACTATTTTAGAAGATTTTAGTAAAAAAGAAACATCATTCTATTTAATCACCCAATGTGACTGTGTCTTTCTGGGTGAAATGACATGCTACCAACATGGACTTAGCACAAACAGTATCTCAACCAAACTGAGCATTAAGCTTTGGAAATTCAGAAGCCACAAAGAGGTGAAAATCCTCTCTCAGCCTGGATAGAAGAGTCAGCTGTGAGAACAAGGTCACTTAAGGGCTGATTTAGGAAGAGGAAGTTAAAAATAGTGAGCAGTTACAAAGATAAAATTAATCCTGTTTTGATTGCTTATTTCTTTTGCTTTT
Source organism: Dicaeum eximium (assembly GCA_013396995.1). Lineage (NCBI taxonomy): Eukaryota > Metazoa > Chordata > Aves > Passeriformes > Dicaeidae > Dicaeum > Dicaeum eximium. Next base: position 247,984 of record VWZP01006390.1, read on the forward strand.
GGCCTGACTAAAGCACCTTTGATAGGCAAGACCAGTAGTTGTCCATTCACAGGACTGAATTTCACTAGTCAGAATGTCCACAAGGTTTTATTTCATGATGTCCTGACAAAACACTCCTCAGAGTTTTACCATTTATGTGACTGGACCCACTTCCTAATGAAGATAACTCCATCAACCCAGATTCACTTCAGCTTTCAAGTCTTCATTGCTGAAAGATTTCCTAGATATAGGTTATCTTTTTCTTTTTTTTTTTAAATTAAGAAATAGGAAAATATCTTTCAGCAGTGGTTACTTGGGAAGAACTAGTCAGTTTAATAATCAGGAGTAGCTTTGTAGTCTCCAATACCTAAGAGATCCTGCTCAACTATTATTTTCATAACACATTAGTTACAGCATAACAAGATGCTGTGGGAAAGATTTATAAGCATATGAAAGCATAAGCTTGTTTATGTTCCAAAATTTTTGTGTTCTTCTGCTTTCTTTCTTAGATTATATAATTGGTAAAGATTTGCAAGTTCTGTTCAACACAAGAGCAGACAGGAATTATGGATGTATGGATTCCACCATGAAACCAATGCTTCCTACTGAGTACAGACTCCTTATGCAACCAATAACCTTTCTTTTTCCAATATATTTAGATTTTACAACACAGTAACATATTATATTAAGCATGTAGTTAACCTTGTTCCAGATGTCTGAAAATTCAGAAAAGGTCTTCAGAAGAACCAGTGCTTCAGTTTTAAGAGACAAAATAATTGTATTTAATTGGATCACCACTTTGTTTACATCCTTATGTTCGATGATCTGCTTGTCTAAAGGTTTCAGTGCCACCATCCTGGTGAGTTTGCTTTCATCACCTATCTCCAAAGCAACAGCTTGTTCAACCTGGTATAAATTAAACAAGAAAAAAAAATCTACTAGTTTGTTTGGGATTTTATTTTTATTTTTAAATTACGGAATGCGCAATGAGGCTCGGATAATAAGTACTTCTAAGGACAGACAGAAAGTGCATTGAAACGTCCACAGGGAGACCCCTGTTTTCAGCTTGGAATTTTACAGAGTTATAGTTCTAGTGTTAAAGCTGATTTTATAAAAAATTGTCATGCAGAGCTCTGTATTAATCATCTCTGAATTACATCAGTCAAATATGCACTATATGCAAGTACAATTGTGCTGTTTTCTCCTCCTACACATCTGCTAAAGTCTTTCTACCTTCTTTAGTGTAAAATTACAATCTATACCCATTCTTGCCCATAGAAAGTCCTGGAGGAAGTGGAGGGTTGGCTGCTTGGAAATAAGCTAACATTCTGCTGAACAAAACAGAGTTCAGTCAACTCTCTCCTAGCTTGTTTTTTATTTAATCTTAATTATTTTTTATTTGCAGGACTTGAATGTGGGTTTTTTCACTGAAATTAACTATGTTTTTAATGTCATATGAACAAGAGAAAATATTTTTACAGACACTTTTCAGCATAGATCTACATACATTTATATTTTGTTCCCAGATGAGACAATTAAGGCCACATGATTACCAATACTGTGGATTCTTGTCCTTCAACAAATTTCAGTTTCTATCTAAACCTCAGACCTTCCCAAGGTTTTAGTGCTGATTTTGATGCCAGGTAAAATATTTGTACTATATTAACTGTAGTACTGGATAGGTGCCATATGGAGGCTTGCAGTTTAACTTAAGAGTTTTTGTCTGGGAAGAGGGATAATAATTTATATTCAACTGGTAGTACTTACACATAATGTTTGTTCTACACTATCATCATCATATTTAAACAGTATATTTAAAAGATTTTTTAAAGCAACTTTTGATTTTAATATTAGAAACTACTAAACATAAGATTTATGAGCTATTACTCTTATGTTTTATTAATTTGCATGGAGATTAAAAACTAGGCTTTCACTTAACAGGAAGATCCACCAAGTAACAAGTCAAAGTATTGGTACAGAATATAATCTTAAGAGATGTTAAGCAAAATACCAATTTTTTAAAATAATCAAAATAAAATACTTACCTGCTGCTGTTTATGATGTAAATGAGCAAATTTCCACAGAGGAATATCTTTGGCTACTGATAGTATGATATTTATTGCTTTGTTTACAGCACTCTGAAAAAAGCAAAACATTCACCTTGAGCTCACGGAGATATTATGTGGGTGGGGGATGATCATCTAAATAATATCAAAGTTGAAAAATTATACCTCTGTCTTTAAAGGAAATACTCTAATAAGCATGACACCCAAAAGCACATTTTTTAAGGGGAAAGAGTACTCCATAGTTTTATTACAGTCCTTCCAAGTTTATGTGGTTTTCAAACAAGAATATAAGAGACCTTTATCAACAGTAATCATTAATCACTGGAGATTATAATTGAGTTAAAGTAGTATTTCCCTTTAAACTGGTTATAAACATTATGTGTTATTAATAATGGTTTTCATGTTCACACCAGAATGCTTGAATATATTTGTCTGAATTTGTGATGGTGTAGTCTATAATCTATACTGGCACTTCGGAAATTGTCAGATGACTTCTATGTATGGTATTTTAAAATCACACTTTGTGGCCTGATTTCTTACTGACAACACCATGAAGGCTACACATAAAACATGAGAAATAACTCAGTTACTGATTTTGACAGTCACCATCCTAAATGAAAAGTCCAGAAATCAACACCATAAGCAACTACTACTCTGAATAATTTCAGATATCATAGGATATTGCAAATATGTATCTAAGAATTTTGCTGAACTAGTGTAAGTTTAAAAGAGTGTTTAATTTTTTTCACAGTTTAGGGCTTCAGGCTGGTAACATTTTTCTTTACATTTCACTACTGCTGAATGCTGATTTATGAATGACACTTTAAACTGATTTTAAATTCTGAAAGAGTTTAAAGAGACCAGGAAGTCCATCAGGCTGTATTGATGGCATTAATTTTTACTTTTTCACTCATTTTGAAATGTTTGCCTCTAAGTAGAGGTTTGTGAATTACTGAGTTACTGAGCTTTGAGAAAAACAGTTCCTTCTCACAGCCTGTGTAACAAACTTGATCCATGGTTTCATGTCCTTAGCACCCACTGTCATCATGAACTCAAGTGACTTTTTACCTTTTCTTTCCCTTCCTTTTAGTTCTTATACCAGATTAAACTTGCCCATATTGCTTTAAAACAATGCATTTATGAATGTTTTACAGTAAATGACTGAGATGTGCAATTATTTTGTTACCTGAATATCTTCAAGACTTGGTCTCAAGACAATATTTGGAATAGTCAGTTGAATTTCAGCTCTGAACAAAGGAACCCTGTGTGCCTCTACAAACTTAGTTGTCTGATACCTGGAGTCAATAACATGCAGTCGATGTCTTAAGGACTCTAAAGAAATCTTCATGCCTAAATAAATGTAATAATTAAGTCAGAATTTTTTTTTACCACAATAAGCCTGGGGGGGAAAAATCTTGAAGTTTTACTTTAAAAATTAAACATATCTGACAAAACCAGACTCACATCTGATCAAAGAGTCAGTATTCTTCTGACAAAGCTGTTCCATCAGGTTATAGTAGCTACAGGACTGGCATTCTTGGCAACGTGTTTTCTGTTTCATGTCAAGATGTGTACAGGCAAAGGAATCCTCAACAGTGAAAGGGAAATTCTTGGGTAAATAATCAGATTATCCAGCATATAAATGAAATATCAAGTATCTGACTAGGCTGTAAAAGGCTACCTTTTTTACATTGTAGAGGTCTTACCTCCAGAGTTCTTCCAGCATCTGCTTTCAGACTGTGCTTAAGAATATCTATAAGTTCATACACAGAGCATTCCACTTGTTGGCTCTGCCTACAAAAACAACCTTACAGTCACCCATGGGGAATCAAACATAAGGAATACCTTTTGTTATTTCCCAGGCACACACCCCCTGTCCCACTGCACTTGTGTGCAGGGAAATGCCCTTTTGATGTTTTTCTGTTTGTTCCTGTTCCTTGGGCATAAAGAGATTTAAAACATGCTGACTAACAACAAACCCATTTGTCAGATTCTATTATACCTGATTCAACTGGACTTAATAAAAATTTTGTTTAAAAAAGGCTTTTTCCAGCTATAGCTAATAAAACAGGTTTATCATGATGAGGCAGTAAGATAATCTGTGAAATCAGAATGACTAAAATAAAAACAAAAGAAGTATTAAGAAACAAGCAATTAACATATGGATGAGATATCAAGTCCCATCCACCTTGTCAGAATGCTATAAGAAAAAATGTAAGAAATGCTAAACAAATGCTAAATGCCAAATACTATGCTATTTAACAACTGCTGTGTTCAAGACACTTTGGAGTTTCTCCCCTGCACCCTAAGATTATCACTTTGCTCTAGACTACTACTCTGTTACAATAACATTTTAAAAGTAAAGGCTCTATGCACACAAAAGTAGTAAGTAAATAAACCCTCCCAAAAATGGCCTTCAAGTCTGTGCAATTAAGAAACCTACTGAGCCAGTTTGGAAGCAGTAGAGATAGCAAGCTTTTCTATTTGTTCCAAGAAGGAAGTCACATCTATAGGTTCATCTTCTGGCAAAACTATCAGAGCAGTGTTTGACATGTCCTTGAGAATTCTTTCAATTCTGCATTCCAGGGTATCAGACGCTGCTTTGACTACATAGTCCAACTCCCTCAGGGCACTGTAAACGTTCTGAATAACTAAACAAGGATAACAAAATGAAAACAAATCAATGCAAAACACAGACCTATTAAGTCTCATCTCCCCTCCCTCCCATTCACTCATACCTCACCCCAGGTTTTAAAATAAAATGAGGATTTAACGGCGATGATATATGAAATGAAGGCCTGAAACATGGACTTGCTGTACTTTTGGGTCTTTAGATTAAACCATTTTATAATAAACAGAACAATATTCTTAAAAATACCTCTTCTTGTTGGTAATAACATTGTAATGAAAAGGATCAACAAAATAGAACAGAAAACATAAAGGATACAAGTGCCCAAAAATTATTTTGGTCCTCCTACATACCTACACAGCAAAATGCAGTACTTTACCATTGTAATTAATTTCTAAATTAAATGGCTAAAATTCCCCCAGCCAAGACTACAGCCTTGTTAAACCATTAGATTTCTTCTTTCATATGTATGACCTAATTTACTTTGGAAATAGATAAACTTATTGCTTTAAGAAATGTGTTTATTAAACTAAAGGTAAAATTGACTGTTTCTGCTGTTTCTGAATACATTGGAAAAATTCTTCCCCTTTCATCCTTCCACTGCAAAATAGAAAGAAATACAGCATCTGATGTCTAAGTTCTAAGTTTAATATCTATAAATATACAGATGTACATTTCTACTGTATGTAGAAAGACATCACCATGGTATGTAAGGCACAGCAGTGTGACAGAGCTGTCCAAGTGCTAATGTTTTAAGTGGGAAGTGTCATTTCTTGCTACTAGGAAGTTAATGATGGAACTTGACTTCTTTATTGTCTAATACAGAAAAGCAGTCCAACAAATTCCTTAGATATTTTTTTAATATATAAATTCAGTAGTCCTAATCTATTTTTCTGCAGTGTCTCCTGAGTTTTAGTCTAGAAGGTAACTATGGACTCCCATATTTCTAGATGGAGTTCCCTTAGATGGAAAAAAGACACATGACACATTACACTTGATTTCAGCACATTGCTGGCAGGTAAGAGCTATTTTGGGCACACCAAACCAGGGGCTATTTGTAGGTGTCCAACAAACATTCTGGGCATGTCAAACATTGCCTGTCTTCAAAAAGACACTCGAGAAAAGAATTCCCTTCTAGGTGCACCTGCACATCAGCTGCACCAGCAGGAAACAGCCCAGATAGCTCCATTATATCTAAATTGTTGAAACGGGACAGTTTCCACCAGAAACAATGGTGATACAAAGAACAATTACAACCTGAATTATACCTATTCAGATTCTTAAAACAGTGCAGAGAGTACCTAAATGAAAAAATAAAGAAATACTATTGTAAAGACCTTCCTTATCATGTCTTACTAAAAAACACAAATTAAACACAAAAATTCATTTTAGAGCTATAAAACAAATTTTAAAAAAAAATTTGCCATTTGGTTCTCATGCTCTGGTCAGGCAAAGGTCAAGTAAAGCTGAAGGGTGACCAGCCCTGCCTTAAGCACTGGTCAGAGCCCCGTGCACCAGTGCCACATGGCAGAGTCATAAATAAACAGCTGCACAAACCTGTGCCACATTTCACTTTCAGATTTAGACTGTACCTTTCCTGTTTATATTGCTGCTTTTCCTTTTGAAGAAGGAAAGGGAAAGCCAAACATCAATCAACCGCAACTGAAAAACTAATTTACAAGCATGAGTTATTGTTTTCTCATGAAACTGCAACATGAAAGTCTTGGTGATAGTTTTATATATGCCCATTTCAATGACATTTTACAAGAGCTAATAAATTTTATGCTGTATTTGATAGGGTTAAGGTTGTGTCCTACTGGTTATGTGGAAAATCTCAATGCCTAACAAAAAACATTTTCTTGGGAAAAAAATAGGATTTGGGCAGAAATCGCCAACCTTGATTTCAGACATGTCACTTTTAGGATGTTCAGCATAAATTATGAAGATTTTTTTTTAATAGAAAATATATTATTAAAACACCCATAACCGTTCTCTTGTATCACATTCTTGTAGCAGGTGGGCTAAAATTATCCACCTAAAGTGAAGAGGTCAGTCCACAAATACATTTTTCACAGAGAAGCAAAAATAAATGCAGACACCTCACAGTATGAACTGCTCACCACTTCTTCTCCTATTACCTACATTTACTGATGTTCAAAGAAGTCCATGACAGCTGCATCAGGCCCGGGGTAAAGGCATCCTCAATTTGTCCTATCAATGGCTTCATCAGGGGTTTCAGCACAACAGGGATCCTATTCAGATGTTCCTTGTAACTGATCAACAGGTTCTGGAGTCTGAAAGACATGATCATGCTTATAATGTGATCAACTCAGGTATTTGAAACACACAGAATTTTGGACACATTTTCTGTTAATAAGGTTTGCAAGTTCTGATCCCATCTTAAAAATAAGAACCCTTCCCAGCTCCTCCTAACTCCAACCAGGCCTCTTTGTCCTTACCAACAGCAAAACCAGACTGAAGAAATAAGTACCTCCAGAGACTGAAGAAATAAGTACCTCCAGCAAAGTGACTGTGATCAATTGATGGAATTTTTCTCCCAAGAAAAATTATTTACAATTTAAAAAAAAAAAAAGAAAGAATAGAAAAAGGTAATTGAAAACATGGCATTTTTGTTTCCATCTTCCCATCTCACAAGACATGGCATGAAATTACACTGCTTATAAGAAAAGCTACGTACAAACCACTTAGAACCCCGGATCCCAAAGAAAAAGAGTCCAAATTCTGAAGCAAGGCTTACCAATATAGTTCCATGAAAATGGAGTTACACAAAGAAACTGCATGAACAAGAATTAGACACAAATACAATTCAAAGGTCAGATACATCATGGGCTCCTTACAAGAACTGCTGCAAAAACAGCAATAGCTGTGTTCTGCACCAGATTAAAATCATGACTTTAGACATCATTGTTACAAACCATATACTGAGATAATCCATTCACATTACACCCAGAACTGTTTTTTCAATATTGTTAATCAAAAATCTACATCCCCTAAATATTTCTTCTTTGCTTGAGGAGTCAGTAGGAAGGTTTTTTAGAGTAGAATTACGTTTGGCTTTCTTTTTTTAATGCAAACATTTTCTGTACTGTTTTTCATGTTGGATGGCAAAATTTGGAGCTGTTGCTGTTTGGAGATCTGTAGCACTCAGAGTTTACCTTGCACGTTAAAAATTTTACTTTGTTAATTGCCTTTAAACACTCCACAGATAAACAAAGAAAAACATTCTTTGTAAGACTGAAACACTGAAAATTTCAACAACAGAGGAGGGGTTGATATATCTATGAAACTCTTTAAATTTCATCCCTCTTTGTCCAATTCTAATTAAGAAATGACAAACACTCCTCACAAAGCACTGCTTTTTTAAGACTGAATATCTCTGTTGAGAGAGTTATAGAATTAACAACCAGCATCCCTGAGAATGAAAGAACTCTTGCAGCAGGGATTTGGATTGTTACAAGAAACAGAAAGAAATTACTTTAAATCAACAAAAGTGAATTTAAATATTCAACATGAGAGACCAAGTTATAATTAGGCAATGTTAAGTTCTAAGTTGGAATACTTAGGCAGTGTATTCCCTTTACACATGTTTGGGTTGTGCAGTAATCAAGTGGTAAATTCCACCTTATTTTTCCAACAGGAAAAAAAAAAGCTTCTGATACTAAGTGTAATATTTTGGAGTGAAATTGCTATATTAGAGTGAGCAGATGCACTCTAACAATAATAATAGCAGTACCTAGGAGCTCCACTTAGAAAGCAGCTGTTGAAGTAACAAAACAAAAACATGTAGGCATTTCCAAGTAATGAGATATGTGTGGAAATAGGAACAACTGCATGTTAATATGGAAATACAGGGGAAAACAATTAAAATTCAATTAAACTCCATCAAAGAGAAAAATTATAATAAATCAAAAGCAATATCTGCAACAAACTCAAAAGTAGGGATTCTCATTTGCAGATGAGAAACAAATCCAAAAAGTGTTCACTCACTCCCTTTGTTGTCTTTTAATCCGTTCTTCATCTGCACACAAGCCGAGGACAACATCTGGAACTTCAAAATGCATTTTTCTCAGGTATTTTGTCTCATAAAGTACTTCCAGGACCATTGGGTCTAAGTTTACAAATAATTCCTTCATGTAGCCATGAAAAAAAGAAATAGAAAATAAGACACTAGTTTGGTACTTACACGTAGTGTGATATAACTGGATCATATAAAGAGATTTAGAGAAAGAGATTATGGGTTTCCTGAAGTATTAATCAACCAATATCTTAAGCTGATTTCAATTTCTTGTGACTCCTTCACTATGCCCTAATGACTTACCTCCCCTGACTTCCCAAGTTTAATTCTAGTTCTGCAGCCCCAAGCTACATTCTCTGGAAGTTAATTTGCCTTTTCATGTCAGCTTCCCCATCAGTAACTAGGGAGAAATATTGTGAAGGTTGATCTTCACACTTTTGGGGGCACTAAATGTTTTTAAGATGCTATATAAACTTGAAAACTACGTTTTAGTTGTGCATTGTGAAATCATTAGTAGAAAAAAATGCCACATTTTAACCAAAATTTCTCTGTGTTTCAGCAGGAAAAAAATCTATGAAGTAAGAATGGTAAAATTTTCTGCCTCAGCAATCCATTTTGAAAGCAAATTAATGAATTATTGCAATATATTCAACACAGTGATATTGATCACTGCAGAAAAGAGCACGACATAACAAAAAATTCCTTCCTTGACTAAAATTTTGGTTAACATAGAAAATAAACAAGGAAATAACAGCTAAAGAATGTAGATAAGTCAGTAGTAGATATGTATATACTGCCTCTTTTATATCCTGAATAAGACAGAAGCCTTATGAAGAAGAAACATTATGAGATGTATCATAAATATGCACAAAAAGGAAAAAAATATTTCAACCCAAGTAGCTCATTTTTTAACCCAGTTTAGGTTAATGTTTTCTTGTCTATCCATGATGAGATTAAAGTAGCACATGTAATACTAAATTATGTAACAGTAATACAAAGAATAGATCATATTTACCTTGGTTTCTGGGTGCCTGACAAGTAAGGAAGCACAGAGAGCATTCCTAGCCTGATCAGCAAACCTGAACCAGGCCCTATGATAAATGAGCTCAAACTCCAAAAGAACTGCAGCCATTCTATTGTAGTTCTTGATAACTTTTTTCATTTCCATTGTCTGCAATTTAGGGGGGAAAAAAAGGAAAAAGCACACTTAAGCAATTCAATACAGTCTAATACAGTGGCCTCCACCAGGCTTTTCGTCTCTACCACAGGAAAACAAAAGAAATAGAAATCTCTAAATTATGCTGTTTTGGAGACAAGGCAAGACACAGAAACATAGCAATATATTTAGGAATTCAATTATTAAGTAGTATTCAACTGCTCTAAGCAACAAGACTCTTTTCCTGATTTTTCCTCTCAATCTTGTTCATAGAACAAAGTCTCTGTTATGACATATGCAAGGCACTAATGGCCCACTGAGAAAGGTATAAAAATGATCCCACTGTTGGATTAGCTTGGATACAAGCTGCTAGAATAGTGAGTGTAGAAGTATACAAGTAAATTGTCTGTCTGTAAATAACATCCTTGAAAGCTTAGGATAAATCCTCCTCTGCTAATTTCCAACCTTCAAAAGTGTGGTTTTCTTTTTAAGGAACATCATTGGATGGTCAATTTTTCTGAATAACTGCTGAGCCCACATAATCTTCCCAGCTACCTAAAACACAGAAGATATGAGGTTATATTTCCATTAACTTAAAAACAGCCAAGAAATAAAGTAATTTTTCTCTCTCTTTTCCTTCATTCTTACTGGTGGTATATTACGTGGTATAGGTGGATTTTCCTTTTCCTTCTGATAGAGTTTTTGAATAAACTCTAAGTCTTGGCTGTACTGTTGAAGCACAATGGTATACTTCTCATTTAGATCAATATTATTTTCTCCTATTTGTTCAAGCTTCATCAGAAATCCCAGCATCTGTTCAGTCTAAAAAGGAAAATGGAGCATTTATTTCAGAAAACAACAGTTCAGAAAGTCATTGTCCATAAAGTATTTTATTAATTTAGAATATGCTATGTAAATTTGTAAGTCGTTTTCTAAGAAATACAGAAAATTCAATCCGGACAATTTTGTGAATTTTATTTCTATATTTTGTCCCACACTTACCCCTGTATGAACCAAGAAACTGTTATCACTACAGTTTGGGTTTTTTCTGACTATCAAATCCTCACTCCTTTTTTCCAGCAACCCGTTGTGGTAGAACAACTACACCTTTACTCACACTTCTTTAACATCTTGTGTCTGATCAGGGCCTGAGCCATTGAACAATACTGACATTAAGGAAACAGATGGCAGACATTATTTCATTACTCCTGCCAGTGAAACAGGAATAACTTAGAAATGCAACAGGAAACACCAGGATGAAGAAAGAAAATAAACTTCAAAATATAGAGCTGTAAAACTGGTATGGAAACGTGGAAGATACACTTTGCACGACGAAGGAATGAACATTCCTTTACAGCACTTCTGCAAGCAACTTTTAGAACATTTGAAATAGGTTTGATGTCCTCCAACACCAACTCAGGCATCCCCAGCACATTACAGAACACTGGCAGTAATGAAGAAGCTTAATAGGAGCTGTGGGTACTCGGCCCTTCCAAGCACCAGAAGCAGGGGTTTGCATTTGTAACCTTACTTACAGTTACAGTCTTCTCAAACCAGGAATCCACAAATTCCTGTATGGATTCATACAATGCTGCAATTTGGTTCTTAAATTCAAGGTAATCTTTTTCAAACTAGAATAAAAGCAAAAGGAAAAAAAATCATCTATAATGCCGCTTTCATTTTATAAAAAAAAATCCTTTCTGTGAAGCTTTTCAGGAATCTGTTTTATCTACCCAGTGCATGTGTTCAGCACTGCATTAAAAATAAGAGGAACAACATCAGCAGCAAAGGCATTTACACTCTAAGAAAGCAAACAAAACACAAGCAGTGCTAGGTAAAATGATTAAAGCCGCATCTTCATGAACACAAAGGAGCACAGAGGAACATAGACAGGCTGAGGAAAACTCATACCTTCATCAGAGAGAACAAAACACACTCACCAGCTGCTTGTAGCCTTGCCATAGGAGAGCCTCCAGCTCACTGCCCAGGTATGAAACCCACCAAAAGTGAGTAAACTAGCAGGCCCTCTAGAGCACCTTGCAGACTAATGGAGGTCGTTACCAAATCTGGCAGCTCCTACAAGTAATTTGGGTATTTACCTGTAACAATTTTTTCTTAACAGTCCAAAATACTGAGGGCCTAAAAAAAGAGTTCAATGTAAAATTCTCTCAAAGAGAGCACTGCACAAGCTTGGGGAGACAGTACATAATAGATATTGCTGCAAACATTTAGGTGTACAGAAGTCATGCCATTTTTTAACCCCTCCAAATTCCAGGGAACAGTAAATACCTTCTTTCAGAAAGGAGCCACACAGCTAGTGTTAGAGAAACACAAGCCCTCAAAGTCAGAAGAAAGCCAAAAGCACTCCCGAGGTTAATGTTTAAGGGGAAGTTAATGACAGTGGCAAGCTCTAGTTCAGGAAGGCGGGAGAGCAACTCAACACTTCTAGAACTTCTATTGTGAGGCCACTAACTGCAAAACAAGCAGGCTATAGCTCAAGAAAAGCAGCTCATTTCCAGCATGTACAGGATTAAAACATGAGACTGGAGCATTTGAAAAGCCACTTTAGTTTTTATCATTCTGTTCAGCACTGGGAGTGATATCATTCCCTTCTCCCTCTAAAATGTGCAATTATGTGCCTATATTAACTTTGCCATAATACTGCCATTACTATTATTTTTAATAATACTGAGCAACATTTATTTATAATTAGACAAACTGTATTTGGTGTGTTAATATACCTAAATTAGTTTTCAGTCTGGAGTTCAAAATATATGCATCTCAAATCAATGAGGCTTAGGAGAATTAGTTTGTAGCATTATGTATCACACAAAACCTAGTTTACAGATGTTAACAAAAGCATTTGAAGTAAAATCCAAATTTACCTTAACACTTTCGAATTGTATTAAAAGATATGAGAGTATTGGTATTATTGTTACTGCAAAATAATATATGCATTTTTATAATATTCAACATTCTTTGCATAACTCCAGTGAAAAGTACAGAATTAAGAGAGTGATTGTCACACAAGTGTTGAATGTAAATACCTCTTTTTTCCTATGGTCTAGAACATCATACTGTTTGGATTTTGTATTTGTAGCAATGCTCTGGTATTGAGTAATGATGTCCTCAATGCCTTCTATTTTTATTCGCTGGAGCTCCAAAAGGCTTTCCATAGTATTGCTCATATCTGATATTTTCTCCAAACATTTACAGAAGGTTTCAAATTTTCCAAATATGTAGTTTTCACTAACAATAAAAAAGAGGGATTTCTATGAAAATCTCTTTGCAACAGATTTTTATTTAACTCACATATATTCTACCAGAGCTGCTATCAAGTTTCACATTTAAAAAATCATACTGTAATGATTACATATCAACAAAAAAAAATTTAAACTCACATATATAAACCAGAAAATGCTTAACCCTTACATATGTCAATTAAAAGCCTTTACCACATTTCACAGGAGTAACTATTTCAAATAACATATTTGCAGGAGAAGAAAATGTGAATACACAATACCAAGAAATGCCGTGACTTAAGTGCCAATACAGGTAAAAAACTCCTTGGCATTGTGATAGAGAACCCAGCTCAAAGCTGACCCAATTCCCTGAGAATTCTTATATTTATATTCATTGTTCAAATATTTTAGGATTTCATACCATACATATATATTTGTATTCAATTAATAAATGCATAAATTCCCCTGAAGTCCCATTGGACATGTGCTGAATCAACAAGTGACTGGCAAAAACCTGGCTTATTCCTGAAAAAAATAAAAAACCCACTCTGCAAGGTCATCTTCTGATTATAAAAAAATACTTCATTTTAATTGAATATTTAGCTTTTCTGTTAGCAAGAAGATATAATTACATCTCATATACAAATTGTACTCATCAATATGATTCAACATTGGAGTGAATTATTCACCTGATATTAAACTGCCTGCCACTTGGATTTTCCTTTAGCTCTGCCCTAATTTTCTGAAAGGATGCTTGGTACTTTTCTTTGAGGAAAATGCATTGTTGTATCCTCTTTAGCAATTCTTGCCTGAGGAAGAAAATACAGAAGACAGAGAATCATCCTAACATCTTCAAAAGAGTATAAATAAAACTAAAATATTTTAATCAAATATGCAACTTTGCAAAATAAGAACACAAAATTATACACTACATGAAAAACATCCCAAATATTACGGTTTTGAGTCAAAAGGTTTTGACTTGAACCTGTTATCTAGATTGGACATTTTTATCTTGGGTTTTGTTAGCATCAATCCAAGACTTGCATGGCATAGTCCACAAAAGATGTATACCAGGTTAATGCTGGCTACAGAATGCTTGCAGTTTGGCAAGCATTTCTCATCTTCTGTACGGAGTGTTACTGATAGGTTTTTCTTTGTTTGTTTCTTTGGCTTCTTCCTCAGCAGACAAGACTGAGAAATATTTTTCCACACTAAAACAAAGATGAGGAGAGTCCTGTTTCTTTAAAAAGCTACACCAGGAAGAATTTAGTTCCCAAGGCCATAGATAGTTACATCTTGCACACAGATGTTCATCAGCCCTGAGGTAGCACATGAGATACACAGATGAGACATGGAAATGAGCCATAAGCCATTTGCCCAGAGCTGTTCCTCCACTTTGGCTTTGTCTTTCATCTTTGAAAAGATTACTGGGAATTAAAATGATAATCAAATTTATAGGCTGAAACGATTAACTGGGACAAACATTTGCAGGGACAGCAGATTAAGTAAATGAAAAAAAGTCTCAAAAATAAATTCAGCTAGAATAAACAGAAAAAAATGTATTCTACTTTTATTTACATTAATTGTTTAGAATAAACATAACCAGTACTTAATTGACTACAGGTAATTTCTGAAAAACTCCCTTTACCTACACCAAAATAAGGAATCAAAATTGTTAGATTTACTTTTATATCTCCTAGCCTGCTACCTCAGTGTCACTTGACTTGGCTGGAATTTAAGCAGAGACATCCTGACTATCTGTTTTGATGAAGCTTGTAATACCTTTTCCTTTTCATGTCAACACCCTTAATCTTATTCCAGTTAGACTATTTCAAGAGACTATTCCAATTATTAATTTTCTAGTTGACAACTTCAGATGTCATGTTCATCTTAACTTCTCTCTGTGGTTTCCCCCTTCTTTTTTTGCCTGAAAATAATTGCTCTTACAGTATGTGTTCTTCCTATGTTACCTGTGCTTGTCATCCTTCAGATACACTTGTTCTGCCAGTGACATCAGCATTCACCATCCAATGAATAAGTTTCATACTAACACCTCTGTGCTTCCATTGATGCTGAGTGTAGCACTTGGACAAGTAGCTGTAGAGCAGCTAACTCATCCCTTCCCTGAATGTCCCACAATACAACTGAGTTGTGATCTTGGTCCTGCTATATATTGTTCCCTTCCTCAAACTGACTTTCATGCCCAGTAACAGCAGAATATAAATCTTGGATGGAACTTTGCCAGTCTGTCCTTGGAGCTTTTTTATGAAGTATTTCAGCTCCCAGTTCCAATTTCTTAAGTGTGTTTTGGTCTAAAAAAATCCATGTGGACAATATATCGAGTGTTGTATACTAGTGTATATTACACAGTTTCCAATAACAGGTTTTTTCTAAACACATAGTAAATTATTCTTTGCAGAGTACTTAATTCTACACAAAATTATTAGTTACCAGCTTAAAATTAACATTGGAATCAATGTCTAGTAGGAGGACAAAGGGCTACTTAAATTTACCTATTAATAATCTTGATGATTAATCCGTAATTTTACTTCTAATGTCAACAACAGAAGATTAAATTATTATATCACCTGTCCAGGTCCCAGATCTTTGAAACACCTTCACATAGATAGGTCTTGCACGTGTTAATCATTTGATTGGTGATTTTAAGAAACAGGGATGTCATGTGCTCTGATGTGTTGTAGTATGGCGACGTACAGTAAATCATACAGACAGTGTTCATTAAACTGGGAATGTGTTCCATCACTGTTACCTATAGCAGCAAAAAAATGGGAAAGACAGAAATCTGAATTTCCTGAAATTCAACACAATGAAAATGTGTCAGCTCTAGGAATATGTTTATGAGTGGACAAATATCTTTTTGTGGTTTTGTCATTACGAAATGGACTATCCAATTCACTTGCGGGGACCTATCACACCTTGACCAAGACAAAAAGCCTGGGAAAAGGGCAATGAATAAACGAATAGGTCTTTTACAAATTGGGATTTTCCAAAGGAAAAATGTGCTTGGCCATGGCCTCCAGTATAATAAGGTGCTGTAATCTGCTTTGCAGAAGAACATACTATCTGAGGAAAAGAGGTCATACACTGCTGGAAAAGAACTGGATTTCTGTAGGAGGGACAACAAGAAAGTTGCCTAGTTGCCAGTACATTTTTCCTAGATCTGTACAGAAGAGAAATCCAGAAGTGGGAGGTGAGGCAACAATAATCTCACTTTTACTGGACAATGAACTATAGAGTTTTCTGTACCACAGAAAAATTTCAGAGAAATGCATGCAAGCCAGATACACTGAGAATCCAGAACAAGAGACTGGCCTAGAAAAGAATAAAAAAAGAATGGTACCAAAAAGTCAAGTCCAATATGGCAGAACAGTGAACATTTGCAAAAGAAGTGCAGTGTAAAATAGCAGAATGAATTCAAAAGAGATCAAGCTTTGAAAATATTTTTAAAAACTGTTACCACATAGATTAGGTGTAAATGTTCTGAGCTATGCAAGCTTAGACAATTTCGTCTAGTGTCTGGATAGTTAAAAATCATATTCCCACTTAAAAAATGAACTCTGAGATCCATATGTTTATGAAAATTAATTTTATTGACAGTAAACCTACAAGAGAAACAGCTTTAACCTGTAAAATAAGTGGAAGTTGACCAATTTCAGCTCAACCAAAGGTTTAGGATAATTTTATGACTTTTACAATAAAACAATCACAAGTAATTCCTAACTAAAGCATGCAGACAGAAAAGCTGCCATAGGTGACACCCAAGCTCACAAAGGCAATTCAGCTCATTATTGGGTTAAGAAAAACACAATCTGATGCTTGGTTTTTTCATATCCTTCAATTATCTTCTACTTCAAAAAAAAAAGGTATTATTATCTCTGGTTAATTCAAAATCAGTAAGCTCAATTCACTAATGCCTAAGGAGTTAAGCTGTCCACTAATATATAAGTGAAAGAGTCAAATATTAAAAGGAAAAATCGGTTTTTTTACAGCAACAGATCTGATTCCTTTCTTTTCTGAATTTCATATTAAGTGCCTTACAGTACTTACAGGTGAAGCATTTGCAAGTGGACCAAAAAATTTATCCAGCGTATATAAATATCTCACGTTGTCTTTAGCTTCATTGGCAGCAATTGTTATACTACCATCCTGAAGGGATGAGAAAAAAAGAAAGGAATAAAATTATTACTGTGAAGATTTTTCTGAACAGGTTCTTTCTCTTTTACAGCACACAAGCCTATGATTAAATCTTGCAAACACTTTCCCACAGAAGTGCTTTCAAATATGCTATTTATTTATTTATGAGAAATAACTGCTTTTATATGCAAGAATTGGCAAGATCTTCCAAGGCCAGCAACATTTTGGATATGGTTTAAAGGAAGTCCTTACTTAGACCTCCAAAGCTTTTTCTTCCACATGGATCCAACTTAGATTTTAGAATGGTTTCAGCACAGAACCCATTCTACAGAACTTAGACAAGATCTCTGAAATGTTACCAGGGTGCTTCCCAACACTGTTTAATAAACACTTGTTAGGGAAAATGAGTTCACAACTAATGCCTGTGTATCTTTATCTTCATGTCAGGTGGAACTACCCACTACTTAGGGGGCCAGTTCATGGGAAGAAAGAAATTTAGTTCATCATCCTTGGTCTGTATAGACACTTTTATCCAAATTCCATTTATCATAAAAGCCTGAAAATATGGTAATCACAAAATAAAAAACTTTTCCTGGTCTATTTTTAATACAGTAGAATACTTTCTTAAGCAATAGAAGACCTACATTCTAGGGGTGGGGCTGGGTGGGGGGTCTCATTGACTGTATATGATCTACAGCTTATTTTGTGGCTTGCCCAAAATTGTGCCTGATAAATCTACATTACAGATATCCACTTATATGAAGTAGCAGTTATGCCACTAGAAGTCCACTCTCAACCATTCTAAAAGCATTATGAAGGACTTTCAGACTTCTACAGTTGGCCTGCCCAGGGTTCAGCTTGTCAGAGACAGAAAAATGTTGTACTGCTGCACTGCTTTACTTTTGCACAGCCGTTCCACCTATAATGTTAATAAAAGACACATTACAAAAGCACTGACTTCTTTTTGAGTTATCTATTTGATTTCAGAATCATTGATGCTATTTGTTCCAACAAATGGATAACAAACCACAGAGTAAAACCAGCATGAATACTCAAAGTTATTTTTATTTTTAGCATTCTATTCAGTTCTATATATATTATAAATGCAGTACTGTAATAATTTAAAATTCTAATTAGAAAGTAGCAATTACCAGTTCCTTCCACTGTTGTAATGTCTTTGATCTTGCTGCCTGAAGAATACTTATGATTTTCTTTACTCTTGAACTCTTGATCTCATCTAAAAGGCTTTGAAGAAAGAAACATACTTAATACTCTCTCTCTGGAATAAAAGTTTACACTTATTTTTAAAAATCCTTTTTTTAGGACTCTGAGAATTAATGCAGGGATTTCACCTGTTAAATGATGACATTCTTGACTTCCAGTGTTCCAGCTCTGCAGATGGACCAACATCATCAGCTTCTCTTCTGATTTGCTCACTCTCCACTAAAACTTGTCTAATCTGTTTGCTCCAAATCATGACCACTTCTTCAAGTTTCTCAGTGACCTCTGTGTTAGTGCCTTCAAAACCATAGAATTGGACAGTTTTATAAGCACCAAGAAATAAATAAAAAAATTTAAACCACAGAAGCGAAGTGTTCTTGCCAAACATAATCTGACACTATGTAAACTCTGTATATTTGGTATTTAATCACTGACCAGTAGGAAAAGATTAAGACTGTAACAACAAGATGCACACATATAATACTTGTGTCTACCTACTCTGTTACTACTGCATATCCTTTACAATGGAAACATTTAGAAATACAGTGAGTTCATAAGAGATAGTAAAAAGCTATTGTTGAATGAGACATAACTACTCTTTTTCTTACAAAAACATATATGTAAGTTGGTTCTTTTTAAATAAATACAAGTGGTTTTATTCACAGAGTCAGACAACATTGGATAGGATTTTTCTAGTATCAAAGAAAGTGAATAGTACACAGACTAATATATGGATTCACTCAGCAACTGACTTCACCAGTAAATTAGGAGGGATTCAGACAATTGCTTGCGTGATATATCAAGCAATCACCTAATTCTTTAAGATCTATAAACTAAAGTATGGGCAAATGATTGATGGTCTTATAATTAAACAATCACAAACCTGGCAAGAGTAAGCAGAAAAATGTACACAGCTCAAGGAAGATGAATTAATTCGTCAAAGTAAATTTTTACTTATGACATAACATTTATTTTATAAAGAGCATCATTTTGTTTGCTTTGGTGTAGGAATTACTCACCTGCAGTTATGTAGTCAGATGGGTTCTCTAAGTTTCTGACATAAACATCAATATCCACTTTTGTGAGCTGAATTTTATCTTCTATATTCTGTCTAGATGATGACAAAGTACCCACAAATTTATCCACTGCATACAGAAACTCTTGTATTTGGCTGTTCTTCAATCCTTCTTTCACAGCTCCCCAGTTCTGATTATTTTATGATTTGTGCAAAAACCAAAAAAGTGAGGGTCACACTTCCTTTTGTTTTTTAACCACAAAAGGTATTTTTCATTAGAAAAGTATTTCTTATTCATGGCAGTATATAAAGATGTATCAACATGCCCTTTAAAATATACTCATCGATACTTTAAAGTGTGCATTGATTTAATTATTCGGTAAGGCAAGAAGAGACAAACAAGCAAGAGGCTCTAAGAAATAAAAGTCTTTGACTTCACTCTGACTTGACTCTGAAGTCAGCTTTCACTGTTTTCACAGTGGATTGTATTTTGTTTAGATTTACTTTTCTCCTTCTGAACAGAGAAAACAGACTCTACAGTCCCTTTCTGCTCCTGGGGAGAGAAAATGACAGTGTATGGTAACAGCACACAACAGCATCATTCTCAGCAGACAGTGACCTTCTTTGTATTTGCCACCTCTGAACGTGTGCTTCCAGAGGCAATTGAACAAACTGATGCTTTACTAGTGCCACAGAATAAGGACAACTCAAAGAAGCTGGATATTCTGAATACAACACTGTTCATGCTGTCCATGCTCCAGGATAAAGTCATGGACTGAGATCCCTTGTGCTGCCAGAAGGACTTGACACTTCTTTTGATTTAAGTTTAATCTAGTTTTCAAAAAGTCATCACAGCTTTACCTTGGTATGGTTGCTGTGTTATATTCTCCTTTGTCATAATAATTGCTTGAAAATAAACAGTTGCTACATGAATTTCAAACATTTGTATACATACAAATTGCATGACTCTCATAAAGGCCTATATTAGACTTTTATCTTACATCCTCTGTTCTAGGTCCAACAGATGCACACACACAACTGCAGCAGCAACATGCCTTACTTCCACCTGTTCTTGAGAAAAAAAGATGGATTGTTTGATCACCTGTTGGGATTTGAGTGCCGGTATCATGATCTGGGACAAGAAGAATTCCAGGCCCTGAAGGATATTTCCATTAGTACAGTCAAACATGCCAAAATTCACCTCCTTTGGGAAGAAACAAAAATTAGCACAATGCATGTGGACTTCTGCAGCATTACACTATTTGAGTGAAATTTAGATATGTGGCAGACACATTCACAGTCCATAACTATGTAACATGAGTACCTCTGAAAGTCAGAAAAGGCTGTTATGGTACTTTTTTATACACAACAAACTAGGAGAGGCTGGAAAACCTTGTGTTAGTTTCAAGACTTATCTTAAATTTAAAAGTCTAAAAGATACAGTTTAGTGCAGCATTTCAATAATTTAGGCTCATTACTTAAAATAAAATCTTCTGCTTTAGGTCCTTATTCCCTATTGTCATTAAAATTTATATTTTAATAACAAATTAATAATGATTTTTATTAATTAAAATCTTGGGGTTTAATAATACTGCAGTAGCTAATTTATAAATCATTAGAATTTTACTCTACCACAAATGCTTACTCTTATGAAAAAGAATTTCTGTTAATCATACAACTAGACATTTTCACGAAATCATTCCCTATTTTTTTCTGACTCTAGCTGCATGAATAAAGGTCTGAGAAAATATGAACGTGTGAATACTGCATGAGTTTGCTCTGACCTGAGAGACATTTGATGCAGTTATAACTTCATCTGATGTTCTTAGGAAAAAGGCACAAGTTCCTGTAAAGTCCTGTAAATAGGACCAAATACATACAGTTAAAAAGAATATATGTATACAGTAAAAGTATTTTACTTAAAAATTTACCTACCCTAAAAATGTCCTGAAAACAAAACTAAAAAATCAATTACTTAAAAAGATAGTGAAACTGTTTGCAGGATATTTGAAAATCTGTCCTTCTCAAATCAAATACTGTTTTTTCCCTGTCTGACACAGGAATGTCAAAAATGCCCTTTTGGACAGACTGGTGCAGTGTTGTACTTCTATGAAGAAAATGCAGTTCAGGGAAAGCTTGTGAGCTAGGCTATTTCCTGTTACTGTATTATAATTATGCTTATTTTATCTATTTACCCATTAAACATAATAACAAACCTATTAATAACTCAACTGCAACAAATTTGAAAAGCCATTCTAGTTCTAATTCTCTGCCCAATTGGCAGAGGAACGAACCTCACTCTTCCCCTGAAAGCAAGAAAGAATTATTCTGCAACGTCTTTTCTGGCATTAAAACATTAACATAAACTCTTTGGGGCGGACAAGAAACAACAACAATAACAAAAATGACAACCAGGCCTTATCCAAAGCCCATTGTATATGAAGAGCCAATTTCACCCTAAAGAGATGGAAAAAACCAAAATTAATCAAAAATCTTAATGACAACTCTGAATATGCTGTTGACTAATGCTTAAATATTACAGGAAGGAGGTTATTATAAGAATTTGAATGGAAGAAAGGATTTATTAAAGGTATTTTTTGAGTAATGTGCAGTATTATTATATGAAAGGGCATAGAAAACCACTGAAGAACTGCACTTTTAAACTAGAAGTGCACAAGCCCTGGAAAATACTTAACATGCAGCCATTAAAAAAATGTTAGGATGTGAAATTTTTTAACAAGGATTTATTTGGCCTGCTCCCCTCCCAGACAGTGAAATCACTGCTTCTTTACTGATGAAGGCCAACCTCAGCTCAAGAAATGCTGGGAGACCCTACATGATGAGAACAGAGACTAAGTACTTAAATATCTATCTAAGAATTACAAAAAATTGTATAACACTGCAGAACTCTTATGTCTTTTCAGTATTTTACTTTTTAAATGTCATTTAATGAATTTTTTCAACCATACCTCAGTGGAACCCGTGGTAATAAATAACTTCTTCTGAGGCAAATTGTTTGTTGACCCATCTGGCCTCAGTGATGCATTCGGCTTTTGCTGGCAATTGAATTATAATTAAGAGGTTAATAAAATAAAAACTATATAATACAAATACTTCACCTGGCAATTAAATTACAATTAAGAGGTCAATAAAATAAAAACTATATAATACAAATACTTCATCTATTTGAATGTGTGAATTATAACTAAGTCCATTCTGATTCTGTTTGTAATTCCCAGACAGAAATCATGAGATTTGCATTTTCTGGAGAATAACCTTTGCCTGAATCCCAGTAAACAGTCTCACAGCCCCATTCTTTCAAGAGAAAAAAAAAAAAAAAAAAAAAAAAAAAAAAAAAAATAAAAAAA
>VWZP01006390.1:270858-477888 GCA_013396995.1 Dicaeum eximium
AAAAAAAAAAAAAAGAAAACAACATCAACAACAACCACCAAGAAAGGGGAAAAATATAGCAAAATCTTTTATCTTTATCATTATCTTTATCAGAAAATATAACAAAATTAAATCTGAAGTGATTCCTAGTGGAACTTTCTCTATGAAAACAATCTGAGTGTCTCAGAAAGAATCATATGCTTGGTCTGCAAAGTCATAATGTAACTGTGAATGGGACTTACAAGCAATGCCATCAACTAGATCCTGTCAACAATGCATGGAAATTAAGCTTTCTGCCAATTTCTTTAACCAGACATGACAGAAAAACTTTCTCTCTGGGAAGCTTTGCTGCCACTGGTCCATCTCCACTGAGATGTATCTTTAACCCCTTCTCTATGAAGCAACAAAAAAGCTTAAACCTAAGAAAGACCTGCTTCCCTCTAATTATGCATCATGTATTTTGGAAAATAATCTGTTGAAATTCAGAAGAAGGTGACAGAAAATAATGTGGGAGAAGCTTGCAGGTATATTTCTCTTTAAAGTTGAGGAGATCCTTCTTCCTAGGAAGTCAAGTGTTCAGCTCCTGCTAGACTTAACATGTGATGTGTGGTACACAGGGGTGGCTCCTCCCTTCCACCCCAAATCAGCATCTGCTGACCCTACACGTGGTTTCAAGTGAACATCATGCACCTAAGATGGAGATGAAGAGATGAGAAGCAGCAAAGAAAGGATCTTTGATAAATCTTGGTAAGGACATGTCTACTAATCAGTCCAATAGTCTGCCCTGCTCAGTATTTTGTCTCCAAGAGCAACAGGGCAGGCACATCTAATACTGCCCTTGAGTAAACCCCAATTCTCCAATGTGCTTGGAGTCAAATTGTTGACAGAACAGTCAAATTAATGGGATCTCTTCACTCATCAGAATGTGGTGGAAGATGGTAGAAATGGCATTCATACTTTCCATCAGAAACATTTTTATGCTACGCTGCTTCTGAAACAGAACTCTCGTAATTTTTTGAATGGTTAAAATGGTCAAAATAAAACAAAATTAAATGCAGCAATAAAATGTTTCATTCAGCCCAGGCTGGGCATTTATTTCTGACTTATTAGTTAAGGAAAACAATATAAAGATTTTTAGTTTCATCTTGATTTAAGTCAGAAAACAAGACATTTATCCCAGAAATGTGCACGCCTAGTCCCACTGAAACGAAAAACTGATTAAACTGTTTTGACAGCAGAGCTCATTCTGTGCTTTGCAAAGTCTCTAAGCAATTCCAGTAACACTCAAAAGTTCTTTTAATTTATCTAGGTTATAATGATTCTGTAATTCATTCTGCATTTTAACTGATGATCAAGAATTATCAATCAGTTTTTCTCCTCAACAAGCACAAAATACCACCACAGGGTGAGTTAGCTCTCCTTACCATGGCTCCTCACTGGCATAATTTGAAAGGACTGATGAAGGACTTCTGCAGTTCTGGAAGCCCACAACAATTGTGTAAGACAATGTCAAGGTCACTTGGCACCTTCTGATACCACACACTCAGTGGAAGCTGAACAAACTATCTCGCTATCTATGCAGAGGCTTCTCCTTCTCAAAACTTTAAGGGAGAAGAATACAACTTGATGACCACAACTGCCTTATTTCTAGTCACAGTTTTCCAATCTCACTTTCTGCAGAATGGGACAGACCTGAACATGATGCCACCTTAATTTAGAAAGACATTGCATCATTTTTCACCCTCTTGAATGAGTGCTTTGTCCATAGTGGATTTGGTGCAGTTTAAACCAAAAGAAAATAAACTGGTTCTTACACAGACAGGTCCCCATTCCTATAAGATTTATACTAGCTAATCTAGTATTTTAAACTGAATACCATGAACACATTGTCTCAATTATCTCTATCACTTTTGAAATCTGAAGTTTTACTCTACTTGGCCATTTTTAGGTTTTCTTTTGTGAAAACAAGAACAGTATCAAACTACGCCACAAGACATCCTCCAATTTCCACGTCAGCCAAGATGGAAGCATATAAACAGTGAGGTCCAAGTTCTTTCCACACTGGCATAAATAGCAAAAAAGATCCATTAAGATTTCTTTAATTTTGCAACAGTCATGTGATTTATTGTTTTAAAAATGCAAATTTGCTTTTGCAGAAGCAATAACGGATACATACCTGCAATATATCTTGGTAAAAGAAGAGCAACTTTTTAAGTCCATTAGGGGCAAAGAATTGTTCTATTAGTTGAAACTGAAAAAAAAAATACAATTGTAGTTAATTGTGAGATAGTTTCAAAACACTGAAAATTTTGGAAATATTTTTTGTAATAACAATTTAATTAATATTTACCTTGTCATCAGAAATAATAGTCTCCTCCACTTGCTGCTCACTCAAGTCTATCCCATCTGATAATCTTGATATCAAATACCTGTGTCTTCCATCTATCTGAGCTCTTCTCGCCTCCTTGGTTACTTTGGCTTGCTTGGCTAGTTCTTTTCTTCTCTCACTGGAAAGTACTTTACTTTTCTGAACAGTGGACTACAAAATAGAAGTTTGTTATAGAAAGATTATTTTTTCCTCACTTAAAGTTTCTATTTTATATTGTTGACCTTTAAGCTGGTTTCATAAACTACTTCAAGCAGGAACATGAAAAAGTAACATGTAAGGAATGTATAGGGAGGACACCAGTAATAATTAACTGGGCCAGAATTATTTCTCAGTATAAAGATGCTATGAAAACTACGTATCTGAAACTCCGGGATCTCAGAACGAAATGTGGATCCATGCTAAGGACACAGTACAAATTTAGCACTACAACAGCTCTAATTCAAATCTCAGCTTTGTGAATCCAGGTTCCAAATTTCTATATGTCCATATTCTAAACTTGGGATCAATCTCTATGCTGCCAGCATTTTAATATAATCAATTCTTCAATTAATAGAATCAAGTTATTACCCTAAAGGAAATAAATAAACCAAATCACTATAAAATCAGTTACCACAGGAATAAATATACAATTGATGATTAATACACAGATCATATAAAGGTAGCAGCACGATTATAAAGAGGGAGATTTATGTAAGAAAAGGATTTTTCAAAATATTACTATCAGTGTGAACAAGACTGAGAACAGATATGGTGACTAACATTTTTAAGTCAACAGAAAATCTTTGGAAGCTATACAGAAAACTAAAGATTTGGGTAAATAACTAACCACACTGATCATTTCCCTCTACACAGAGCTCTCACTGACGTGAATATCTGCATTCTGGAAATGTCTGAAGTGTCTCTGTACCTTACAGTTTTTACTGGAGAGAAAAAAAGATAAATGACATTACTGGAATTGTAATCAATCAATCCTACCCTTGGATTAAAAAACAAAAAAGCTGTCCAACTTGCACCTTTGCTTCCTACCATTTGGTCTTACCAGAGACTCTGAATGGATGTTTTCCACCCACTCTTGTCTCTACCTGCACCTCTTAGAGACCAGGAGACAGTGACCAAATACCTGTAGTTGTTGGTCAGTACCCTTTTGATACCTCCAAAAGCTAATTGTGATTCACCATGTAGTTCCCAACTCATCTATGTCAGTCTTTTATCATCTCTGGTTTCCATGTCAACAAATGGATCTCTTGTTTTGCATATGCCTTCCCTGATGCAGTATGACCCCAAGTATTCTTAAACAACATTAATTTTCATCATGGCAAATAAAGGTTATTAACTAGTGGATGATAAAAAAAAATACATCAAAGAACCCAAAATCCCAGCAACGCACATTGTGAGCACAGAAAGTCAGTGCCCTAACACTAGACACTTTTGAATGATTCACTGTTCCTTTTTCCTTGCAATTAATAGAGACTGAAGGAACTCGACATGCTTCAGTATTAGACAAGCTTTTGTCAGTGAAGACTTAAAGAAAAGTCTGTATAGAAGAACATTTAGGGGACAAAAGGTGGTTGAGTCACCACTTGCCGGAAGAACAGTAGTCAAAGGTGATCCTGTGACAGCAGATCCTAGCTCGGTGCTCCTTGCCTTCAGGTTCCCTTCATGTCTAGGATATTTGCTTTCTGTCTCTAGTTAAAAGAAATTACAAATTCTAATTATTCAAGTACAACAAATGCATTTACAAGACCTGCAGTGTTGTGTCTTCATATTTGCTAGCTAACCTCTTCTCACACTGGGGAAAATGAGACCATTTTATTTCTCAAAAAATTATATTTACATCCCATCATTGGCAGCAAATAGGATCCCCAGTGGAGCATGCAGTAATGCTTATGAGCAGCTCACCAAACTTCCATGAATTACTGTTTAATCTATTTTCTATAAATAATAAGATTGTGACTAAAACTAGAATTCTAATAGCACTGATTTCCATATAAATTTTCTATCAAATTGTATCTCTTTTCACCTGATTCATGTGTATAATATACAGAATCACAGAATGGTTGAGACTGGAAGGGATCCTGCTCAAGCAGGGTTACTTAGAGCCAGTTGTCCAGGACAGTTTCCATATGGCTTTTGAGTATCTCCAAGGATGGGGACTCCATAACCTCCCTGGGCAATCCGTGCCAATGCTCAGTCACCTTCACAGTGTCTCCTGACCTTCGGAGAGAACTTCTTGTGTTTCAGTTTCCCCCATTGCCTCTGGTCCCACCACTGGACACCGTGGAGAAGAGCTTGACTCCCTCTTCTTTACACCCTCCCTTCAGGCATTTACACACATATTCAAATCCCACTCAGACCCAGCTCTCACCCTTTCCTCATAGGAGAGGTGCTCTACTGCCCTCATCATTTTCATGGCCCTTCACTGGACACTTTCCAGTGTATCCATGTCTCTCTTGTACTTGGAAGCCTAAAATTGGACATCCTACTCCAGGTGAGGCCTCACCAGTGCTGAATGGAGTGGACAGATCATCCCCCTTAACCTGCTGGCAATACTCCTTATCCACCTCACGGTACCATCAGCCTCCTTTGCCACAAGAGCTCATGTTCAACTTGTTGTCCACCAGGAATCTCGGGTTCTTTCCTGCCAATCTGTTTTCCAGCTGTTTAGCCCTCAGCTAGTATTGTTGCACGGACTTGTTCACCCCCAGGTGCAGGAATTTTCTCCAGCCTCTTAAGGTTCCTCTGGATGGCAGCACAACTCTTTGTTTTTTTGGCCAACCCTTGTTTTTATGTGTTATCAGCAACCTTGCTGAGGGTACCCTCTGCCCCATCATCCAGATCATTAATGAAGATGTTGAACAGGACTGGATTCTGTACTGACCACTGGAGTACACTGCTACCTTCTGGGCTCCAGCCAGATTTTGTGCTGCTGCTCACCACCCTCTGAGCTTGTCTGTTCAATGTTTTCAGTCCATCTCACTTTCTGCTCAGACAGCCCACACTTCCAGAGCTTCTCTCTGAGGATCTTACAGGAACATAGGGGAAACTTAAACTTAACTCATCAGCAGTACTTTGTAACCCAGGAACAATCTGGCATAGAGAGCAAGAAGGCCCAGCTGCAGAAGGGGTTAAACTGGTGGGAAGCAGGAATACCAGAGGAAGAACAATCCCTTGTAAGGGAGTATAGCTTCCCTTGGTGATAAGAAACAGACACAGCTTTGTCTTGTAGCCATCCTGGAATGCCTGGCTCAGAATCTACCTTGGGGCAGCAGGTCTGGTGCTGGGGGATGGATCCAAGGCTGCGCTGAGATGCTCCATGCTGATGCTCACAGGACTTGTGCTGGCACAAGTGTATATAAGGAATTGTATCAAGAAGCATCTTTGCAGACTTCCTATCGAATCAGTTATGGTTTTAAGACTGTCCAATGCATTGTTTATTATTTTTAATATGTATTTCAGCACAAATGTGTGTCTAACCTACCTCAAGGAGAACAATAAAAAATTTTCAATAGGAGAATGTCAAAAGCCTTACTGAAGAAAAGGCAGACCATAGTCACTGCACTCCCCTCAACTACCAAACCAATCATTTCATTTCAAAAGGAAATGACGTCGTTCACATTTCTTCCCTTATGAATGCATCTGATTACTCCCAGTCACCTTCTTGTTCTTCATGTGCCTGTAAATGGTATCCAGGATTAGCTGCGCCACCACCTTCCCAGGGACTGAGCTGAGGCCAACTAGCCTTTAGTTCTCCTTTTGGCCCTTCTAGCTTTCCTCCAGACTTCACACCCCCCTTGCAGTTCCTACAAATATTTGTTTATTCAGTGCTATCTAACATGATCCTCTTCCATAAGGTTAGTGAATACTGACCTTAAAAAGTGGCCGTAGATAAGGGGTGCGCCCACAGGCACAGAGGTAGATAGCTATGTTCAATAACCCTTGAACTAACCAATTTAATCTATTACCACTGTTAAAATATTCCAGAAAAGAGATACCATATTATGTGTCATATTGTAAAATAGATTATTATGTATCATATTGTAAAATGCATTATGGAGTACTACTTATTTCAATTTAAAAAAATGGTTTGAATCATATTACTATGATTCAACACTAGGAAATCTGCTATGGTATCAGAGTTGCACTGTGGATGACCGTGGAAATATATATATATTTGTTTATTTATATGTACATATTTATTTCTAAAGCTGAGAACTGCACATTCAGCACACACAGTCCCTACACTGGCAGATTCAGTATAGTGCATACTCACATAGTTTATATAAACTTAAACACTCTATTTAATAATTGGTTTCTCGTTTTCTTCCTGGATTTTTTTTTTTCCCATACAAAGCTGACATGAAGTATTTACTATTTTTCCCTTACCTTTTTTTATAGCAATGAGAGGTGGACAGAGTTCAATATGAGGTTTAGAAGAAAGCTGTGTTGCTCTCAGTTGCTCTGAGTCCTGCTGTGCGGAGTGACCATGAGAAGAACTGGGCTCGTCTCGTCTCCCTAACTCGGTTTCACCTCCCACAGCCTCCTCCATCTGCACCACCACACAAAAATCAACCTAAACCAACAATACAGAAAATGACTACACAGTGTAACATTGTAATAAAGACACCTTCAGTATTTTTATCCTTGTTACAGCATCAATATGATAGACTAGCAGGGAAAGGGGCAAGAAATACCTCTACTTTCAGTCGGTGATTTAAAAAAAATATCTAAGCAGTTTCCGAAATGATAAAAAGCTTCTTTCAGGGTGCCTGTTACCAAAACTTTCTTTCTAATTGCAAAACTATACTTTCTGTCCAGTCAGGCTGCCGCAGGTGGGAACTCACGCGGTGGGGGACGAGTTCAGCTCCTTCCGAAGCCCCTGCAGGCGCAGGTCCCGCTCCCGAATCCCAAGGCGGATTTCACGCCTGCGGTCTCTCCTGGGCGCTCGGAGCGGCTGGCAGCTGCTATGGCAACCCCTACACAAACCCAGCGAGCAGCCCAGCCCCCACGAGGCACCTCGCCTGGCCCCATTTCCCACTGGATTCAGCAAGCCGCTGCTCATTTCTTAACTACCTGTCTTTTTAAAAGCACCGTAGTTTTCTCTTACGTATAAATTAAACCCTAAGCACGCCGCTTCCCTGAGCCTCGGCGACTGTGAGGTGCCGCGCCAGGGAGGCCGTGGTGAGGGCCGCATGCCGGCGGGCACACCGCGCTCCCGACACTTCCCTCGCTGGCACGGAGCGCCCTGGGGTCTGGGCAAGGCGTGGGAGACAGCCGAGGAGTCCCCTTCTCCTCTGCCGGGGTAAGCAGCTTCCACACGGATCTGAAAGCACCGTGTGATGTGCAGCTTATCCATTTTCATGACAGAATCACAGAATCAGTTAGGTTGGAAAAGACCTCTGAGGTCATCGAGTCCAACCAGGTTGACGCACCAGCACCGTGTCAAGCAGAGCGTGGCACGGAGCCACATCCAGTCATTTCCTGGACACCTCCAGGGACGGTGACTCCACACCTCCCTTTGGCAGCCCATTCCAACACTCAACAACTCATCCCGTGAAGAAACCACCCCGCGTGCTTCCTTTTTATTCCCAGACGACACCCACTGTAGTAGGCGACCAGTCCAACCCAAAGCTTTAACACCTCACAGGAGTCGTGAAAGTTGGTTTTTTAAATTTTTTTTTAACCGATTTCAGCGACTTTGAACTACCAGGCCCCAGCAGCACACACTACGCCCCTTAACAGAAAAACTATTGGAAAGAAAAAAAAATTTAAAAAGAGAAAAAAGGAGGAAGAGGAGGGGAGGAGGCGGTGCCGCCGGCAGCGCGGTGCGCGTGCGCGGCCGGGCGTGCGCCGGCGCACCGGGGGCTGTCAGCGCCTTCCCGAGCAGGGGCGGCCGCGGCCCCGGTAAGTGGCGACCGCGCGTCCCGCCGCTCCCCGCCCTGTCCCCGCCGCTCCCCGCCCTGTCCCCGCCGCTGCTGGGCGGTGAGCGCCGCCGCGCCGGGGCCCTGCCGGGCTGCCGCGGGCTCTAGGGACCCCGGTCTGGCAGTGGGAAGCGGAGTGGGTGGGGGACGGGATGGGCCGGGGCGATCCGGGGAACCCCTCGGGGTGGCGGGGCCAGAGGGGTGCTGAGGGCTCGTCCTGTCCCCCGGCCGCGGCGGAGGGCGAAGGAGCTCGGCGTGCCCGCGGGCGGGTCTCCGGCCTTTGCCCGGCACGGACGGGCACCTGCGTCGGTGCGAATGATTCGGGCTGAGCCGCTGCTGACAGGGAGGAGCCGGGCGGGTCTGGGGCTGCCGCCGCTGCTTCGCGGAGCTCTGCTCGGAGGGCTCGCCGCCTTCCTCTGGCCCTGGAGCTCCTCTGCAGAGGGGCAGGGGCCTCCCCCTGGAGCCTGTCGCCCCCGCTGGCTCGCCTCTGGAGCGGGAATCCCGAGCACAAGGGTGCGATTGCAGCTGGAGCCTTCCTCAGTCGGCTCGGGACGTAGTTTTTGTTCGCTTCTGCCTATATTTTGCGCTGTAAGATGTATGGAGTTTTGACTCACAGCTTCTATATGAAGTTGACANACACCCACTGTAGTAGGCGACCAGTCCAACCCAAAGCTTTAACACCTCACAGGAGTCGTGAAAGTTGGTTTTTTAAATTTTTTTTTTAACCGATTTCAGCGACTTTGAACCACCAGGCCCCAGCAGCACACACTACGCCCCTTAACAGAAAAACTATTGGAAAGAAAAAAAAATTTAAAAAGAGAAAAAAGGNCCGCTGCTGGGCGGTGAGCGCCGCCGCGCCGGGGCCCTGCCGGGCTGCCGCGGGCTCTAGGGACCCCGGTCTGGCAGTGGGAAGCGGAGTGGGTGGGGGACGGGATGGGCCGGGGCGATCCGGGGAACCCCTCGGGGTGGCGGGGCCAGAGGGGTGCTGAGGGCTCGTCCTGTCCCCCGGCCGCGGCGGAGGGCGAAGGAGCTCGGCGTGCCCGCGGGCGGGTCTCCGGCCTTTGCCCGGCACGGACGGGCACCTGCGTCGGTGCGAATGATTCGGGCTGAGCCGCTGCTGACAGGGAGGAGCCGGGCGGGTCTGGGGCTGCCGCCGCTGCTTCGCGGAGCTCTGCTCGGAGGGCTCGCCGCCTTCCTCTGGCCCTGGAGCTCCTCTGCAGAGGGGCAGGGGCCTCCCCCTGGAGCCTGTCGCCCCCGCTGGCTCGCCTCTGGAGCGGGAATCCCGAGCACAAGGGTGCGATTGCAGCTGGAGCCTTCCTCAGTCGGCTCGGGACGTAGTTTTTGTTCGCTTCTGCCTATATTTTGCGCTGTAAGATGTATGGAGTTTTGACTCACAGCTTCTATATGAAGTTGACATGGCTTCCTAAAGTTTGCTGTTCTTTTGGGTGGTTCTACAGAAGCCTGTCTGCCTCGGCACGTCATTTACAGTGTGCTGGTTTCTGATTCTGCTGACGAGGTCTGCTTGATGTGCCTGGGTGGTGGCTGTGTGAGCTAAAGATGTTGCAATTCTGCGGGGTGTATTCAGAGTTTTTAAAAAGGGCAATAATTCAGGATAAAGCTCTCTGCTGCAGAACACCATTTCTGTAGTAAATTCATATTTAAAAGTTTTTTGGTTTTTTTTTTTTTTAATTTTAGGTAAAGCCCTTATAGCTTGGAAATGCATTGAGCCAAACAAAACTGGAGTACTCATTCCAAAGCACAAGTGATGGAAATAGATCTTGCATGTTTAGGTGAAGAGTAAGAAATCAATCATGGTTTGAGTTAACCAGGCCAGTAGTAAAGAAGTTAAGGAGTTTGCACTGTGGAAATAACTCTGGAATAAGTTCATACATGCATGTAATTCTTGAAGGTACTAGAGATAGGGAACTTGAGGCACAGACTTAAGCTCTTACAGAGCTCACAGGCATACCTTGCCTGGAATGTTCTTTAGCCATAATAAGTTCTAAAATTAGGAATTTTGCTTATGCTCTACAGAGTCTGTCTGGGATGTAGTTAACTTTCTTTGTAACAGTCTGTACAGTCTGTGTTTTGAGTTGTGGCAGAAAGAGTGCTGCTCACACCACGGTGTGTGGCTGTGGCTGAAGGGGGCTTGTACAGTGTGAAGGCTTTCTCTTTTTCCTAATCTGCCCTCCATTCCCCTCAAGTAGGCTGGGGATGGGCAGAGATTGAGAGGGCACAGTGAGGACATCTGAGCCAAAATGGCCAAAGGGAAATTCCCTAGTATGTATCATATTCAGCGATAAAATACGGGGGTTTTGTTTCCAGGGTAGTGATTATTCAGAGACTGGCTGGAGCGTTAGGTTGCTTGTGAGGGGTGGTGAGCAATTTTCTTTGCTTCAGTTGTTTCTTAGAGTTTTTTGGGTGCCCCCACACAATGTTTCCTTCATTTATCAATTTCTCTTGTCCCACGAATTTTCTTGCTTTTGCTCTTTTGGTGCTGTGCACTCTGCACAGTTCTTTAGGTCACTGTTCTGCTGAGATTAAGTGATGTACTGGATTTATGAATGCAGACTGCTCTGAAAATAGATACCTAATTTCAAGGAATAATATGGGTATGAGAGAGTGTAATCTCTAGATGTGGCAGCAGAACCTAAAATGTTCTGTTTCGTTGCAAGGCTAAAGACATAAAATGTTGGAAATAATTTGGAAGCAATGAGGAGCTCCAGGTACATTCCTCAGAGGTCTGTGGACACCATGGTATTGCATCTTTGGTGATGGGATCCTCCCTATTTTCTATTAGTAGTAGCTAATGAAGTTTGAGAGAGCAGGTCTGCCTTGATGGACAGCAGATGTTACCTTTTCCCTGTATTGGTTTGCCTGCATGTCTTGGCTTCACTAGAAATTCTGCTGGAGACTGAGGTGAAAGGCTTGAATAATTTTTCCCTACATCCCTGATAGACTGGACTGATACTGTGAGAAGAACTGAAAACACAAGTAGGAAATTAAAAAATTATCCATCAGAAGACTAAATGAAAGTGCTCTGTAGTTAAGTCTCTGGGTTTGGAGTTTCCACTGCTATGTTTCTCCCCAGTTTAGGTAGCAAAATTGCCCTATTGCTGTAGGAGAGCTGTGGTTCTCTGAACTCCACCCAGCTATAGTTCAGGATAAGTTAGGACTTTTGCTTGAACTTTCTACAAGATTCCATTGTGCTTGTCTTATTACCCTTTTAATAGGCCAGCCTACCCTTGGATTAAATAGAATTTCTTCTTTTAATGAAGATTTGGTGGTTTTGTCGTGGTGGGGTTTTTCTTGTGGTGTTTTGGGGTTTTTTTTGTTTTTGTTTTTTGGGTTTTTTTTAATTCAAACTTCTCCCAAAGTAAATGCAAAAACAGCAACCAAAACCATTTCAGGGGACCGAATGAGACTGAGTTAAATGCCATTAAATGCAGTTCTTTTAGAATTCCAATTGCTTCTCTTAAGAATGCAGTTTAATGATGCTTCTCTCAAGTTTCACTGCTTTTATTGCCAAAGTTAATTCTCCAGTTTTTAGCTTCAAAATGTCACGTAGCCATGGAATGAAAAAAGGCGGTTTTAAAAAAAAATGTTTTATTTCTTTTCAGTCCTGTTA
Organism: Dicaeum eximium; assembly: GCA_013396995.1. Lineage (NCBI taxonomy): Eukaryota > Metazoa > Chordata > Aves > Passeriformes > Dicaeidae > Dicaeum > Dicaeum eximium. The sequence continues at coordinate 282,773 of VWZP01006390.1, forward strand.
AGTAATGAAGGCATTTTGAGGTCTTAATCAACCATGGAGGAAACGGATAGGGAAGCAGTTGCAACAGCTGTTCAGAGAGTAGCAGGAATGCTTCAGCGTCCTGACCAGCTGGATAAGGTGGAACAGTATCGCAGAAGGGAAGCTCGGAAAAAGGCTTCAGTAGAAGCTCGACTCAAGGTACAAAGTGAGACAACCTGTGTGTCTGTGGTGTAGCAAGAGTTTACTTTCTTCTTTTTTTTTTCTCCTTCTGTTTTTTTGGGGTTTTTTTTGAATCTGTATTTCAGCCAGATGGATAGTTTTAAACCAGGGACTTCAGTTTTTGCTTTGTGTCCAAACCAGAAAATTTCTGTCCTAAAAGTAATGTAAACTAATGTTATACATGTTACTAATGTTTTATTCAAGCATTTCAAGTATTCATAGGTCCTGTACCTTCTGCAGTTTATTCATGCACAGCTACCCTGCTGTGTAGCCTGTCAGCCAGAGAACCTTTGTCTTAGTGATTGAATACTGAACTTGTAACAGAAAATCCATGACTGAAAAGGGATCAGTCAGTTACCCCTCTGACTTTTACATGGGTTTAGGAAAGATAGCTCAAATACATCACATTTTTGTCTCTTGTGGAAGTGACCCCATGATTTTGCTCCTCCTTCTCATGTGTGCATGTGAGTGGGTGCACATTCAGACACACGGACTTAGCCTGAAATAGGAGTATGGTCATTCCTTCACTGAGTGTTTTCTTCCTTCACTGGTATTTGTCAATAGTCATTTTAGACCACTGTGTTAAGCAGGTGGAGTAGAGTCTTAGAAAATTGTTTTGGGAAGCATTTTCTCAGGTCAAAATGGCTGGTATACGCTGTATCTAATCCTATATTCCAGTTAGTTTATCTTATAGCTATTTAATAGCTCCTCCTTTGTGGAAGTCTGTATGAAGTAGAAGAAAACCAGTTTTCTTTCACAGTGAAAAAATTTGATGTTTATATGTAATGTGCTATTTATATATAGCAAATTGCATGTTGATTTTTGTAGCATAGAAACTGAAATTTTTCTGATGACTTGGACTGGGCTTTTCAGACTTAAGTCAGGAAGCATATAGTCCATTAATAATGGATTAGCTGTTTAGTTACTGTTATCTGTTTATAATATATGAGCACAGTCGTTTGCCTGGCTGCTTCTACAGACAGTCGTGACTAAACTTTGTAAGTCTTGTAAATGCCTAAATCCCCTTTTATACCGATTTTCCCTATTGTTTGCCTTAAGTTAGTTCAGTCCTCTGGAGGTGGTCAGAAATACCTGTTCCAAAAAGAAGTTCAGTACCCCTTAATCCACTCAGGATGCATTCTAGAGAAAGGTGCTGGTTGGTGATGCGATGGATAGCAGTGCCAATTTTCCCATGAGCATTACTCTAATGGATGGGAGCACAGAGAGGATGTAGGAAATGATCTTGCTGTGGATTTAAACTGTATCTGTGTGTGGTGTGAAAGATGGGGAGACAGACATCAGGATCATCAGCCAGAGGAGTTGCTGACTTCTCAGTCTGAATTGATTACTGCTTCATCTGAGTGAATGAACACATGGGAAACCTTTCAGTGTGAACATGTTACTTCCACATTTCAATCTTCTGAAAGACTGAAATATGGAAATAACATGTTCACACTAAAACATGTTCAGTGCTTCTTTCTGATTGGATATGCTGCCATCTTCGTCATCATTTTCTTCAGGTGAATCTAAATATCCTCTTGAAATCCTCTCCCATATATTTAGTTATGTCCATTTCTTATATCCCTCACTGCATTTCTTCCCGTGTAATATAAATTCTTAGAGGAAAAACTGCTCTGAAACATAGCAAACTCATCAGTTTTGTGTATGAGACTAATGGCTCTCAGTATTTTTGGAGTTTGGTAGGAGAACTCTGAAAGGATATGTGGAAGAGCACCAGGTAGCATTGCAGACTGGTGCTTTTGGGTTCTGTAGTCCAGAATGTAGAAGAGCTGCTTGAAATCTCTTTCAGAGCCTGTAAAATTATAATTGTTGTCAGCCATTTTTGTTTGTGCTCCTAATCAATGGAAGAGCTTCTGTCTGAAGAAGCACTGTATAAATATACATATCCTAGGGAAGTTTCTAGGTTGTGGGTGTTCCAGAATATAACCATGCATTAATGCTCTCCCTTTTGATTCTAAGCTGCTGTGCAGTCATGGATTTGAGCCATAGAGAGACCAGGAAGCCGGAATTCTGGCTTCATTTTGAAAACTGTCACTCAAAAATACATGCAAAGAGAAGTTTTGAGCCCTTATTCCAGGAGGGCTTAGTTTTGTTTTCATTTCTTTAATACAGTGATGATCAGTCCAATCGAAGATGAATATGCATTCTAGGAAGCCAAATCTACAATGCTAGGCTGGGACATGCTTTGTTCCCTGCCCCATCACCCCATCCCCTGGCCCCAGCTGACTATTTGAAGACAAACTGAACATGGACGGGTGTCTGTTTTTAGAATTTTTCATGTCTATTTGTGTCAGAGACTGAGATCCCTGGCTGTTTCAGTTCAACATTATCAAGTTTCTGCAAAAGATAAATAGGCAAAAATTTCAATACGTAATACTTAGAAGATCTGCATCAGAAAAAATTATCAAAGCAGAACTATTGAACATTTAATGATCATGTGATTTTTAAAATACTTCATGGTCAGCTGCAGAAGATTGTGTTTGAGTATCCTAATTATCTCAGTTCCTTTAGAGGAAAATTGTGTTAATGCAGCAGTTCTATAGATAGAAACAGTATAAAAATGCCTTACTACTGCTTAATTGTGCTGAGACTGCCAGAAAAATACATTTTTATCAATAAAATCAGCATGTCATAATTTGAAAGTACAAAAATAATCTTAGTTTAAAAATCACTGCATTTTTCTGGCACTTTCCCAGAACATTTAAAACACAGTAAATGTTGTTTGCAGTTACCAGGATTTCCTCTTTGGCTTCTAGTATCTGACAAAAAGTTCCAAGCTTTTGGGACTTAAAGTCTGGCAAAAAACGTGTTTTGAGCTTAGCAAAACGATTAGTGCCTCATTTTCTTTACTGGTTCAAGTCCCCAAGTTAGGCAGCTGAGTTTGCACTGATGACTTGCTTGTCTTTTGAAGCCTGTTATTTCTAGTTGCATTTTCCACTCCTCTGATTTCACCTTCATCACATCTTTTTTAAATCTATATAGTTAAAAAATGTGCTGTGGATATGATCTGATTTCTTTGACTCAGATATGCACTATAATGCATTTTCTGTAAAGTGTCTGGACACCTGAATGATATTCATGCCTAACAGCCTCTTTGAAGAGTCGTTATTTCAAGTGTCACTTGTCACAGGACATCCATATCAATAACCTGTCTTTATATCAAAATAATCTAGCAGTTACATTGTTGGTCTGGTCATTGATATTTCACTGTGTGAAAATTGTATTCAGTTTGGGGTTTTGTTGTTTGTTTTGACTGAGTTGCTTTAGGAGTTTTTTTTGCCTCTGGGAGCTTCTGGGGTTTTTTAAGAACATTTCAGAATTAAATTCGGGCTTTTTTAGAACACTTTCTGTTGCAAGTAAAAATTTGTAATTGCTTTAGTAAAATGCTTTGAGAATCTGTACATACCAAACATTCTGATGAACCATAAACTTTCTTTGATATCCCCCTTTGAAATTAATTTATGAAGGAAATGCAAAGAAGGCTCATTCCTTTGATCCTGGTTTAAATAGATTACAAAGTTTACAATTGCTCTCCCTAAGCTCCTGTGTTAGTTTGTGGGTGGACTAATTGTGTTTAGGTCCTTCAAAACTGGATGCAGCTTCAGAACTTCAAAAAAATGGTATGTGGGCACACACAAGCTTGCACACTTCTAGTAAATTATAATATTTGCTTTTCTTCTTTTTTCTGCTGAAAATGTTAGATACTGAAATGAAAATTAAATCTTGAGAAATGTTGAAAATATGAAACTTATGAAGATTAATATGGGTTCATTCTTTGTGTTTTTGTATTTAAGGCAGCAATACAGTCACAGTTAGATGGAGTACGAACAGGTTTAAGCCAACTGCACAACGCACTGAATGATGTGAAGGACATTCAGCAGTCTTTGATAGATGTCAATAAGGACTGGAGACAGAGCATCAACACTATAGAAAACCTCAAGGATGTTAAGGATGCTGTGGTGCAACACAGCCAGCTGGCAGCTGCTGTAGAAAATCTCAAGAATATATTTTCAGGTAATCTACTGTTCTTTATATAATGCAGCACACACTGAAAACACTTTAATATGATGCTAACAGCTGCAAGGTTGTCAAGTAATGGTGAGAGTTTTAAATCTCAATGGGAACAAAGAATTAAGGAAGAATGACCTACATATCACATACAGGGAAGTAGCTGGTAACCATTTAATATAGGTGAAGACTAAATTGTGCTGTAGGAACTTCTAGTCTGGCCATCACACAACACCCAAAGAAGTTTCTTGCAAGCAATCAGTAACTGGAGTAATACGTTTAGTATAAAAGACTGAAATATGGAAGCAACAAATACAGAAAGAATATTTGTAAAGTTCTGGTGTGTTGCTACCTCAGCTGGGCACCTACAGCAAGCCTCTTGGGTACAAATGGTACGAAATTATTTTAGGAGGCAAAAACATTTTGCACCACTGTACATCTGTGAGGGTTTGCAAAATGAAATAAGATTAATGCAATAAAATGGATACTGTAAAGATAAAGAAAATGTTCATTATGTTCATTTTGTGTAGCTGTGATGGAGTGCACACTGCATTCTATCTTGAATCATGGTGAATTCCTTGTCAGGACTTCCCTACTTAAAAATAATTTTAAGTATCTTACAGCTGTAACAGGGACTAAACCTATCAGACTAATTTGATTTTATTTAAACAGTATTTATATCTCTTTTTATCTTCTGATACTAGTACACAAAGTGTACCTATAAAGCAAAATTGCTTCCCAGCCATACCAGGTTGATTATTTTACTCTCTGTGTGTACCTAACCTCTACAGTATCAGATACAGTGTGCAACTTAAAGGAAAGTGTTTATGTGCAATGTCTAGCAATTGAAAACAAAGACCAGCAAAATTATACATGTTCCAATCTGGAATTGTTTTGGGGGTGTTGTTTTGTTTTACACAGATGAATGCAACTGAGACAATAAACCTTTTGAGGCTTTCTGAGAGGTTTTTAGTATGAAGCATCTCCCCCTGGAGCTATTAAACAGTATAATTGTTTTGCTCAGAGATGATCAAATGTTTTAGAAACAAAGTGGTTTTTATCATGACTGAAAAGACATTTACACACCATCATTAGAAAACTTTTTGTGAGCTGCCAGTTTTATCACTAGCTGCCTTTTTTGCAATGACAAATTTTTCTGATGAGATTTTTCAGTTCTTCCATCATAGGATCCTAATCTTCTTCTGTGGGGTTCCTCCAATACTGAAAATAATGAAGACAAAATATCTATTTTAGCAGCATAGGTATAATTATCCCTATTCTTCATTTGTGCCTTAAGCAGGCAAAAACTGTTCAAGAAGGAGGTAAAATTTGCCATTTGTTTGGTTATGCAGCCTCAGGTTCAACAAGTGAGTGACTTTTAGTCAGGCAAGTTAAAATCCCTTTATATAATGTTTAGGAAGGCAAAACAATACAGTTTGTTTCACAGTACACTTTTCAGGATTAATTTGTTTTTTGGCATCAGGAGGGAGAGAGAAACTTGTGTTGGCACTATGACCTTTGTTTAGCCACTTATCAAAATGGAGCATTATAGTTAATAATGTATAAAGATACGTAACATTTACTAACAATTTTTGAGTAGTTCAAAATAATTTCCTTCAAAATATTTAAAAATAATTCCTACAGCTGTTCTCCAGCTTTTTTCCTAGTACTTCTATTGTCTTGTATTAAGTGTTGTACTCTATGTGATTTTTCTTCTTCTTTGCCTGCCTTTCAGTTCCAGAGATAGTCAGGGAGACCCACGACCTGATTGAGCGAGGGGAACTTCTGCAAGCTCACCGGAAACTGATGGATTTGGAATGTTCTCGTGATAACCTGATGTATGAGCAGTATCGCATGGACAGCAAAAACACACATGACATGAACCTCATCCACACATACTTTGGGGATATGCAGAAACTGTCTGAGGAATTGGCAAAACAACTTTGGATGGTGGTTCAAAGATCTCTTGTTACAGTCCGTCGAGATCCAACCTTGCTTGTCTCTGTTGTGAGGATAATTGAGAGGGAAGAGAAAATTGACAGGCGCATGTTAGACAGGAAAAAACAGACTGTGTTTATACCCCCTGGCAGACCAAAGAAGTGGAAAGAAAAGATGTTCAATATTTTGGAGAGAACTGTGAGCACGCGGATTGAAGGCACTCAGGCAGACACCAGAGAATCTGACAAAATGTGGCTTGTGCGGCACCTTGAAATCATCCGTAAATACGTCGTTGATGACCTGCTTGTGGCCAAGACCCTGCTGGATCAATGCTTTCCTCCACATTATGACATTTTCAACAGGTTGCTGAACATGTACCATCAAGCTTTGGCCACCCGAATGCAAGAACTTGCTGCAGAGGATTTGGAAGCAAATGAGATTGTTAGCCTTCTGTCTTGGGTTTTGAATACATATACTAGGTAAGGCCCCCTTATCTTTTCTGTTAGCAATAAGTGAGAGGAGACAAAAACACAGTTATGCAAAACACAGTTTGTGCTAGTATTTGCATGTCTATTAACATACAAAATGATAAAACAGAAAAGGGATAATATCAAACTAGCAAGTTCTTTACTATTCTTTACACAGTTTGCTTCCTGGAAGTTGCTCCTTAAAACTTGTTTGTGTTCTACAATATATGATTTTGAGTTGCTTAAAATTTTAATGCAGTTAAAGACCTGCATGAAGCTACAGTTACCTTGTATTTGTGTACCAGTTTGGTGAAGTATTGGGAAGAACAGGAGACTGAGAACTCGTGTGTGAAACAAAATGTTTGTTGTGGCCACGGCCCCGGAAGATCTGTATGATTATTAACTTTCTATTGTTCTCTTCTACAGGGGGTGGGACTGTTTCAGTTGCCTCATTTCTGTTAAATGGAAAGAATGTGGTAACTTCCTTTAGGTTTTCTCTCAAAACTGTGTGATGATTTGTTTATTTAGAAGAATTTCTGCTTACAGGTTGTTTTCTGTGATAGTCTTATACTTATTTCTTTTGACTTATCTGATTTGTTGGGATAACTTAAGCATTGGGGAGGGTTTGTTGCCTTTTTTTTTTTTAATCTTCCAGGTGGAAGCAGCTCAAATGGCAGCTGTTTAGTTTTTGCTGGCATGTAGTTACTAGAGCAACTGATTTGTTTGGGAAAAAGTGCTGCTAGTCTTTCTGTGGCTCATGACTGTAATCCTGTTCTGAATAGCTGGCATTGACCCAGGTTCTGTGCTGTGTGTACTTTTGATATCTTCAATTGTTCAGTATCAGTAATGGGACAAGTTTAGACACTTGGTGGGTTTAGGTTATAATACCAGAAAGCATATAGGTAGGAGATAATACTTTTCTTGAGATTCTCATAACCTGCTTTCAGGTTTGTGTTCAGCACTCAGTGCTTTACACTGCAATGTTCTCCTGGTTTTTCTTCCCTGCAAGGAAGAATCAGGAGCACCCACTTGTGCATACTTAGATACCCATGCAGGGTATAAGAGAGATGCAGCCACTAGTAAGCAGCTGAGTTAATTGGCCTTTTCTTCTTTTGAAGGCCAGAGGAATAACTCTACAGTGAATGAAAATCAGAGATATGAGTCCTTCTCATGCACGACCTTGGCAGAAATCCTGCTCCCAGGCTCTTAATTTGTGTCCTGGGGCTTATGTTCCAGTAATGCAATTCTTGGTCTTCAAACTGCCCTTCTGCCTTCCCCCAGAAAGCAGAGTAGATTGTTACTGAATCAGACAATTCGGAACTAAAGCTCTAAATCTGTGTTTTCCATCATTGGAAGGGCAAAGGGAGGGAGCAAAGCCAATGTTATGTCTATTTACAAAGCAAACAAATCTTGCTAAAGCAAGTCCTGTGGCTTGTAGCACCTGGTGGCTGAGTCTTCTGAAGGGAAACAGTAAGAGGAGTAGATACACTGCAGGATATCTGAGAATGCTCTTCTCCCTGCATATCTGCATAACAAGTGGGATGGAAATTAGAGGAAGTACCCTGAAGGAAAAAAATTAAGGCTTTGACTTTCTCTCTTCCCTAAAACAATAAGCCCAAGAGGGCAGTACAGGAATTGTATTCCTGTATATTACAATAAAAAGTTTTAAGTAGGATGATAATTACTGGAACAGGTTGCCCAGAGAAGTTGGATTCCCCATCCCTGGAAGTGTTCAAGGCCAGCTTGGATGGGGTCCTGAGCAACCTGGTCCAGGGGTGGCATCCCTGCCCATTGCAGGCAGGTTGGAACTAGATGATCTTTAAGCTCAACCCCAAACCATTTTCTGTGATTCTATGAGAATTAGCCATTGTGTGTTGGTAGTGCACAGTGAGAGAAGAAATCAGCTCAGGTGTTTGGGTGGGAAAGTAAAGTTCTCAACAGGGATATTTGCAGAGCTTATCAAATCACAGTTGCTGGACATTTTTCAACAGTAAAATAAACCATTCTCCATAGGGGTGTGTTTATAATAAACTAGGAAGGAGAGTGGACCATCTGGCATCATAAGAACTGTGAATAATAGAGGGAAAATATAGATTTGTATTGTATTGGCATATTGCAGCTGCACTTCAAAACCAGCTGAGAGAATACTGACTGAAAAGAAGCATTGAGGTTTCTTTCCATGTGATGAATTGATGAGGTCATGCACAACTTTTTTTTCAGTATTTGCAACATAGGAGTTAGAAAAGAATCATGGGGGTTTCTTTCTCAGAGCATGTCTGCATGGAAGCTGATTTTAGAAATATGCTCAACTCACAGCTCAGAAATAAAGTGATGCTACGTGTGGAATAATAGCCTTTAATGTTTGAGTGGGAGTTTTGTTGTGCTAAGTCGGTTTCTCTTTCATGTTTAAGTCGAGAGTTTTGGAAACACACTATTATTATTAAATCTGTGCTGAGTTGGGACCAGGACTCTAATCTGTCTTTGAGGAAAATTTTAAGTCTTGTAAGGTCCTGAAGCTCAAATTTATAGCATCATTTTATGAGATACTGATCAAGTGTTGACAAAAGTGCTAGGAGTTCACCAGGATTGCTGCAGACAGTGTCAACAATGTCCACTTTAGGGAACAGAAGGAATAATACTATACATATAGCTGGATGCTGTCTCTGGAGCCAGTGTCTCTTTTCACCAGATAGAGCAGGATTGGTGGCAGAATAGAAACTTTCTAAAATGCTACTTTCCAAATAATACAATTATGTTTGAAATTTCAACTTGATTATAAGCTTTTTGTTGAAGGTGAATAACTTCCCAACAGTTAGAAGTCTTGTGCCACTTGGAAGAGGGTTGTCTGTCGCTTCTTTTCCCTAGACGCTTTCCTTGTGACAACCAGGAAAGAGAAATTGTGTATAGGAAGAATTTTTTGTGTTGTGGGCCAAAGGTAGAAGCTTTTGGTCTTTGTTTTGGGGTTTCAAGTGGTGAACTTTGAGAAAAGGTTTATGTCTCTGTGGCCTTGTAAACAGGGATAATGATGTATAATGAGGCTAGAAATATTTTCTAACATGGCACAGTGCCACAAACAGCTTCTCACATTTCCCCTAAATCAACCTACAGCAGGTCCTGCTATTATGTGCATTCTGTCTGTAAACAGCAACAGAATGGAATTCAGTTTTCTGAATAGATTGAGTCACTTAAAATAATTTCAACCTCTTTTTTTACAAGCCAGGAAGATGCTGTTAGCGTAGGATGTCCAGTCACAGTAGCTTTTATGGTTTCAAATACAAGAATTTTGGTATTTTAAGTTGGGAGACAGCAACACTGTGCTGACTCCCTGCATGTACCCAGAGAACAACTTCAATTTGCAGACCTATACAAACTGGACTTGTTTAGAAATTTAAAAACTTGTTTAGAAATTTAAGTTGCCATTTGTTTTTATAGTAGCCTCTGCAAATGCAGAATTTGTGGTTTGCTTCTGAAAAGCACACTATAAATGGAATGTGAAACAATTCGTGTTACTATGATTGAATATATTTCCATCAGCTGTTAATAAAGCACTCTCTGAAGAGTGTGGGTTTGACTTATTGATTTTTTTTGAACATGAAATATTAAGACTTCTTACTATGTGCTTTGGCATAGCTTTTGGGATTTTCTGATTACGCAAGCCACTCTTATGATCTTATATAGATGGAAAATATCACTTTAAAGTACTAATTTTGTATAATCCTTGTCAAAATATTTTGCTCTAGTTTCTTTCAAATCCTATAAAATCAAGAACTTTCTTTTGCAAGCAATTGCTCTTATACAGTACCCATGAAGTGCACTTTTGATTTGTCTCAAAAGGTGCGTCTTCCTCTTAGATTCACTATATTCTTTACCTAGACAGGAAGCATAGGTAGCTTTTCTTTTAACATATTCTAATTTTTACATGAATGTGAGTACCAAAGTACCAAAACAGAAGCTCTTTTGAGGATCTGAGGACAATAATTCATATTTGTCACTGATCTTTACTGTTCTAAAATTCAAAATGTATAACTTGTCTGTCATTAAACCTACAGGCTGAACCAGTTGACTTTTATTTTGTTTCAAATAATCATTAATTCTTTTTCATAAAAGTAAGGAATGCATGGAAAAGTTGTATATTTAAATGTCTATAATATTTCTTTATTATATCCTGAGCTGCAGCTTTTACATTCTGTTCTTTCATTAATATAGTTTTATTTACATTTCTTGAAAATGCATTTATTGTCACAATTGCTATTAAAAACTTTTTGAAATGCATAGTTATTGGAAAATTGCCCTTTACAGTGAACATACAGAAGAAATTGCATAGCTTTTTAGTTTTTAACTTTTAATCTTATTTTTCTTTATTTCTTTCTTTATATCTGCAATGTTTTATTCTTTTGGTTTTTTTAATTCAGTGCAGAGATGATGGGAAATTCAGAACTGTCTCCTGAAGTGGATGTAAATTCCCTGGATGCTCTGATTTCACAAAATGTGGTAGACCAGCTTCTCAGCAAGTATATGTCAACACTCACTGTGAGTAATAACAGTGCAAAGGCACATTCAGATGAGTTTATATCTTCATTAGTTCCTCAGTACTGCTCCTCCATCAGAGAAAACTATGACAAATGTGAATCCAACACCATCACTTTATGAGAATTTTCATATCCTATGTGTAAGTTTCTGTATAAAGTTGTAATGAGATTTTTTATGTGTAAATCATGACATTTCAAGGAGTAGTTATGCTTTGCAGACTATTAATAATAATTTATTAGAAAGGAAGGAATTCCAGTCTTCATATGCCTAAATCCATAGTGCTAGTATGTTAGCACTTAAAGAGATACTGTAGGCAGTTTGATCCTCGTTGTAGCTACATCAACATTTGATCACAAAGATGTGATCTTTTCGAGGTAATCAGGATGTTCATGTTTGCCAGTTTGATTCTTTTAACAGCCTTTTTCCTTTCATGCCTGTTAACTGCATGAGCATAATTTCCTTTTGTGGATGCCATTTCAAGTGTATCTTAAATATAAAAGCACTGCTTCTTTGTTATCCTAAGAGTCACTAGAAACTGGTCAACTTCATGGCAAAGCAAGCATTATGTGATTGTCTCATCCACTAATTTCCTCCAAGAGTGGATATTTGGGTAGTTGTAACTCCGGACTTGCTGTTCCTAAATTGTTCAATTAATTCCTACTTCTCCTAACATTAGGAACTCTGCCAAGCAGAGGAGGGAAATTTTTGTGCTTCTTTGGACATGTCAGCTACTAAAACATGTCCAGCAACAGCAACTGCTTGGACTTTATACTCATCACAGTAATATGAACCAATCTTGTAATGACTCAAGGAAGTTGTCTGTAGAGGCTCTGCTTCCCATTAGCTTTATTAGGACTTTTATGCAAGTTTATTTACCTTTGGGACAAAAAGCACATTGGTTTGTTTTCTCAAGCTACTTTTGCTTCGACTCAGAAAATCCCTTTGAATTAATTGTGTCCTCACTTAGCATGAAAAAATACACCTATATTGTTTTTTTAGAATTATTTTTTTCCTTCCCTACTGAAAAATATTATGTATAGAATGTTGCTTTATTTTATTTATAGAATATAAATAAAACAAAGTTGCTACTCTGTTAAACAGAGTGGCTTTCTTTTTGCTGGTTTTGATTTTTTCAAAAAAAAAAAATCTTTCTTTTTCAAAAAAAAATCTGCCTGTATCTTTCTTTTAAGGCAGAAAATACTGAAACTGCCTATTTGTTTCACTTCTACCTTATTTCCTTTGATGTTGTTTAAAAGTGGTTTTAAACACAATGTAACTGGTTCTGTATTGCTAAGTACAAGTAATTGGGACTATCAACTTAAATACTGAAGTTTACATCAACAAAAATGTCATGAGAAATGAAATGCTAATAGATTTTAACAGATTTCTAGTATATTATTTTTCCAGTCACCTCAGCTTGAAAAAATGTCCTTGTAAATGCTGATCTTAAGGTGAAAAAGTCCCCTGGGCTTCTGGCTTAAAAGATTAAGTCATGCAAGTCATACCTCATTAAAACAATTCAATGCTTATGGGGAAGCAAGGGAGTGCATTGTTTCACACAATTGAAGAGGGTACTATATGGACTTTTATGACCTTTCTGTTTGTGCCTACTGGTAATGTGTAATTTTGCATGGTAGGGCACAGTAATAGACCTGTAACATGTTGGAAAGAGGTATGAACCCTTGTATTACTACAGGTTTTAAGCAAACATGAACAAAACAGAAAAGAGGCAGAAATCACCAGCCCAAGCAAGACGGAAATCAAAGAATCCAATTATATATTTAGCAAACATGCTGGTCTTTACTCTTATAAAGGGGTCTGTGATATGTGTCATGCAGAAAACTGGCTTAATCTCCTTCTAAACCCAGTTGTTCTTACTGCCTGTGTGCTGTACAATGTGCTGGGCAGATGGGAGGAGAGCCAGCCATTGTATCCGTCACTGTGTTCTGCAGCACTTGTGTTCCAAGAAACACAGCCCATTTAATCTAATCCTGGAGTTTTGTCCCCAGCAGTAACAAGCACCAGTTCCCTAAAACCTAGGTGTAGAAGGAAGTACAGGCAGATATGTGCTATTTTTCCTACTTTAAATACTAGCTTTCTTTTTTCAGCTGGGGAAAAATTCAGTTTGAAACCTAAAGCCTGAGCCTTAATAAAACTCTTCCAAAATTAGTAAACATGTTGATTTTGACAAATTGACCTGCCCTCTGTGTTAGGAGCACTCCCCTTCCAAAATGTGCCGAAGCTTCAAACTACACCACTTGTGTTCCAGTACTAACCACTGTCAATGCAAATTTTGTCTGTTACCTATATCCTGTAGGAATGGCAGGAGTGGTCAGCATCATCTGTTACTATGCCACTCTTCATCATGGAAATGACTGCTATTCTAGATATTGTAGCAAGGGGTTTTGTTGTGTTAAATTAAATATTTTCTTTCTCTTGGTTGCTTTATTAAATGAAGTCTAACATCATTGGCTGGCTGCGAAAAGCACTGGAGACAGATAAAAAAGACTGGATAAAAGAAACTGAACCAGAAGCAGATCAAGATGGGTACTATCAGACTACACTCCCAGCTATTGTTTTTCAGGTATAAGACAACTTATTTGTTCTAGAAAATCTACAGAAGCAGTACATGAATTTGGAGGAATGGAGGGGAAGCCAAACTTTCTAGAATACTATTGTTTCTTTGTCTTTTGAAATACAGTGGGGATTTTTTCCCTGTAGAGCTGTAAGTTGGAGGGGTTGTTTCTTTGAACGTTTTTGTTTACCTTTTTTACTTGAATACTTAAAGACAAAGTTCTTTTTTATGTGTAGATTAGAAGCATATTTTCCCCAGCCTGTTTAGTTGATATTTGTATTTGGTGAGCTGCTTTTACTTAGGTCTCTTGATGTAAAGGTGTAGTATAAGCCCGCCAGATGATATGTGACTTATTAGAACAGTTTTTATTAATACAGTGCTGAGTTAAGCTGTTTGTTAATATGCTGCTAAGGTAGTTAGGCATGTATTTGTTACTATAAATAATTCATTATATACAAGCACCTTAATACTAGAATAAAAAGTTCCATTGAAAGTTGAAACTGTTGTTGTTTTAAACACTACTTCAGCTAACATGAATGCCTGTCCAAATTAAAACCAGAAAAGATAAGGCTGTTTCTAAGATCCTTAAAAAATAAAAGCCACAAAAAACCCAAACCTGCACCACCCTGTTGTTGGTAGTGGAAAGTTTTGAAAGTGATCTTTATCAACAAGTAAAATGTCAGCTTATTATGCTCACTTTCTAATTTTTCTTTACAAATATTGTGTTAGGTACGTTCAGTGCAAGATAGATTATCTCTTCTTCCTGCATTTGTTTTCCACTTTATTTTTTTTCTATCTTATACCAAGATTTTTGCTACGTTCTTTCACATTTGTATTAGTGCCAAGGTTTACTTCATCTAATAGTTTTCAGAAGGTGTGTAATGTCAAAGAAACTGATGGCTGATTATTGCCTCTGGTGTCGTGCTGAGATGCATGTAGCAGTGAAATTTTCAAGTCATCTTAGCATAGAAAGAGCTCATGTTTCCACCTGGCTTTGTATCCTTTATTTCCAATTTGCCTCCTCTCAAACACAATTGCCTGTCAGTCACCTACATCTTGTACCTGCTTGTGTTTCTAAGTTTAGAGGCTCCTTTACTTCACTGCTTGAGTTCACTGCTTTCATATATGGGAGAAGCCAAGGAATTTGAGTTGTAGAGTTATTCATTACTAACTGGAGGAGCTGACCCTAGAACTTTGATACACTGTAAAGCCAAAGCACTACTGAATTAAAGGGATTAAGTCATGTTTTGCTGCATTAAAAATGCAGCTGTTTTCAGTATCAGGAGAACACTGCAGCATGTGGTAATGGTTGCCAATAATATATTAATTACAGTTGTGAAAATAGGGGCTTTTGCTTTAGTCAGTGGGCTTGTCTGGAAAAAAAAACAAACAACAAAACCAACAAAAAGCATCTGTAGAACCGGTGCTAGTGAGAGTCTCCAAGACTCCAAGATAGGAGTTCTGTCTCTGTTTTACCACTTATAAAGGCCTCTGTTTATAACTAAACTATCTTTGTCTTAGATGTTTGAGCAGAATCTTCAGGTGGCTGCTCAGATAAATGAAGATTTGAAAACAAAGGTACTCATTCTATGTCTTCAGCAAATGAATTCATTTCTAACCAGGTAATATAATGTTTAAAATACAAATGTTTATCCTACCTCAGTCTCTCTTTGTTTTTACAGTTCCAATACTTGTTTTTTTTGTTTGGATGTTTCTTATGGCATTCATACCAACCAGGCTTTTCTTCTCTTTCCTTTTCTTCCTTTCTTCCCTTCCCCAGTTTCACTGCAGAAGTTCCTCTGTGCTGATGAGTTGCATTTTGGGTTCCTGTCTGCAAATGGCTGTTAATTTTTTGAGTCAGTTCTGCTTTCTTTATATCTCAAATTTATACCTCTTTCTCTAAAGGAAGAGAGAAAACACCTCCTTGGCTGGATTCTGCCCAGAACAGAAAGCCTAAACATCACATGAACAACACACTCTTTATAAAATACTTCCAAATACCTGACAGACCCATATGAAGCGTTTGGTCCTGTGGGTGTATTTGAGTTCTTACAGACTTGTCTGTTTAATGCCATTCCTTGTATGTGTTACAGGTACAAAGATGAAGCACAATTGTATAAAGAAGATCATCTTAAAAATCGTCAGTATCCTCAATGCTATGTTCAGTACATGATTGCTGTCATCAACAACTGTCAAACCTTCAAGTAAGCCTGCCTGTTCTTGCAGTATTGTGAGAAAAATTGCTATTGATGTTTCAGTTGTAATACTGCCTCTTCCCAGAAACTCCTCTTCTGTATGCAAAGAGGGTTTCAGCTAAGATAGTTTAGCTGATAAGCTACAGGTTTAAAGATAGCACTGTTTTAAGAGGCAGGTATTGTGATTGCTTTTGCCTTTGGCAAGCCAAGCCATTGCGCCTCACCAGTGAAAAACCTTGTTATTCCAAGAATTTCATTGCCAAAGGGAAATTTATCTTCAGCTTCCAGAATTTGAAAAGGTGCTTTCAGTTAGTTTTTCTGGGTCTGGCAATCTTCTTTTACATTGGATGTCTCACAGATCACCTTCAAGCAATGCGATCAAGGTGAACTAAACTGGAGAAAAGTAAAGGCAGACCTTCTGTGAAAAGTTTCAGAACGTGGCTCATGTTTGAGTGATGAACAATCCAACTTCCTGTACATCCATAACTGCTACCATTCACAGGTCTACACATCATCAATTTGCTACCAACGCACAAGTAGTATACACTGACTACTTCAAAATCATGCTGGAGAGTAAATTATGGCTTACAAAGAAACCAGCAGGCATTGTTTCCCCTTGCAGAAATAACTGTCTGCTGTGGCTTCTTCTGTATTTATACTCCAGAAATTTAATAGTAATGTAATTGTGCATCAGTGTGTGATGAAAAGCCTTGTTTTTTTGTTGTCACAGAGAATCTATCATCAGTCTGAAAAGAAAATACTTGAAAAGTGACATGGAAGACACCTTGTCAATCAGTCATGCAAACATGGATGCAACTTTAGACATCATTGCTAAAGAAGGCTGCTCTAGCCTGCTAGATGAAGTCTTCATGGATTTAGAGGTTAGAACTTCTTTCCTCAAAAAACCCAGAAGTATTCTTTAGAAAGGAAAAAAAAATTCAGAATGAAGTAGTTGCGGAGCCTTTTGATTGCTAAATATATAAAATGTCATTTTTTATATATGGGCTAGTAAAACGTCAGTAAACATTAATATTGTTCATCACTGGTAGAGTTGGCATGTAGAAGACTGGAAGGTTGCTTAATTAGGTTTAATGGGATGATTTAAGGCAGGTGCTTTGTATGTAATTAATATTTTCTAGCAGATGTACTTAGTCTTATGTTGTTGAGTTGTAAGAATTGTTTAGGAAACTGCTGCTGATATTAAGTTGTTATTGCAGGTACAGTTCACCTTTAATATATTTAATTGATTCTAGTAGTGGGCCCTTTGTCTGGCAGATTTCCATGTTTAGGAATTCTAGCTTCTTGTACGGAATCCCTCAGGGAAAAAATTAGTATGGGGAGGGGAAACTGGGCAATTAGAGAAACAGCAGGAAATGGTGAAGAGAGATGCTCTGGGATTTGTTAGATTTGTAATAAAATTTTGAACTAATATAAATACCTTAAGTGGCTCACATGAGGAAGGATGTGGGAGGAGCATAGTTTAGAAATTGACAAGACTTAAAATTGTCTCCCATTTTTTAGTAACTGCACTGATCTGAGAAAACTGTCAAAAACCTGATCTGATTTCTTGTTTGTCACCTTCTCAGCCACATCTGAATGAGCTGATGACGAAGAAGTGGCTGATGGGGTCTAATGCAGTGGGGACTATCTGTGTCACTGTAGAGGATTATTTCAATGACTTTGCAAAAATTAAAAAGCCTTACAAAAAGGTAGGTGCAAAATACTCAGTGATACTTTGCTAATGTACTCTGAGCATCACGTTGATTTGGAATTTCTGAACACCACATGGAATTCAGAACTAAAATGCAGAAATCAGAATTGATTCATTACTGGAAAGGAAAAGATGTTCATTGTCATACTGCAGAACTCTGAATCTACTTTTTTTTTTTTTTTAACATATAATATTGTCAAAGACAGATCTAAATTGTAGTATTTAGTCCAGGAAATTTCTTGGCATGTTACTAGATATTTTACCAGTTTGTACTTTTCTACCTCTCCTCAGAAGTTTGTAGTCAGATAAAATTAGCTCTTCTGAAACTAGTTTTCCTGGTCTGTAATTACTTTTTTTTTAATAAATGCACATCAAATAATTCGTAGTTTTAATATATACAATCAAGCATAGTGAATTTGGTGCCGTTAGGGTTAACAAAAGCATAGCTGTGTTTAAAATGCTCTTACAACAGTAAATGTGTTAAGTTAGGATTTTTTTTCCCTCTGGTCTGTCAAAGGATATCTGAATTTCTCTGTTGATAGGAACAAGTACAATAATATCGAAGATTAAAGGCAGGTTCATGTAACAAGATAGCATTAAATGATTGTCTAACACTTAGGAACCTAATAGAAGCTATCAAGATCAGTATTTAGGTGAGGTCTTTGAAGAAGCTCTTAGAAGAGCTTAAAAGATAGTCGCCACATCATACACTTATTCTTTCTTACCTTAATTCTCAAAGTGATAAAGGAAACTGCTCAGAGTTTCTCTGATGACCTTTTAACCTTCAGCATTTGCAGATCCTACAGGCCTTACTATGTAAGTATATGTATTTTCAGTCCAGAAAAAGTACACAAAATAAGTTAGGTCAGTCCCAGAATTAGTCTATATCCATGGGACAGTTTTTTTTTTCCAGACTTAGTTTGTTACTGTGAGGTATGAGTGCTTGGCATGAGTTTTGAGGTGTTAATACCAATCTCTGCAATCACGTTTCATCATGTAGCATTTATTGCCACCTTGTGGGGAAGAAGCTTACAAGCAGATTCTTTGGCATTCAACATACCTACTTTTCCACTGTCTCCGAGCACAAAAAAATCTCCCATAAAAGATGCTATATGTTCTAGCACAGGCTGGACAACACTTTTGTTTCCCTGATTTGTGATGGGATTTTTTCAGGTTTTAAAATATTCTTGGATAACCTTGTTTTGAAAGTACAGTTTTTAAAAGCCATGTGAACAGAGCACCTCCAAGAAGACTGTAGCCCAGTGGGAAGGACACAGTTCTGAAACAGAGGAAATATGGCCCTAAGGCATTCTGCTTTGCTGTTTTCCTCATGTGTAGTCTTGATATTTTATGAGTTTCTTGGGTGCAAACTTGCTGAATTTTTTTCTTTCTATGGGAAAGCTCACTTCTGAGCACAGAATTCAATAAGCGTATCTCTGAGCTGTGTGGTTCAAGGACACAGGTGGTGTTTAGCTGCCCTGTCTCCCACATGGGGGATATGGATACTTCACTCTCTCAACCAATGATGTGGACAATTGTAATCACTGAATTCTAAGCATTCTGACATTCTTGTACTGAGCATGAAGAAGAAAGCATCTAAGCTCAGTACCTGGGCACATATAGCCAAATCCTTCTGAATAATGGAGTCATTTTAATAAATCATATCAAACCTTCTGATATTGGAGTCAAAGAGTCCTGATTCACCATTGGGCAGCAACAATACTCGTGTGTAAATTGAATATTCTGCCATACCACTGTTGGCTCTTGTGGAGTGTTCTCAGTTGTAGTGGAACTGTTCCTCAGTTCCTTTCCAGCAGGATGGGCCATACATGTCAGCCCCCCCACAGTCTGTTCTATGCAGTTCATTTTCCTTTGTGTAATTGGCATCTATTCCACCAACGCAAGAGAAGCCATCCCTGAGCAACCACCTGACTTTGGTATTTCTGCAGACTCTTGAGAGCAGAACTTGAAATTGTATTTTCTGTGTTCTGGATGAGGGTTGTAACTTCCAGTACTTTGCAATCTGTTGTTTTCTCCCTTTTTTCTTTTTTCCCCCCTTTTTCTCTCTTTCCTGAAACCTTTTATTCAAATTTTGACTGAAGAACTTGTTTCAAGAACAACTTGAAACTAAAGTTTGATCATACTACTAATAAAACATGATAAAAAGTTTGTGACTACATGTTACGCTAGCTTTTTCTTAATCATAAGTAACTTTGCCACCATGCTTAAGGAGAAGAAAAAATACCTGAGGATTTGTGGGATTTAAGGACTCTGCTTATATTCCTGCTGAAAAATAAGCATGTGAAGGTTTGGGGGTTTTAGTTTTGTTCTTTTTTTCCAAACCTCAGCATTACTCTTGCATCAATACCAGATGCTTCATCCAGGTACCAGTAGATATTTCCCATAAAAAGACAAGTGCAGAACAGCTGATCAGTCAAAGAAGATCTGAGAAAGTGATTGTTCTTTGGTGCTCCTCAAAAAACTCAGACGTGTTATTAAAGATATCTTGGGTTTGTTGTTTCTTCTGATTGGATCATCGCTAGGGAAGGAGAAATTTTCAGTTCTAACATTTTCATGTTAGAACTGTGAAAATCTAAAACCACTCAATCTGTATTAGCAAAAATGGTATACTGGTGTTTTAGTGCAAATAAACAATTCAAAGCCTAAAAATAATGGCTACACCTGCAGGTATCAGTAGCATAAGCCACCACCTTTTCCATTTCTTTCAGACAATGACTCTTGAGGCCCATCGGCGAGTAGTTGTGGAGTACATCAGAGCAATCATGCTAAAACGTATCTCTTTCAAGAATGCAGAAGAGAGAAAAGAGGGTGCAGAAAGAATGATCAAAGAAGCAGAACAGTTCAGATTTTTGTTTAAGAAGCTTGCAGCTGTAAGTATTTGCTTTGGGTAGTGCTGTTAACATAGTAATTTACAATAAACCATATGTTTATTGCTTGGGGGAAGTGGGTGGAGTTAAATCCCCATGTCTCCAAAATGAGGGCACATACAGAGATGCTGAACACACAGGCCAGCTGCTAAAATTCCTGAGCACCAGTTTCTACTGCTTTGTGTTTATACAGCTCTCTGCAGCTGAATATTTGAATGGCCTCAGAGAGATAGGTACCCTGAATTCATAGTAGTAAGTGGGAAGAAAAAAGCAGTTAAATCAAAAATCTGTCTTTGCTTTTTCTGGCCAGAAGAAAGGCTGCTCTGGCATCAAACAGATGCCATTACTTACTACCTAAGGAGCATGGAGAGTGTTCATTTGGATCAAAAAGACAAGTATGTTCACCCCATTTGAAGTCCAGTAGAAATAGAAAAGACAGGCTAAAAAATGTATTTGAAAATCAATGTACAAGACAGGCCTAAAAGTTTTAACTGCATAAGGAGCAGGGATTTTCAAGAAAGCTCCTATGGCCAACAGATGACAAAATGCAAAAAGAATGCACAGAAAGATAAAGCCTGAAAAACTGAGGTAGTTGATGGAAGAGGTTGTGAAATAAAGGAAACAAACCATACCTGGTTGGTAGAACCAGATGACCTTGAATTTAGAATACTAAAATAGTCCAGAGTTAAACAGTTCAGTGAGTCAGTTGCTAAGCTGCTTTGGTGGCCAGATGACCTGAAGGAATCTAACAGAGGGCCAGTTTTGAAGAAATGTTTCAGAAGAGATCTGGCTTTCATGTCAGTTATTCCTAATGTTTATGCTCATAATTACCAAAGTTGAAGACTAGAATGTATCACCAGGGGATAAATACAACATATTGTTTGTAGGACACTGCTTTCTTCACTGATATTTGCAGAGTAGGTCTCTGAATTAAGAACAGGGAGAGAAAAGGATTATGGTGACAATTCACAAATATTTTGGGTTTTTTAATATCTGAAAATTCAGCTTTTTGAGAAATTCAAGGGCATTGTCATTACAAATAGTTAAAGGATTATTTGTAGATTTGAGGTGTATTGCTATTGTTTTTGGGTATTTTTAATATTTTTTGTTTACTTTTACAGGGCTCAGGAGAGGACACTGAAGGACTCTGTGACATCATTGAAGCCATTGCAGAGGTTATCAAGCTGACTGATCCTTCACTGCTCTATCTGGAAGTTTCAACTTTAGTCAGTAAATACCCAGATATCAGGTAATTCTCTTTGCCCTCAGATTTGATATATAGATAGATAACATCATAATTTCTTTGGGTTTTGGGCAAATTTTGAAATTTAAAACAGTGTGGAAATGTGTTCATATTTTTCATATTCTGTCATGTAGCCACTTCCTTGTGGAAAATAACACTAGTGTACAATCTATGTGAGCTGGACTAGGAGTTACAACTACTTAAGTACTGCAGAGAATACTTAAAACACTTTAGTTCTGTGTGGTGGGAGGATAAAATAGGTTTCAGAGTCCTAAAAGCAGCCAAAACAGTGCTTTACTGAGCAGGAAAAACCAGTTCTGAGTGAATAGAGATCTGATTATGAATAAAAAATACCTGAAACTGAGTGAAAGGATTGACAGTTAAGTGCTGTTTTTGACAAAATCTTACTTGTGCAAAGCCTCCTAATGGCAGTTTTACCCATTTCCTTTGGCAGGGATGACCACATTGCAGCTTTGCTGACAGTGAGAGGCGATGCCAGCAGAGATATGAAGCAGACTATCATTGAAACTTTGGATCAAGGTCCAAGCCAACCGAATCCAAACTACGTGCCAATTTTCAAAGAAATTACAGTTCCTACTCTCACTGTGCCAAAACTTCTTAAGTAATTGACAACTCTGTGTGTCATTACTGCTCTGGGATCAACGGGTTTGAAATATTTGTCGGCAAATTTGGCAGTGCTATTTTGAGTGAAGTTCAATATACATTGATACTTGCTAGGCATATTTCTTTCTAAAGACTTAGACATGGAGAAATGCAAGATATCTGAAAGAACATGGATTTAAGGTCATGTTTGAAGAAGGAAGCTTTTAATGGCATGGTTGTTTTTTTTTTTACTGACCTGTTTGTCACAGCTGGTTTTGCTGTCAGCAAATACATTTTTCTTGTGGAATATGTTTGCACAGTGCACTGGAATGCTGTATAAAGATATTTATACCAAAACCTACAGAGCTGTATTAGTGCTGGTTATACTAACATACATAATTTACAATACCTAAGCAGACTCCTTTAGAACTGTCTTTATATGGCACTGCATTCAGTGTTACAATCCACTTTCACATTATATTTTGTGTATGTACTTACTTTGGTGTAAAATAGTTTATTGTAGAAAACTTAATTATGAAATCAGTTTCCTGACTTAAAGGACTGAGTGAAATTGCTACAGTGCAATTTGATTATAGGTTGAATAAATAAATAAAGACATAAGGTACAAGTTTTTCACTGATTCACTAAAAACAGCACATAAAGCACACCAGTTCAATAAAGTGTTAAACCACTGCTATGTTCAGCTATGATTCTTTGCATCCTTGTAGATTTACAGAGCATGTAAATCTTTTTTGTTGTTGTTTTAAGTGTGAATAAAAATTGGTTTTAATAGTTTTCTGAAAACACAAGATACTGGGGTTTATTTCCATTTTCAGTATTTTCAGATTAATCTAATTATAAAATAGTACTAAATAATTGTGGATTCAAAATTCCTTGAAGAAGGACACATTTAAGGCATTATCTCTTAGTACCTGACCAGAGCTGTCAGAACTAAGGACAAGGAAGACTTGAGCCTACATTGTTTTAATTCAACATTCTGGAGTTTGTGTGTGTAATGCCTGTGGCCACCCAGGCCTTGTGCCATTCCAGCCCTGTCCCCAGCCCCTCTGTACCCCAGAAGCGGCGTTTACAGGGTGAGCAGTTTGGATAAAGGATAGACCTGAGATTGTGACTTTCTGCAGTGATAGGGACAGAGTCAGTAGAGCATCCCTTTGGTATCCCTGTGCTTGAGGGATTTTAGCACAGGAGGCCCTTGGGCCCCATGGGACCATAAACTTTGCCTAGAAATTGCAGGTACAGGGATGGGAATTTAACTGGTTTTCAGAGGGTTGTGTTCAGCCCTCAGTAAAGAATTCAGTTAAAGATTAGTGAGGTGATACTAATTTGGCTTGTACTCTAATTCCATCCTGTCCCTGAAATTCTTTCCCTGTGTGCTTTAATCCTCACTTTGTGTAAGGGAATCCGTTCAGCGGGCCTTGTTCCCTTCTGTATCCCTTCTTCCTCTCAGCGATGGTGCAGAGGCAACTCTTGAATGTTAAACTTACGCTCTTTCCCCTCCAGGACACGCCAGCTCCCCCAAGTGGGCACCCCGCAGGGATCGGTCACGGCCTCCCTCCCTTGCCGGAACCTTCCTGAGGGATGGTGGCGAGGCGGGGCCGCCGCTCCCGGGGCGCGGATCCCCACACCCTGCGCGCCGCGCTAAGGTCGTGCCGCAGCCCCGCCCCGGTGCCTCCCTCGGTGCCTCCCGGCGGGAGCGGCCGGAGTCCCGCCCCGTGCCGCGGGAACGGGGCGGGCGCGCGCCGGCTCCGCTCGGGATTCGGCTCCTCTCGGGATTCCCCTCCGTGAGCGGGGCGGGGCGCCCCCGCCCTGCCGTGACGTGACGAGGCGCGCTGCGTGAGGGGCGGGCGGCGGCGCGCGGGGCCATGGCGGCGGGGTACCAGCAGCGGCCGAACGGCAGCGGCGGCGCCCCCCTGCCCGACCCGTCCTTCCTGTGGAGCGTGTTCCAGAGGTGAGAGCCGCCCCACAGCGCGCCCGGCGGGCGGCGGGCGGCGGGAGGGGCCGGAACCGGGTCGGCTGCCGCGAGAGCCCGGTCACCGGGCCGGCGCGTCCAGCGCGGGGTTTGGCTGGCGGGACGCCTGGCAGCGCTGTGAACAGCGCGGTGTTTCCCCGTGGGAGCAGTCTGTAGGAAAGGGTTGGGGAGGAATAAATGTGGCTGTGTTTTATAACGAGGGTAAAGGGGATTGGTGGGAGCGAGACGGTAACCTTGAAAGCGCTGAAGTAATTTTTAACCTGAGATTGCAGCAAGGATGGTAAAGTCTGGAGGAGCAGTGTAGCAGTACAGGGAAGGCTTGTACAAAGAAATCTGATAAATGTTAATGGAAGACGTTTAAAGCTACCAACGAGAAGACATAGCTGCACCAGGGGACGTTTAGTTTGGATATCGGGCAGAATTAGTTCTCAGCGAGGGTGATTGGGCATTGGAATGGGCTGTCCAGGGCCGCGGTGGAGTCACCGTCTCTGGGGGTGTTTAAGGAAGGACAGGACGTGGCACTCAGTGTCATGGTCTGACTGACACGGAGGTGTTGGGTCATAGGTTGCACTTGATGATCTCAGAGGTCCTTTCCAACCTAAAGGGTTCTGTGAAGTGTTCTCTTGAACTCACCTGCCGCAGACGGACCCGCAAGGGAGCTAGCAATCTTGTGCTTAACAAACACTCGGGCAAGATCTTAGCAGTAAAGCAGCCAAAGGAGATTTCCCAATTATGTCCTGTTGGGGAAACTGGGGAGGTGCCTACGTTGGATCCAGTTTTATGGGAGATGAGTCAAGGCAGATCCTCTGACACAAGCAGCAGCAAGAAGAGTTTAAGCAGTAGACAAAGTGTACTAAGTTTCTAAAACTGGCTGATATTTACAGAGTGACTCAGGAATGCAGCAGCTTACCTACCTAGCCTGCTGTAAAACAACTTCCTCTGAGGACTCAGCAGAGGCATGCATGAAGCCATTTCTCCTTTTAAAGGGTCCAGAAAGAAAGAGATCAACAATCTGATTTCTGCACCAGGAAAATCAGTAAAAATAATTTAAAATAATGCTGTTAGGGGAGTTGTGTGGCTTTTGTTGAAAATATTCCTTCTGGCAGACTACTGTATAAATCCTGGGCTATGTTTGGTAAGGATTGGATATGGATTATGATGGCTAGAATTCATATAATTCATGGAGCAATTCGTATAATCTGTATGCTTTTCAAAAATACTCCCAACACTATCAAAAGGCCCTTGAAATTCAGTAAATGTGGAATGAATGGAAGCCTTCTTCAGTGGATGGAAAACTGACTGAAGGGTGTGTGTGTGGTCATGCCAGATGGAGCTCTCCTGGGATCTTTATGTAATCTGTGTGGGAGCAGCTGGGAAAAGCGGGTAGGTTTAGTTTGGATGGTGGGAAGAAGTTTCATACTGTGGGCGTGGTGAGGCACTGGAACAGCTTGCCCAGAGGAGCTGTGGCTGCCCCCTCCCTGGAAGTGTTTAAGGCCAGGCTGGATGGAGCTCTGAGCCATCTGGTGTAATCGAAGGTGTCCCTGCCCACAGCTGAGGGGCTGGAACTTGATGATCTTTTAGGTTCCTTTCAACCCAGACCATTCTGTGGTTCTGTGATTCTGCGAAGAGTGGTCAGGTGAGGTTTGCTGATTCCTGCAGTAACTGAGGCCTGTGAAAGTTTGCAGGGGCACTTTACAGTCCTGAATGGCTGGGCTGTAGCAGCCTCTTATGGCCAGATCATGATCCCTGTATGACAGGTGATCCCCATATGTTAGGTGGAATCCAGAGTAGGAGCCTGATGTCCAAGAGGAAAACCCATTCTGATTTTGCATCATTTTTTTTATAAAAGGAATGTGCTGACTGATGATGCTCAGGAGCAAGATAAGTAGGTCATAATGCATTTTCAAGAAAATATCAACTTAGCACTTGGTAGCAGCTCATAAAAGGTAAAAAATGTTCACAATACTGAGAAGAGAAACAGATTATAAAGGGGAATATCTATTTGTAATTGAAATATTTGCAATTTATGCTTGCAATTTTAGTGTTGCATGCAGGTTACATAATTCTTGGAGATGGGGAAGGAAGCAATAGAATGAACTGAAAGTGTTTAGAAAAAGACAGCAAGAACTAAAGGAAAAGAAAATCAGCTTCTGTGAACAGGGATCAACTGCGCAGGACTCTGGTTTGGAGTGGCAGTAAGTGAGGGAAAATGAAAACTGTCAGTCCAGGGGGAATGTCCTTGTATGAAATGGAGGAAAGTCCCCACCACTTTCAGATACCCTTCTAAAGAAGGCATGACTGTTCTTTATTTGGGCAGAAATTACTTAATTCATTATTTTGGCATAGAACTTGAATCATTAAGGCAATGGACTGTGAAGGCTCAGTGGAAGCTGGAACCTGCCTGTGCTTTTTTCTCTCTGAACCCCTTTGCAGGGCCCTGCAAACCAGAGTATTTCAGTACTTTGATCACATTAGTGACTTACTGTCCATTGCCAGCATGTGAGAGAGTCTGGGTGACAAACCTGTTGCTCCAGTTTTAGAAACAAATAGCTTACTACTGTGACATTAGGCATTTTGTGGATTTAACCAGCATGTGTGCTCTGCAGTTCTCTTAAACAGAAATTAATACACTTCTTGAGCAGAGCATGCCCAGACTGTTTCATTGACAGTGTGTGTTTCTGTGTGTCTCTTCACTCACAAGTAAGTCTTGCAGTTTTCTTCTGAGCTTTTATCATGTTCCAGAGACTTTTCAGGAAAATAATAATCTCATCTGGTGAGTAAGAACCAGAATGTCGAAGTCTTCACTAAGTGGAACCTGTTAATTTCAGCCATTTAAAGCTTACTACCTGTTTTTGGTTTGTGTTTTGTTTTCCCAGAGTTGATAAAGACAGGAGTGGAATAATATCTGATAATGAACTTCAGCAGGCACTTTCCAATGGTAAGTCTGTAAATGAGCAGTAAGGCAGTTCATTGTAAACTTCATGATAAAGTTGTTGTGAGAGTGGTTACTTGATGCCATCATTCTTTGTATGGAAGGGGGTGGGAAGTGTTCCTACCACTCACTAATTACTATTTAATCTACTACTAATACTCACTAATTATTATTTAATCTACTACTATTTAATCCAGCAAAAGGATGGAAAAGGAAAAAAAATGAACACTCCTTGTGATTTTTTTGTTTGTTCGTTTTAAACTTATCTACTGTCTATATTGTATCCATTGTATCTATTGTAACCATAACTGGTCTGTATTCTGAGAAATGAGGGCATGCACATCCCTTTATTTTTTTTCCCAGCTCTGCTTCCTAGACTTCATAACCAGTGATTCATATAGTCCTTGCTCATCACTACTGAACCTTTGTTTTTTAGCCAGAATCAGTGTATAACCTGGCAAAGCTGTTTACAGCCAGCCTTTTCATTGCACATAATTTATTTTTCATATAGTATGGTGCAGGAAACAAAGTATGTTTGGGTTTTTCCTAACAGAGTAGAAAGATACACTCTAGATCCAGTATTAAAACTTTCTAGTAGTCAGTTCCTTGTTGTAATACTCAAAGAAACTAGTGTATTGTCAAATAACTCATGGAAACAAAAAATGAAACATTTTTTCCAGCAGCCTATTTTTACTTTCCTCCCATGACTCAGGGTGGGTAGGGTTGTACTCTGTGGGTTTTTTTTCTGTTTGGAAATCTGAAAAAGGGCATATTCAGGTTGTTTGTCCACCTTTGAGTCCATACCAAGTCCCCCTTCTCCCAAAGTTTATCCCTTTATCCCTCCTGTGCTTTGTGACTGAGAAGGGCTTAAACTGATGTGAGCTGCAGCACACACAGGCTGAAGGGCCCATTTTTGTCTGTAACTGCCTGACTTGAAATAAATTTATAAGGTTTTATTCAGTAAAACTGCAGTCTTGTAACTGAACTGGATGTACTAGAAAAATGTATCTGATAAATTAAAAGCAATGTGTCGTGGCTGCCAGACCTGATCCATAATTACAATTTTGAATAAAATCTTTAGCAAAAACTAAGTTAAGTCACCATTTTCATTTAGATTACAGTGCTGTTTAGAACTGTGAGAAACTGTCATTTTAAATTTTACCTCCTGTTTTAAATTTTATATATTTTAAATACCTCCTCATATGATTGAATTTAAGGGTAATAAGCAGTGATGACTATCTGAGCTCTTTTCATTCCCTGTTTACGGTGTAGATTAGCAGTTTCAGTGCTTTGCAGTTATGAAGAATGCCTATCAAGGGTTAAACAAAATATTTACAAAACTGTAACCCTCCTGCATTCCAAGAGATTCTAGATCTTGTACACCAAAGTCACAAACAATTCGCTATGTTATTTTCAAAATAAATCCTCTAGTGGATGATTGTGCATGGCCACCCTGCAATTTAACATGGGATAAAAGAATGTTATGTGTTTATTTCTAAAACATTAAAAAAGTCTGCATTGTCCTCATTGACAGTTGAAGTTCGGTGTGGTTTTGACAATTTGGCATTTTCAACCTGTGAAGGTCATGCAGGTAACTGTGCTTACCTGGGAAGGGCTGATCATCACTTTGTTTGTACAATAAAGTCCTTCACTTCCTTCTTGTTTTATTCTGCTGTGCTGCTGTGGGAAGTTAATACTAGAGTCAGGAGAGCAGAGACAGAACAGTCTTCACTGTTTATTGGAATAGGCTGAAATCAGTACAGTTCTTCACCTCTAGAGTTGCTC
The DNA here is from genome assembly GCA_013396995.1 of Dicaeum eximium. NCBI lineage: Eukaryota > Metazoa > Chordata > Aves > Passeriformes > Dicaeidae > Dicaeum > Dicaeum eximium. Next base: position 311,857 of record VWZP01006390.1, read on the forward strand.
AGATTTCAATCTGTGGCAGGTATATGAATCACTTGAATGTTTCAAGATGAAATAAGTTAACTTTCAGATTGTATTTTCACTTTTTCCTTTTAATCTCTTCGGTGTTAAATACTGGCACCTTATTAATTCCATTATTTCTTTTTTTTTTTTGAAGAGACACACAGCTCTAAGGTAGTGATACTCTCCGTCTACAATACTGCTTCAGCATTTTCAGAGCCACTTTTCTTCTACTCTTTCTCTGCTTACATTTCTCTTTATATGCAAATAGTCACAGGGCCTGCCTGCAGTGCAGGGTTCTCCCTGTGTTCCACCACTGCCCGTGACCCAGCAAAGCCAAGGTGCCGGATCCCAGCTCGGCCCTTCTGCTGGGATTTGTGGTCAGCTGACACATCCCTGGGAGCGCCTCTGCAGTGCCCTCGGCTCACCGACTCCTTTGTGGTCTCGCCGACCCCTGGGGTCCCTGCAGGCAGCCGCAGCCAGTTAATTAAGTGCTGCATCGAGCTCCTGGCTCCTTCACAGGCTCTGGAGAATCGATGGTGAAATTCTAGATGAGGCACACGATTCCTCTTTGTTTAAAGCTTAATGCTTCCTAGTGCTCGGGAATGCTCTCAACCGCGTGAAAACTATTTCATAATGACAAGCCTCTAAATACGCAGAGAAGTACAGAGCTCCTCTCCAGATGATTACTGCTCAGCCCCTTTCAAGCAGCAACATTTCTTGGTCTAAAAATACTAATACAAGCTAACACTTTATTGTTTAGCAGTGGAGGTGGGATTTGTACTAAACAACTCTAAACTGCAATGTATGATTATGCCATGTTGGCAACTCTTTCTGTCAGAAACGAAATGCCCTGGAGTAGTCCTGCAAAAAGGAAATGAGCAGATGGGTTTTTACTGAGGAACAGATACGAGGCCTTGATTAAATTAGAATTTAGAACACTTCTGCTCTGTCAGCAGAAAAGAGGTACTTCAGTTTAGATCTTGCTTTTTATCCAATATTTCTGACAGCCTGGAATGAAAAAGTCCTCCTTAGATCTTCCAAGGTTTGTTAGGTTTTTTTTGTTGCAGCTTTAAAATGCTGGTTTCTGTGTGGTATTTGGAAAGCACTGGTCTAAAGTCATCCCTGATTGGTGAGACTTTCTTACTTCCAAGCAGCCTTATTTCTTTAATATGCCAGCTCCATGTCACATAGCTCTGAATTCACTGTTCTTAACTGATTTGTTTGTTTGGTTTTTTTGCCTTTTTTTTAAACATTGAGGAATTCTTAATCTCAACTATGTAATTATTTGTTTCAGGCACGTGGACTCCATTTAATCCAGCAACAGTCAGGTCAATTCTTGGTGAGTGTAGTTGTGTAAGTAAGTAAGATACTGTTTTGTGATCTGTTCAGCTGATTGATTGAGAATGCTATCAATTGCTACATTAGTTTTTTTTTTCCTCAGAGTGCCTAGCAGCAGGAAGTTAAATTATTTTCCTTTTTGATTAATAGTGGAATGCCCTTTGCATACATACATGTGCATTTGTCAAAGTAGCCTGAGAAAATATTATTGCATAATTGATTAGATAATAAATTTAATTTATGCATAAGGAGATTGTTATTTTAAATTTTCTAAAAAGACATTATATAAATTGTCTTGGGAAGTAGTTTTTCCTGTCTTAAATTTAAGCCTATATTTTACTCCAGAAATACCGAATGGGAGCTTTACAATGCTTGAATTCTGTTAGTGTCTAAACTAATTGCCAGTAATGTGGACGGTGATGGTGGTAGAACAGAAGGATGAAGATTCAAGCACAATAAATCAAATCTTTTCTATCACACAGTTCATAAATCCAAAGACTACATTTTTTGCTTTGTTTTCAGTAAGTGTTCAGCAGCAGTCTGAGTTCCATCACTGCGTGACATGCTTACTGTATTAAGATAACAGTATCAGTAAGTCAAATGCAGATGAATATCCCAGCACTCTTGGAAATTACCTAAGACTTTTTAATGTGTCCTTAGAAAAGAATAGTCCACCCCTCTGCCCATTTTGATTTATTACTGGATGCTCAATCAAGCCCTCAGTATTTTTGAACTGAAAATGAAAACCTAGGAAAAATAAACATTCTGATTTATACTGGTATTTTTATCTTGCTTTATCATTTTTTCCTTCAGTGGATGACTGCTTCCATTTTCTTGGCAGAACCTTCCAGATTACCACTTGCATTTTAACAGTTTCTATTCTCTCTTCAGTACCTTCTACAGAGTACTCTTGCTATCTACTTAAAGTCCTGGCAAATCTTGCTGAGGAGTAGTATGACTAAGGTTTTATATGTGTTTCTTACTTTTTATTCCAGGCATGTTTGACAGAGAAAACAAAGGGGGTGTGAACTTCAATGAATTCACAGGAGTTTGGAAATACATCACAGACTGGCAGAATGTCTTTCGAACGTATGACAGAGACAATTCTGGAATGATTGACAAAAATGAACTAAAGCAAGCACTAACAGGTTTTGGTAATTCATTAGTAATTAGCTTTTATGACTGGGTTATGTCATAGAATGAGCTGCTTATTGGTACTGTTGCAGAGCTGTACTGCTCTGACAAATGTGACTTAAAATGAGAGAGGTGAAGGGCAGCTCTCCTTTTAGGTATAAGGTACCTTTTAACAATGTCCATGCCAGAGGCACATGTTTTTTAAAGCTCTTTCCTCAAACAGAGAAAAAGGAAAGCACTCCATGCATGTCCTGACACATCCTGTTCCAGTCCCCTCTGTGACACTCTCTGAGAGAGAGTAACCAGTGCTTCAGGCAAAGTCTGAACTTACAGGGTACTTGACAGAACTTGCCACTTTTTAAAACAAGGCCAGCTGTCCATGCTATGAGAGCATTCTGATGGCTAAGGAACTTTCATTCCAGTCACTTCACCTGTAAAGACTTGAGCTGCAGCCCTAAACCCTTCCCTCAATCAAACAGTCACCTTAATCTGTAATTATATTTACTGTGACTCTGTATATAATTATTATTGAGCATGGGTTATATTGCATGCATTTTAGTTTAACAGAGATACTTACGAAAAAAATCACTGTAACTCCTTACTGCTCTCTGGTTTTGTTACACATGCCTGCTAAACAACCTTGTTCTTTTTATAGAACGACTGCAGTAATTGAAACCTTTTTAAGTATTTCTCTTTTTCCAAGGTTACCGACTGTCTGATCAATTCTACGATATCCTTATTCGGAAATTTGACAGACAAGGAAGAGGACAAGTTGCTTTTGATGATTTTATTCAGTGCTGTGTTGTTCTACAGGTAAGAAAGGAGATGTACTTTGATGTTAATACAAAAAAAATTACCTTTTCTTAAGCTTTTCTGGTTCTCACTTTAACAGTGGATCTAAAACTTGCTTTTATTTATAGTAAGCCATTTGGACTAAATATATGCCAAGTGCTAGAAACATCTTTGTGTATTGGTCTTCATTATAATTCCTTTGCATCTCAAGTAAATTTGATACAATGGGTGAGGGACAAAAAGTGTAAAATAGTATCAATGTTTGACTGTGTCTGTTAGTTTAGTACAGACTTCAGAGCTGTTCTTTCAGGTATAATGGTAAAAATACACAAAAACCACCCAGCTTTTCAGTAACACAGAGAGCAAGAGACAGAGAGAGAACATGGAGGGAAAGCAGTTCCCTGTAAAAGTAGCATCTCTGTTATTTAGACCCATCAGTTGACTTTGCATTCATTTGTAATATAAGGCAATTATGGTTAGTTATCAACTTGAACTCAGATAGCAATGGCACACAAAGCATATTTGCCTAGAAGGTGAAATATGCACAAGGTATGCGTTGGATTCTGTTTCCAGATAACTCAAATGTTGCACTGTTTTTCCCCCTGCTTTAAAGCCAGTTACAGAAAGCTGTCTGGTCTATAAAGAAGTGCCTAGGTAGCCTTAGGTATTGCAGCATTATTGCTATCTTTATAAATAAAGACTGTAAAATGGCTACAGAGGCGATGGACAGAAAGAGTTCATAAAGCTGTAGAAGCCCAGGTGGCAAGGGGAGTATGTGGTGGTCTGAACCTTCCCCTAGAACAAAAATGTCTATTATTTTTTTGTCTCCTCCTCAGAGGCTGACTGATGTGTTCCGACGGTACGACACTGATCAGGATGGCTGGATTCAGGTATCCTATGAGCAGTACCTTTCCATGGTCTTCAGCATCGTATGACACCGATAATCGGGAATCGCACACTGGCATTACACAGACTGGAGTTGCCAAATCATCATCTACTGAATAAGATCACTGATGTATTATAATGGATGTAACATCACATTCTTAAATTTTGTATCTTGGTAATCACTGTCAGAACATGTACTTGAGTTGGTTTTTATTTTGTATTATTGTATATGACCATCTCTGCTTACTGTAGTACAGAAAGCACAGAATCTAGCTTTAACCAGTAAATGTTGAACATTACCTCTTACACATATCCTGCATGGGAAAAATGACTCTTTAGAAATGCCAAATTAAAATTATGCTTGTTAGTTTATATCAGTTGAAAGCCAGAAGTTGCACAACATGTTTTGCATGTGCCTTACTTTTATAAGAGTTTAATGTATTAATTTTTAAATACAGAATTTAAAATTAAGTAAAAATACTAGGTCAACTTTTAGTCTGTTTCACTTTTGTACGGCTTTAAGGGGATGGTGATTTTATTTCTGTATTCTCATTTTCTACAATTCAGGGATCTCTCCACCTGGATGGCCTTTTTTATTTTAATTTATTTTCTAGCTGCCTCCTTTTTTCAGGGTATCCTTGGGACAGCTTCAGATACAACTTCTTCACACCTGTGAAGAAGGTCATACTGCATCTCCCACGATATGTTCCCACAAAAATGAACTCTGACTCTGAATATGCTCCCTTTGCTTACTTGTCTCATTTAACATCAGAAGTCTTCCTTTTTGTGCTGTAGCACTTATTTGAAGTGGCCTTGAATTGACAGTCAGACATTCTTGTAACTTTACCCTACATCTCACTATTTACAGCTAATGAGAGAGTGGAAAAACTCAAGCAAGACAAATAATAACTGGATCCTGTCACACACCATCTCTTGTTGTAACTCTGAAGAAGCAACTTGACGGGAGCAAAGACAACAACAAAAAAAAAAATAGTTACAATGTTACTTCAAGGTGACCCTGAGATTGGCTCAGATGGTCAGAGCATGATACAAATAACACCAAGGTCACACGTTCAATCTCTGTATGGTCCATTCACTGAAGAGCTGGACTTAGTGATCCTTGTGGACTCTTTCCAGCTCAGATAATTCTGTGATTCTGTGCCTCACCCAGAGTAGAGTGTTGCTTTCACACTGACACCAGACAAAGTGGCAACTGTGCAACTGTGGTCAAACATCTGTCATGCAGAGAAGCTGCTACTATTTGTCAAGTGATACTCAGACCCTTAGTGACAGCTCAGCAACACTCTGAACATTCTTCTGGTGTCAAGTATGGGGGGGAAAACCAATGGCCCCCATAGCATAAGCCCACTGAAACAAGGAGATCTCCCAAAGCCCTCTGGGTGTTGTCACCCAGAAAGCAAGGAATTGATTTTGGGTGAGGAGGCAGATCAGAAATCTGACCAGTGTCAGAAACCACCTCAGCCAACAGCTGTAAAAGTTACTTACGTTGAAGAAAACAAGGGAAAAAGACTTCCAGGAGTTACTCTTTGAACCTTCCCTCCTTGGAAGGCTGAGATAATAACTATATATGCTCTCTCCAGAAACAAAACAGAAGAGCCCTAAATTTCTAGGCTCGAAAGAGCTCCCGTTTCTTTTCAGTAAGGAATCTGTCCCTTTGGATCATACATCCACATAAAATTCAGTAATTCCAGGAAGTGTTTTGAGGAGTATTAGTACGTTCAAGGTACAAACTAAAAAGCTGGAATCTGAGAAACTTCTCAAGTTGTCTCTCCTGAAGGATGTCTCCATTTCCAGCTGGCCTTGTATTTCACTGCCCTTGGTGCAGAACAGCTGGCTCAAACACTTCCTAAAGGAGCATCACTGATGCAGAGAATTATCAAGGTGGCTCTGGATTGCAACAGCTCTAAACTTCTTCACTTCTAAAGGTGTGAAAGCAGGTACATCACAGACCAAGAAACTGGCTAAAAGTAGACCATTTATCCACAATCCAAGACATGATCCAGTCTGGATTTTTGTCACTGGCTTTTAAAGGAAATTGGAAATTTGCTCCAAGGGCTCAGGTGCATTCTGAGAACTATTGCCTCCATGCCAAGGCCTGTGATGTAGCCACATTGGTACTGACAGGTGCCAGGCATCTGGTGCTGCTCTGCAGGCTGTCAGGACCTATTTGTGAGATGATTTCTTGAAGAAGGATTGGAGTCTAGACAGAGTTCTGCTCCAATTCTATACTACATAGGATCAAGATATGGTAAAGGGTTTTCTTGGGAGTAAGAAGTACTCAGCACTCTACAGTTCAGGAAAACTTCAGTAAATCAATGCTGTCCTAATTTGGTAACTACTCCAGCTCCATTTCCAAATGCAAGAACTGTTTCCCCAATGCAGGACTCTGCACAACAACAAAGGAGGGACAATAACTGTTGCCCAGAAAGAAAAATTACAGAACATGTAGATAGAAAGAGCACCTAATTTGGGTGGAGGTCATCCAGCTACTGTATGCCACTGGGCTATATAGTGATGGCAGTAAAATCCAAAAGGGAGTGAGAAATGGGGAAAGGAGTTCTCTGCAACAACCTCAGATGAAAAGGTCTTAACTTGAATTGACAAAGTTGCAGCAGTAATATTTTCTAACAAGATTTTTTTCTACAGTTTCAGAATTTTAGTTGCACTACACTTTCTGTGAGAAAAAACTACGGTAGTAGTATTTGTGTAAATAGCTTCTGGTAATTTTTAAATGTAGATATAATAACTAATCAATCCTATAGACTTTTAAATCAAAACTCTGGCAGACTCCTGTGGTAGAAAAAACAATTTTCCCCTTTAAGCAAGAATGTTGACTATGCCATTCAGTGCACGGAAGTGTATGGCACAACTACAAGGTGTGTGACATTATAAACCACTCCAACACTTCAGTAAGTATGACTAGTAAAGGATACAGTGAACAGGAATGAAAAAGGAAAGTGGATCTTTTCAGATGCAGAAACAAAATAATGACAGGAGGAAAATATTAGGGAATTGAGTTTACATGCTCAATAATAAATTGAGTTGAGTTTTTATTAAAATTTACTTAACAAGATCCAAAATGACAGCTCATGAAGACTAACCCTGCTTCAGCACAAGTATTTAATGCACAGACACAGTTCTGGCATGGGTGAGAAGAAAAACGATAGTCCACAATGCAGCAGTGAAAAGGAAAACAGACACTCAGGAGTAAACTGTCTCACTTTACTTCTTTTCTTCAGCTCCATGTAAGCTGGTTTTAATTACATAGAGCAGATATCTAAACCCAGACATTCATGAGCATGTGGCTCTGATACACCTCATGAACTGGTAAGTATTACTCAGTTAGTGCAACATTTTGTTTATTTTTTCCTGTTATTTTATCTGATTGCCTTATGGGTTCTACTTATGGTTCTACTATTTCTTAATATGCTTTTGTCAGTAGAAAGAATCAAGAATTTTTATTTTAGCATGGGTCCATCCACCAAATGAGTTTTTAGGATAATTTAAATTAATTATTTCATTTTGACCAACATGATTAAAAATCTGCATATATTTCACACCATTTCTTACTCTGCAAAAACAAAACTAATATACGCCATTACATACCAGTCTTCTAGTATAGATTACATTTTCTCACATATAGCATCAAATTAAGATAGAGAATACCTTTAGCTGTGACATTCTCCTTTCTTTGTCTAAACAGAAATGTAGTGTATCAATTTCTAAGAATATGCTAATTATAAAGCCTCAAATTAATGGAACTGGCCTTAAATTTGTGTGAAGAAAAGTAAACCTGTATTTTCAATCCTATGTAGGTAACATAAAAGTAAACCTTTCTCTTCTGATTGGAGAAGGGTATTAAAAGGCTTATTAGCTTTTTGCTGACAGAGTAATTTTAACATATTTTCAAAAAATAACAAAAGATTTTTTTTCTGTAATATACTAAGATATAACAAATACATTACAAAAAGCATAAACAAAATAGTATGTTCACCTGTTCTGTGCAAGTTCATGTTCCAGCTGTATTTCACATGTTAAAAACTTAAACCCTACCACCCTTTACCTCTCCCAAGCCAGTCAAACACAGAGTTAAATGCAGTCTCTTTCCTGAAGGCCAACTGATGGAGATTCTCAAATCTCTTCATCTATTTCCAGTTCAGCTGTTGATGCTCCTTAATCTTTCTCTCTAGCTTCTATTAGCACATTGACGAATGTCTGAATATTTATTTCTGGAAAGGGGAGATAAAGACATTTAGAGTTACTTCTATCTCATAATATTTCCATAATACAGCACAGAGAATGCAAAAATCGAAGTTTTACTGTTAAGTAGCTACCTAATTAGTTAACTAATTCTACTACCAGAAGCATTGTTTGCATTTGTCCAAACTCATGTCCAATGACAGCTATGCAGTAGCATATGCCCACTTCTCTTTAAATCCCTCTCATAATCTATTTCCAAAGGAGAAACTAATTTTGAATAGTGTATCACTATTCTCAACATCGATGACTATTTCCACAGTAACTGGAAAAAAGAAATTGCTCTTTGACATTTCTCTTGTTATCCCAATGGGTTTTGATTCATTTGGATTATCTATTATAATGCCATCCAGGTTTGGTTCTGCATGCATTCCAGTATTTTTTTTTTCTTTATGCCAATACATTCCCCTCCCATCATTGCAAACCTACCAGTACAACTCATGATACAAACTGCCAGTTAGAAAGATGACCTAGGACAAACATTTCAATTCAGGAAATTCTTGCACTATCAGAATCTCCTCCTACTCACTGCTCCATCTAGTTGCCAAGAGGCACAGTGTCCTCAGAGAGGCAACAATGCCTTTCTTCAGCTGATATGGATGTGAGCAAAATGAGCTCAACTCCCCTGAACAGCTCATCCTATCTCTGCAGCCTGCAATCTCCTGCTCATGTTAAAGCAACCACGCTGATGTAACTCATTTCACATGATGCAAACTAATCACCATCTTACTTTGAAGCGCTGGATAATATGGAGTCAACTGTTTGAGCATCCTGGTCATTGTAGGTACATCCTTTCCTAGTAGTCTGTTCACAGTGTTGGGAGCAAGACCAACATCAACTCCATCAAACATCCCTTCTGAGCTTCTGAACTGCTGGTGATCTTGGTATGAATCACTGCCAGAAAATGAGTCCTGATGTGAACTCCAGTCTCTCTGGTAGCCTGATTTCTGATACCTGACTCCTTGACACCTAGATTCTTGGTTCCAGCTAGATTCCTGCTTCCAGCTAGATTCCTGCTTCCAGCTAGAGTCCTCGTTCCACCTACAGTCCTCGTTCCACTCATTCCACCTAGTGTCTTGGTACCACCTGGAGCCACCTCTTCCTGAAACAGCAGAATTTGCAAAAGATGTATTCACAGACTCATTGTTCTTGTAAGAGGAATAGTTTTGTGAAGGATAGTTTGTAGAGTATCTTCCAGATGAAGGATATGAGGCAGAAGAATTGGGATAAGGTAATTCTTGGTCACTTATATGCCTTGCTGTGGTACACACTTGTTGATTCCTCCATTTGGTATTTTCTCTGCCAAATGAGAGTCTGTCATGATGGAGCTCACTTCCTTGCACAACACTGGGTATGTATTCTGCTGAGTACTCCTTCACCGGGCTGGTCTCGTATGAAGCGGTCCCAGCAGGCAGATTCCTGCAGGGCACGGAGTTTCTGAGCTGCCTCAGCCACTCGCTGACACCGCTGGCAGGACCATCAGGCTCAACAGCAGCAGAGTCCCTGAGCAGAGACAGACTTGCAAAGTCGTGAGATCTCAGATGACAGGAGGATGAGCCATCATCTGCTTGGTAACTGTTTGACTGAGCAGGAGCAAAAGAAGCATCTTCAGAATACTCTTCATACTGAGACAAAAAACCTTGATTCCAGTCAGAACTTCCTGAATAAATAAAGAGGACTAAAAGTTAGCAAAATATTAAGATACCAACAGCAAACACAACTACTTTGAGATTTTATGATGTGTCCCGTTTTCTTCCCATTTCCTGCCTTTATGTCCTACCTGAGTTTGGCATCGTTTCACCCAAAAATTCTAACAGTAAATAGATCAGGAAGGGTTACTGCTTGAATTTCCATCACCTTAACTGCTGTAACACTGTTTAGTGAGACAGGAATCTTTTCAGACAGTTAAGTCATTAAAGCTTTTGAAAATTATATCCTGAACTGACTCAGAGGGCAAGGACACAGTACACCAGCTAAGCACTATGACTGGCCATAAAAGTAAATTTTCACCATCTGTGCAGGCTCCAGAGCAAACTAGTAGGAAAAAAAAATCTAAATTACCTTTGTATTCTACATCTGGCCCGTAGTGTTCTGGGATGTTTTTCCTTTCTGGAAATTCATCTTGAGGTACTGACATCAGTGGGCCTGAATTGTTGGTGTAATTATCCTACATAAAGCAAAAGGTCAGAATGTCTGTTTGTGAATGCAAGAATTTAATAACTTTACAAATTCTAAAAAGCAACAAATTTCCCATAGAAAGTTAGCAAAGTAAAATTTTAGGTGATGGCCAAGTCCATATGAGGGGTGTGTTGTTACCACATTATAACACAATTTTCCGAAGTGTTATTTGGAAGAGGTACTTGTCGGGAGAACAGAAGGAGGTCTCTGATTAAGACAATGTCTCCTGTTTCAAATTTATTGCTTCATCTCTCTTATCATCACCTGGCTAGAACTCTGGACAAGATTAAGTTACTTACTGCTGCTTTCTTTTCACAAAAGGCCTTCAAAGCCTCCATGAGTTCCTGTGTAATGCGAAGAACAAGTGTTGCTTCTGAGTCTGAGGTGATGTGAAAAGTCTCCTGTCGAAAAACATGGTTAGAATTGGTCATCAAGATGCCAAAGGATCAAATACACAAACAGATCAAAGGTATACTTCGATTTTGCTATAATAGAATTTATATTATTGGTTAACATATGGCATATATGATAAATGTATACAAAAATACTAATTATGGCCTGATAAAAGGTAAAACATAAACCTGGATTTCTGTGCCACTCCTGTACCGTCAGTGCATTTTGTTGCAGACAGAGAAGGGCACAAGTCCTAAATCTATATTATCTGTGTAGAAAATCGAATAAAAAATAAGCTTCAGGCTGATTACTAAGTAAATGAATTTATAAGTGATAGTTGTAAGTTAAAAGAATATAGGCAGTCTTTTTTAAGGAATAGCTGTGATTTCTGTATATAAAAGTCAACTAACTACCAAGATTTTTGTAGTTTACTGATTATCCCTTAGACTTGCTTTTTCTCTCTCTCTTTCTGAAGTCACATGTAACCACAATGTGGAAGACATGAAGCACACATTTCAAAATATTCTACTTCTGATTTTGGTGTATAAACACAATTCGAACTCAAATGAAATTTTCCAATTGCCTTAGGTACAGAACATGACTTTCATAGAGTGCAACAGTGAACACAAATGGGCAGGTATTTTCATAAACCCAGAAGACAAACCTAGGCTTACTATGCCACTGTCAACAGCAACAGAACTGATAAAACTTCCCTAATCACTCCAAGAGCAGCAGCTGTGCTCTCTCTAGCAGCCAGACCAGACTGGCTCTTCTTGCTCAGCATTATCAACAATCCCATTAGATACAGGCAGCCAGCAGCACCTGAGCACTATCAGTGCTGCTAATTAACACTGCTTGTCAGGGCAGCTCCTCAGCAAAGGGGAGAGGCATCCACAGAACAGGCCGAGAGCTCACATGGAATCAGCCAATTGCTCTGAGCTAAGCTACTAACTTTTCAGGGCAGTCAACTAAAATACAAATTAATGTTGCAGTCAAATGAGTTTGATCAGTAATCAAAGGCTCCTTCACACAATATTCACTGCATCATACTGGTGAAACCTCACAGCTCTCATCACAATTATTTTACATACATACCAAGAACTCCAGAGCTTTCTGTTTCCGAACAGGATCGTTCTGTGCGATTGTAGAAGAGGGGAAAAAAATTTAAAAGACTGAATTTTACAGCAGTTGTTGCATCATCTTGTACAGAACAAGACATTTTAATCTTTTATCCACCAACAAAAGTCAACACAAAGAAAAGATATAATTCTAGGTCAGAACCATAAACATGTAACCTTAGATCATCAGTATCAGTTTGGTAGCAGCTACACAAACACAACTGCACTACTTCCAATACCAGGAAGCACACATTTGACACCTAAGCCACATATCTACAGGAGCTCTCTCTCCCAGCCCTTCCTAACTCAGGAGCAAAATCATGTTTAAAGAAGTCAAGTGCTCAGCTGCATTTAGCATAGTACCTGACCAGCCTGAGGCCTACACAACCAATTCTGCCAGTAAGATAAAAACAATGCTCAGAGTTCTCAGTGTTTGTCTCCAGAGCTAATCAGGACAGATACTTCAGTGATCATTTTGAATTTCACCTTTGAGTTAGAAAAAATGCTGTAAATATTTAGATATATTTTAAGATTTAATTCAAACTTTCAGTACAGAATAGTCTTGATCTGAAGAGGGACAAAAAGGGGAAGGGGAGACTGCAGCTCAGGCTGGGAGACCTGGCCTGGAGACACAGGCTCTGAGAATTTCAGTGGCTCTGAACAGGATTTATGAGAACTAAGGTGAATGTAGTGTGTTCCGTTCCCCTCTACTGTGATGAACACAAAACTCTGATTCATTAGGTCAATTGCTTCTGCAACAATATTAATAAAATAGTAAATGAAGCCAAAGAGTAATTATTTTCCAGAAAAATGAAAAACAAGCATAAAGAAACTGCTACAACATGAGACAAGTGTGAACACTTGTGTGGAGTTACTGCCGCTACATACCTCATGCTTATAATCATCTTCCCACCTTAAAAGAAAGAAATTACAGTATTAAGATGCATTCTAAAAATTACTAAAACATTGAGTTTAGTCATAGTATCTAGAACCAAAATATTTCAGTTTCCAAATTTATATCACTTACCAATAGTGGATATCTTTCGCTAAGAAATAACAGTGTTTAAAATATATTGTAAAGGTCCTTATTCTGACTGACTCTCAAAGAGACCAGTAGTGCAGATGAACTTGTTTATAAATCAGCTAAAGGAGATGACTAAAATAATGATGAGTTGGGTTTTTTCTACTTATATAAACGGCATTTTATAAAACTTACTCAGCCAATGATATCCCATATAGAATGGAAGCAGCTTGAAATTTCAACTGCAATTACTTTTTGAGTGCAGTATTTTGAAAGCCATAGCTGCTATTTCCTCACAGACAAAAAGGAACAATTTACAGAAGAGGAGTAAGTACAGTGGAAAGACAATATAAAATATTTTCCCATATGTTATGATGCTTGCTACAGAAAAATAGATTAAAAAATCTCCTTTGATTCTCCTGTGCAGGTAGTCCTCTCACCTTGCTTTCTTCTTCAATGGGGCTAGAAAAGGAAAAAAACAATTATTAGCACCATCACAAGGTTTGCACTCTATTACTGCAACAGAAGCATTACACAAACGGAACAGATACTGGCTGTGCAGTGGATGCAGTTTGTGTAAAGGGCAGGATTCAGCAGCAGATGGCACACACTGCCACCTTAGAAACCAGCAGGCATCCTTAATGAAAAGTCTGTGGGAGACCTGTGCCCTAAAGGCTTTGCAGGATACCCTACAGCATCAGTGTTCAGGCAGCTGAATCCCACACAAGGCTGTATGGAATAAACTGAGGTGGGCTTGTCTTCTCCATGAAAAAAGTTACAAGGTCTGCATGGGGGTTTTTTCTGAGTAAATAACAGTGAACCTAAAAGCTGTACATACAATAGCTAAGTTTACAACAAGAAGTTATGGGGGTTGGAATGTCTGATGATCTCATCTCTATCAGTGTATAAGCATGAGGAGGGAGGGAAAGCTCAGAAAAACAAGGCAATCTAAAACAATAACTATGCTTCAGAGAACCAGCTACTGCATAGTACATAACTTATCACTTCTTAAGCACTGTGTTCCAGGATAAGCAACAGGACATGTAATAACTTTTAGAAAAAGTGACATCTTTGGCCCTACAAGAGAAGGCCGAAAGACTTGTGTTGCCATGCTAACCAGCTGCCATTAACACGGTTAACACATGCTGATGAAGCTGGTAACATCCATTTCGTTGTTTGCACACTTGTACTTGTGTACTAGTGACCTTTCTTAATTATATCCCCAAACTCATTCTCACTGTCAGAGGAGAGTTTTGAAATTTGCCAACATGATCTAGTCTAAAGTTACTTACTGCTGCTAACCCAGTAACCATGATTTTCTTCTAAATAACCAGAGGGGTTTTTTTGGAATTCACTTGATGTTGACCTTATCACCTAACCAGAGCAAACCTTTATACTGAAAGGCACAACGCTTTTGCAGGTAACTTCCCTCTTGTCCATTTTTTCAGCTTTTCATATCCTGTAGGACCAGGGGGATCACTCTTTTTGATGTTCCAGATTGATATTTGACCATGCCTTCCACTTCTATGGATGTCTGCTGACTAGACTGATGTCAGTTTACTCTGAACTGAGAATTACTCAGCTAATTACCAGGTCACATTCCCTCTTCTTCGCAAGAGACACAGAAATCAAAAAGATTCCTGCCACCTTGTTTTGGAGACCAGCATTCAAAAGTACAAGCCACAGAAACTACCAATGCTCAATAAAAAGGGAAAAAAAAAAAAAAAAAGGCATCGCCTGTGGTAGGCTCTTACAGCAGGATTCACGCTGACAAATTCTGTTGATCTATTGATCTATGCAACCTTCACATACTTCAACCAACCTTCCTTCTGATATTAACACTAGGTGAAAAGGTAGCAAGGAGGTATTCCTCCAGATTGGCATCATTAAGGATCTATGGCACATCTACAGTAACAAAAGATGTAACTCAGCCATACTGTATGAGGTTTATGTTTGTTTATGTTTGTGGGTTTGGTTTCCATCCCTTGTTCCAATGGATTTGCTAAAGAACAGCAATTTCCACTTTCACCAGGGATTCAGCATGTAAGTCTTTCAGTGACAGAAATGAGGTGGAGGAGACTTTATCAGCTTATTCAGAGAAAGCCATCAAGTACCACTTTTCCATACTTTTTTACTTTCCTTGGTGAGCAAATTACTACAGTTATCATAAACACCTCTGGAACCAGGAAGTTAAAAAAAATCTAAGGAAGACTGGAAGCCTGGCAATTTCCTTCTTTCATCACTTCAAAATCATAAAAACCAGAAAAATCTCTAAAAACATTTAGTGGTTGTACAAGCTGAACATTTTACATCAGTCAAACCCTTTTAGTTCAACTAGTAAGTCAAATTAGGCCAAACATCAATTATATCAAATCTTCTATATTCAAGAAATTCACAGACTTACATGAGGTAGCTGGTCTTGTGTAACCTTCAGTCTAAAAACAGAAAAAGTTTCATATTAGACTTTCTGACTAAAATTTCATAACAACTGTCTTTAGGAAAGGAACAAGTACTTTTATTTATGCCAACATAATTAAATTTAATTAAATTAAATTCCTCACACACAGACAAAGACTCCTGTAAATATAAATAAAGTTTGGGAAAAAATTTGCTTACATTTGAGAAAATTTCAGCTGCAAAAATTAGAAATTATTGAAGTTAAAGTAATAAAAGTTCTGAATCACTGATTTCAGACTGAACAGTTTTCAATTTATAACATCTAAAATCTTAAAAATATAAAGCTTAGGCTTTTTTCAGATTGATTTCAATACTACTGTTCTTTTTCCTGGATCTTTCAGGGCAACCTAAAGGTAAGCCTTAGTTCAACTCACTACTACACTTCCGAGAAACACAGAAAATTTAACAGGCTTTGCCAGCAGTACTTTTAAAATTTACTCTATTAAACATAAATGCACTGATAAAAGACACATTAACAGATACTTTACATTTACTTCCAATTACCTTATACATTTTTAATCCTTCACTTTTCTCTAGCTCTCCTGCTATCCGTTTGAAAAACAAGACTTTGCATTCTTTTGCATCTGTTGGTTTTCTCCTCATTTTATCTGGAAATTCTTTAGACTGTAAACAAAACACAAAACCGGCTTGAAAAGGTTAATATCAAAATTTATCCCAATATTTAAAAATTTACACATTTCACCTTCTGGACAAGCTTCCAGAAGACTGGTAGACATTGATTTGAATATTACGAACTAATTGCATCTCTGCAACATATCAAATCAAATTTCAGAGTTACTAAAATTTGTCTTCAAAACAAAAAATGAATACTATGCAAAGCTTGCTACCAAAAGGAAACACCTTCTGTACCAAATCCAGCAATCCAGCAATGCTATGGACACGCTGGGGAATAAAAAAGAATCCTATTTCTTTTTGGAACGTGATCCTGAAAGCAATCTAAACACTTAGGAACAGACTTTGGAGCTGACACAGACAGGCAGCCCCAGACTGCAGTGCCTCAATAGCACACAGCATCAGAGCTCTTCATGTTGGTCTGACCCAGAGAGAGTCAACTATACAAGTATTGGCAATTTATCATACGGGGCTTTAAACTTCAAACGATCTAATTAGTTAGAAAAAAAAAATAAAAGGGGAGTATCATCAAGAAATTTGGACCAAAATGCATCAAAATTACTCACAATGTATGCTCTTCTGTGTTTATGCCCACTAAGATGTTCTATCATAGGTGCCACCTCTGTATTACACCCACACAGCCTGCACTCGTAACGTGGCTCTCTTCTTCCTTCAAATCTGATTTCAACCACATGCTCTAAACCTGTAAAAGCAAGAGTTACAAATATCTCTATTTTACTACAGACTACTGAAACAAACGTATTGTTTTCGATGCTGCTCATTAAATTCAAAATTAATCTATGAAATGATTCAATTTTCAGAATTTGACACTCCTTCAGGATCATTTCAACACTTCTTTGGACTTACTACCCACATCAGCTAAATTTACCTCTTTCCAATGTCTTATTCTGAAAGGAAATACACCATCTATGGCAGACGTCCAAGCCTACCAAAAATATTTCATGCATATTTACTTTTCATGCATTTTTTCAAGAAACTAAGAAAGAGAATGAGACTAGGAAATGCCCTACAAATGTCTAGATTTAAAAACTGCATTTAAAATAGTTAAAAACATAACTTGGACAGTATCCAAGTACAAGCAGATGTAGGAAAGACATTAATCACTTCACAAAACTGAATCTTTCATAATCTGAAAAATGTTCCATAAACTTAATAATTACAAGAATGAAAATGGAATTTTCTTCATTTTTCCTAAAATTTACTGAGACAATCCCTTAAAAATATTCAGAAACCTTCAAGTTTGAGGCTTCTTATCTAGCATGAAAAGTTTTATTCTGAAAAGCTTGAATATAATAAATTTAAAAGCAGTTTAAAACAAATAGGAAAATCCTGCAGCCATTCCCTTATGTCATAATTTCCAATACTCTGTATTTGTGATGGGTTGATCCCAACCAGCAGCCAAGAACCACACAGCTGCTTGCTCAGTCACATCCACACCCCTCAGCAGGGTGAGGAGAACACAGGAAGAACAAAAGCAACAAAACTCCTGGACTTAAAGGCAGTTTAGTAAGTTAAGGAAAGAGGGGTAAAAAAAACCCAAAACCAACCAACATGCACAAACCCATCACTCACTTCCCCATGGGCAGAGGAATACCCACCCACAGTCTCTGAACAGCCACCTCAGAAGTTAAACCCTGCTTCCCCCTTTTTTTCTTTCTTTACCTCAGCTGTGATTACTGAGCATAACATTATATGGTACAGAATATCCTTTGTGGCAGTTTGGGTCAACTGCCCTGGATGTGCCACCTCCCAGTCTCTTGTCCACCCCCAGCTTATTCAAGGGGTGAGGACCCAGAATAACAAAACAGTCTTGATGCAGGTGCACTGCTCAGCAGCAGGAAAAACCACTGGGGTGTCATCAAAACTGCTCCAGTCACAAATCTAAAAGATACAGGCTGCTATGAAGCAATTCAACTCCATCTCAGACCTGCTACAGTATCATACTGCAACTCTGAAAATAAACTATGACCAAAGGAACTGCAAGCAACTTCTTGCAACTGAAGTGCTTTCTACTACAAATGTTTAAAGTATTAATATTAAAAAGCATAGCAATTCATTATGTGGAGTAACTACAAGAAAATGCACTAAACAGAGAAATTTTCTGCTAATACTAGGAAATTTGCTACTTAGGCCTTCATCAGAGAGCCTTTTTCTCAAGGCCACCACGACACACTTGGAACACTAAGGCCATTGACAAGCAACCTTGCTTCTCTTCTAAGGGTTTCCTAACCTAGCAGTTAGAAAGAAATCATTAAAATTAATCTCACTAATTATATACTATTCTAGTATAGCCAAGGACTGTGAGGAAAAATATCTCACAAAGTAGAAACATCTGTATATCCCACCAATGGAAAGCCACAAAGAACCACAACTGATGACAAGTCACCAGTGGCATGAAGTCCAGCTGGAGGCCAGAAGGTAGTACCAGGTCTAGTCCTGTTCAAAACCTTCATTAATGATCTGGATGATGATGCAGAGCATAACCTCAGCAAGACTGATGATGACACTTAACTGGGAGGGATGCCCGATACACCAGAGGGTTGTGCTGCCATCCAGAGGGACCCTGAGTGGCTGGAGTTCCTGTCAGCCCAGGAAGCTCAGGCAAATCAACAAGGGGAAGTGCCAAGTCCTCCATCCAGAGGCACCTCCATGCAGGCACCAGGGCATGCTGGGGGCTGGCTAGCCAGGAAGCACAATGGCAGGAAAAGACCTAGGATGTCCCAGGAAAAGGACACCAAGCTGAAGATGAGCCTGCATAGGCTGACGGTATCCTGGGCTGCACAAGGAGGAGTGCTGACAGCAGGCTCCACTCAGCACCAGTAGGGCCATTGAAGGAGTCCTGTGTCAAGTTTTGGACTGCCCAGTACAAGAAACATGGGCATATGAAGGGCCATGAAAATGACAATGGTACTAGAGCATCCTATGAGAAAAGGCTGAGAAAGCTGGAACTGTTGAGCCTGAAGAGGAGAAGGCTCAGAGGGGATCTCATCACTGTGTATAAATACCTGAAGTGAGGGTGCAGAGAGAGCTCTTTTCAGTGGTGCCCAGTGCCAGAAGAGGCAATGGCATAACTGAAGCAGGAGATAATGTTTGAACATCAGGAAATACACTCTGACTCTGCGGGTGACTGAGCGCTGGAACAGATTTCCCTGAGAGATTGTAGTTTTTCACCCTGGAGATTTTCAAAAGCCATCTAGATATGGTCCCAGACAACCTACTCTGGGACTTGGGCAGGGGTTAGGATCAGCATTAAGCCCCTTCCAACCTCAACCATTCTGCAATTTGGAAAAAGCTTCTTTACTTAGATAGTTCGAGAACAACTTAACAGTTAAGGAGGCCTTTATAATATCCAGTGCAATAAACTAAAATTTAAATGGTATGAGATAGGAGAGTTATTAAATACATTTACAGAAAATGAAACAGTAACTAAAATTCCACCTTTTATTTCAAAAGAAAGCCATCTGGTAACAAATTCAAAGGCATACAATTTATAAAACAAAAAGCCATACCAATTAGAGGTTCTTCTCTTCTGGGATCGTTGATAAAATCCTTCAGACAGGTTATATGCCCTGTGAATGATCTCTTCACTGAAGTAAAAAATACACACATAAAGAGACATTACACATTACATAGTTTACACATAATGTCTATTATCTTAAAGGAGTTTCTAATGGGAGACTTTAATGGTGACAAAATTCACTCACTCTGAAATGCATAAGGAATACAGGCAAGACCTAGGTCCCACACAGAAAAGGTCCAACACTTTGTCTTTCATAACAATTTTATATACAAGGATTTAATGTCTTCAAGAAAAGAATCAAGTAAGCAAACCAAGACTTCTAGCACAATTCAGTTTACTGAGGAAAGACACCAATTTCACATGCATAGCATGTCCCACACTGTGTCAGTTCTCATGAAAAAAAGAAAAGCCACCAAACTCCTCCTCCCCTTAAAACCCTAACACTTAAATGCCTTATGTCTTTCTCATGCATTTGTGTGCCTGTGCAGCAGCTCAGTGTGAGCTGGTTATTCCCAAGCTGACAGACAAAGGCATGTGATCTTTCAGACTTAATTTGGAAAGATGCATGCAGAAAAATGTTACAGGTCTTGTCAAGGTAACAGCCATTTTCTTCTTGTTTCCTAACATACAACTAATGCTCTTGTCTTAGTGTCATCTTCATAGCAAACAACCCATGCTGTTCTTGGTTCATATGCTTTTGGTTTGTCATACTTTCCCTGTACATTGAGCATGCTGCAAATTTTTTTATTGAAAACTTCACCAACTAAAAAAAATACTAGGTAGATTCACTATGATATTGCCAGATAATCATGAAGACAGAAACTACATCTCAAGTTTGAAAGCCTTTCTGTAAAAATACTTGTAACTTCATATTCTCCTAAGATCTTTTTTAAAATAAATTAACCAATGCACAAAAGAAAAGCAACGGTTCAAATCTCTGGCAGATTGCATTAGTTCTTTCCAGACCATAGGCAAGACATCTGCTTTGGTCACCACTGAAATAAAACCACTGATTTCAAAGTTGCACCTGAAAAAGGCATCATTTATATTCAGCTACCTGGTTTGAGCACTCGATACGTCATGGGAACTTGGATTAGAGCTGAAGAACCTAGGATAAGAATTTGACAGTCAGATTACTTCTCATTTGCTTTTATTAAGTATTTAGTAGATCATTGAAACATATTACAGAATTGAACAGTTATCTTCATTTTGCAGTTTAATATAGGCTCAGCATTCCATCTTGATAGTTTTCTTTTTAACTTAATTGCTCTAAGTCTCCCAGTCCACTCCCATTCTCCACCAACCCAAAACACCAAACACACAAATGTGACAGAAACCCAGAGTATTCAATTCTTATTTGATTTTTAAGTGCTTTTCATATTGGATACTTAATTATTTTAACTATTCAGTATCATGCTTGACAATCAATCTGTCATATCCAACAAAAACTTCTGGTCTAAACATTGAGAGTCTAAGCACAGGCCCAGACACAATTAATATAGTCACTAAACTCCATCTTCTTTTACACAGGGGTCTGTATCTATTCCTAATCACTCAGAGCTTCCAAGTGAATGTTAAAATGTGCATTTACACTCCTGTTGGAATTCCTCCCTTGCCCCTCTCTCCCTCAAATCCATAGACACACACAAACCACCATGCTTTAATGACATTTTTAATATTTTGTAAGTCACAGCATTCAAGATTAAAATAAGGTGATATATTAATACTCATTTGATGGAAAAATTATTAATTATTTCCACACATAATTCCTAATTTTGAAGTAAAAAACTTTTCTACAGTCATGGCAAACACAACATGTTGCATTCATAATTTTTTTCCCCCTTTCTGCATAAGATGGATGGAGTTAAGAGATAGGTATCACAGCTGTAAATCAAATCAAATCAAGATTACAAACATTTTGCAAGCAACTCTCCAATATTAATATAAGGAAGGGGTATGGGGAAGCGCATCTCCCTTGAGTCCTTAAAATAAATTATGCATATTTTTCAGTTAAAAGCTTCAAAGTATTTGGTAGCAAGAAGATTCCCAGGCATTCTGCAAGTACAACAATTACTTTATGTCAGAATTGTTCCACTAGTGTCTGAAGCTCAAGTTAAGATTCTGGGTCCAGCACGTGCAGACAACATGGCCAAATGCTATAAGATACGAATAGGTATATGTGAAAAAGTGCTTTATTTACTTCTAGGAACAAGTGAATTTACAGAGAATTCCAGCAGAAGCAGTTCACAGCACATTCTGCCTTAACATAGTTAGAGTTTACATGGTCAAGCTAAAAATTAAGTTACAGCTGCTGCTATCACCAAAACTAGCAGATTGGGGGATTGAACTATTTTTATTTAAAAAAAAAAAGGCATTAAGTAAAGATCACTGTTGCCCACAGAAGTTTAGCAAAGCAGTTTTGATCTTGAAGACTCTTCCACTCAGCAACAGCAGGTTTTCAGGCTAACACTTAATTCACACTTACTAGCCACATGGCTTTGTAATGTTATCAATAATATATTTCTTAAGCATCTCAAAACCAAACCAAAACAGTATTTTCTCTGAAGTATACCAGACTGATCAATGAGCTGAAAGTCAGCTGGTTTGCCAGAAGCAATCAACAAAGCAGCCTCCTGGTGTTCAGTAAGCAGCAGAATCCCCCAAAGAGCAAATTCCAGGGACCAAGGATGCAACTCCAACCAGGTTACTGATGTTGGCATTCATAAAACACCCTCAGAAAATTCACAGGCAACAGTAATTTAGGGGATACAACCAATGGCACAGCTTCAGCTGAGCTGGACCTCGGGAACACCGAGATACTGCACAGGCAGCTCACTGCAGAGTATCTTATCCACCATTACCTGGGACTTGTAGGGATGACTACTATCATCCTTGTTCAGTTCAAGGGGGGTGTAGAGAAAGCAGAGGGACCCAGCAAAATGGCTACCACAACAAACAATCCAGAGCAAATAATTTATGAAAACAGGTTTGGGAGCTGGACTTTCTTTAGACTGGTGGAGACTATGAGGAGATATAATAGCATGGATACATGAACAGCAGCTACAAAATGTCCAGCCCTGTGGGAATGTGACAAAGCATTAAAAAATAGCAGCCAGAAATAGTTGCTTCAGGTGCGAAGATTAAATATTAGGATAAAATTTCTCTTTGAACAGAAAAGCAACTACAGACCGATTAAACACGGGTAGCAGACTCTCTGCCTGTGAGGATGCTCAAGTATTCAGCAAGCGATGATCCAGCCCTGGCTGTAGTCCTGCTTCAGTCAGGAAGTTAGGAAATCACCTAATGAGTCTCAGGAAATCTCTTCCACTTAATTATTTTATTTAGTAAGAATTATTTTCCAAATACTAGCTATGTACATGAAGAAACAAAAAACCCCAATTTCCTTTCAATATTCAATTACAGAGTGCTGAAAATATAAAAGGTAGAGAACAAAGAAACATCTGTATATGTATTTGTAATGCACACACATTCCTAATGGCTGCCAGGTATGTAACAGCCAAGTTTCAAAACAAAAGGGCAGTTTCAGACGTTGTCAATTCAGCTACTCAGTAGCAGCAAGGATGTCCCAAGCTCAGTACCACAGATTCCCTTTGGAGTACAAAAGCGAAGTGCACAAAGACGCCAGATTCCACCACGTTGAGGAACTCTCCAAGAGGAAATTAGTAAGCTTGTTGAAATAGTGTTCCATCTTATACTTCTATTATTATGGCTTCTGAAACATTTTCTCTTCTAGTCCATAAGTCAGAATAGAACTTCCAGGCTTTTCCTTTGAAGACTTACTTTGAAGCAGTAGTTATACACCCAGAAACCACATTCTTATCCATGTTTAACAGACAAGGAGCATGGAGGGACATTCTAAAACATATCAACTTTTTAAAATACTCAGCTGAAATGCTTATCAGGATACTGGTAAGGTTATCATTGGTGAACACAAGGCAGAATCCACAACATTTATGCCTTCACTGGAGGAAGAACTTGTCATCAGTGCTGTTTAATAACTGCAGCTTATCTTCAGACTCTATTCCTCTCCTTGACTCCATGTTTTACAGAATAACTATAATGAAGCTTTCTTACTCATGGTGCTATTTACAGGTTTTAAGTTGAAGGATATAGATGCAGCAGCTAAGAACACACAGCATCCCTTATTACACTTCTCATTTGTATTGCTGTACGAGCAGGACAAACTACTTCTGCATCATACTGTAATGCAAGAAAAATTACACAGGCTGTGCAAAAAAAAATCATTAATCCACTCCTCTGTGCCTTATTAAATTCATCAATAAAGCTTGGCAGTCCATACAGGGCTTTAAAAGGGCTCATATTCTGTATTATGCCTATTGCTTGAGCTAATAGTAGTAAACCACTGCATTTTGCTACTGCTCAGTAAATGTTTGCCTGTGTGTATACTGGCACTGTCCCATCATTTAGTGCCTCTTCCTCAGAGCAGAAAGCTTTCAAAACTTTTCTATTTTGGCCAATAGACCCCAATAAAAAAAAACAATGTTCATTCCCCTCCACCCCTTATCCCTGAACACAAGGGCAACTGCCTTAAAAAAAGAGTTGAAAGAAGTATTCCATCTGTCCAATTATATCACTGTACAACAGAATCACATGACTGAAATTTATGTACTCAGGTGTGCTTTGACTTAATGCTCTTAGTAAAGCCTCAGAACTTCGGCATCTTCTATTTCCACATCTTCCATTATGTTGCTTTCCTCTGAACTGCTGAAGAGGGAAGAAAAACCCCAACCCAAAACAACCCAAGATATCCAATTCTGCCATTACCACAAAAACACCTTCTGGATAGTTTTGCCATATGGAAACTCACGCGGTAATGTGATGAAGAAAGGTACCTTTCTTACAGGAAGTGGAACTCCTCCAAAAGCAAACATCTGGAATCAGATGCACTCCTTCACTTAATTGACTTCAAAGACAACATGACTGTACAGTCACACAGGTTACATACACTCAGCACTTCTGAATTATCAAGTAACTTCTAATGAGTTCAGAAAGGATACATGGCATATCCCATTTGGAAACACTCAGAATCCAAATACCTTGTCTTTTTAAATTTTGGTTTACAAATGGCAGGTGTTTGGTTTACAAGAAAGGTGTTCTCCCTGCTGACAAAAGGAGTTTTTTTTTTAATTCTGCAGCAAGGAAGAAAATGCAGCTATTTGTATAAAGCATTCTAAATATGTCAAGCCTTATCCTCTGAAGTACCCTTTCCTTTTTAGACAGTGTACATTTCAGATACTTGTCAGGTATCGTCACAAATTATTTCCAAGAAAACTCATCCTTTGATTTCACAACATGTTTTTCCTGGTTCTTTGACCTCCAGCTCTGTGAACATGCTGTCACATTTCAATCTCACTGGAACATTTGATAGCATGAACATTAGAACAAGACTGCAGATCCAGCAACAATAACAAAAGCATCTCATTAATTTATATACTGAAATAAAATTAGATTCATACTTTACATAGTGCACCTAATTTAAGAATATCCATACTTTCCCTGCTTATTCACAGAACTTTACTACTGAATTTAATAATTTTTGTTCATATTTACTTTATAGGTCTACAAAGTAAAAAAAAAAAAATCAGCTATTTAAAAATAATAAAAAAGGATAGACCAGTGGCTTGCAAATTGACCTTCCATATCTTGATCTTCAGTGAAGCAGAATGCAATAGAGTAGAACAAAGGAGGCCTCGATAGTGTTTTTTATTAGAAGTGAGTATCTGGTCGCTTCAAAAGGATTGCTGAGGCAGGGAACTTTCTGGATAAAAGCACATCTTGCAATGCTTCTGACATGCAGTACCCTGTGATGTTGGACTCCTCCAGAAGTTACAGCTAACTTGCTTAGCAAAGCTTCTAAATTCTTCACTTTAATAATCAGATCTTTTGACTTACTGTTCTGCAGGATACATCCCAGTTGAAAGATTCCAAGTCATGACATTTCCAAAGACACAGCAATTGTAGCATGCACACATTCTTAACCCATGGAATAATCCTTAATTGTCCATGGACCACTGAGACTGTTTTCTAAAGCCACTGCGACAGGCTCATGCACTGCACCACTCTTTTCACAGTCTTGTTGCCACAACTTCTGTCCTCTTATTCAAGTCACACTTTCTGCCACATGTATCCCATAAATTATTCCTCCAAAACCAGATTTTATGATCTTGAAGAAAGATCCTCTTCACTTAATGAGTATTACTTTTAGCTTTTAAGATTATTTCTGACACAAAATTTGAAGAAATCTGTAGAAAGTGTCTTCCACTAAAAGCCCTTGACCAGAGCCACACAAATCTGTTCTTGCTGCTGAGGTGTAAATACAATTTTGTAGCGCTTGAATGCATTGAACTTTGAGAAGCCTTGTAAGTTTTCACAACTCTTCAAATTCTGTCAGAGAGCTTCATTACCATACAGCAGTCACGGCTGCTGAGGCCAAATCTCATAACTGTCCTCACACTTGAATGACCCCTTGCACTAATTCCCTTATCAGCACAAAACCCTGAGAGCAGCTAATGAAGCCCAGTCTCTCAGAAAAGGGCCTCTGACAAGTGTTTTCCCAGATCTTTCTTGTGTGTTGATTCTTCAGGGTCCAGCAAGCGGTGAGCTCAGCCTGCAGCACTTCCCTCAGTACAAAACTGACACCATCACTCCTCCCTGTGCAGATGTGTATTTGCAGGCACCTTTGATCAGCTTGGTTCAAAAAGGCTGAGAGGTTCAAAAGACACTGGGGAACAGATGATAAAGGTGGAATGTAAGCCTTGTTTCTTGGGAGAACAGGCTAAGAAGATAAAATAGAAGTGAAAGGCTTGTTTCCTGTGTGACTGACTATAACCATTTTGGTTTCTAATAATCTCATGGATTTTTACCAGTATTCCCACATCTCCTTATGCCTCTGCTTCCTGTATGTCATCATAAGTAGCTTTCCAACAAGATTTTCATTTCCACTGTGAGCTAGGTATACACCACATTTTCAACCTTTCACCACACCTCTTACTTTCATTGACATATGACAGCCCGGATTCACATTCTCAGTTTCTGGGGGAAAAGACACCCCAACAATCGAATTCACCTTGAATACATCCTTGCTCCTCCAAGTCCACTACAACAGAGAGGAAAAACATTCCAGTGACGCAGCCAAGCAGCTTCAGCACTGGTAGAGCTGCATCTGGCAACAGTGCTGTGTTAGCCTGTTAATTTAGCTTCTTAGCATTCTGCCTGAAGCTTAGCAGTGAGTGCATCAAGCTGACAGACAAGTGGCAGACAGTTTAGCTTGGGAAGGTGAGAAACTAAAACACTGACTATACATCCCTCCACTACACACATACATAAATATTTATACTATGAAAAGGCATAAGTAAGGCTTCATACTCTAAAACAATTCTTTGCTCAGCAGTTCACTAGACAGAAATCTCAGAATAATGCTCAGCACATAAAGAGAAACACAGTTATAGACATATAAATCAGCAAATGCAAATACCTGAACTATTAGAAAAGCAACAAAACAGTAAATCCCCAAGCAATATCTATCCTAGGAGGCTGGAAGAAAAAAGTATTATACTTACAATAGAGATTCCTGCGTCTCAGGGCTTTCTCGTGCTTTAATTATGAAGATGCAAGTCATCCCAAAATAAAATAAGAAAAATAAATTAATGTGCTGCATCAGTCAAAGGAAAAACCCAGCACTTCCGGAGAAGCCTTTGCAGATGAATTGCATTACAGGCCAAAGTTTCCATTGTCAAATAGGAAAAATTAGAGCCTTTGTGATTTTCTGCAAAAGCTGGAAGTACTGACAAAGCTGTACTTACAGTTAACACGAGGTTACTTTCAAGAAAGCCCTGTTATTTAATGAAGTTTTAAGAGATGATTATGGCTTAAAATAACATCTGAAGGATGCCAGGAAAACCTAAAGTATGATTACAGCTCCTAAATTTTCTGAAGGTGTAGTTCCAACAACAAAAAAATAAGAAAAAAAAAATCTCACCCTAAAAGTAAAACCTAACTAAAAGCAGCTCCCCCACCATTTTGAGTGGATTTGGTTAAACCTTAAGCCTAGCCAAACCTCAGGAAAGATCATTCATATCATAAAGAACAGGAAAAGTGTCTTTCACTGGCTGAATCCAGAACAGATGATTGCTTCTTGGCAGAATCTAAAGAAAAGAGGAACTTAAATTTCCATTTAATAGCTAAAGCAATCCTGACTCATTTTGAGAATTTTCTGGCAAGTAAACACAAACTTGTCACTTAGAAGAATGGAGCAATAAGTGTGATCATTCTACCACTACAGCAGCTGTCTGTCCAGAGCAGTCCATGGAGTTAAGTGCTGTATGTTCAATATTCAGTGGCATGGAAGAGATGCTGGACAGGGGTGTGACAATGCAATAGGAAGCAAGACTAACACAACAGTTAATTGTCTGAGAAGCCAAGTAGCTGTACTTTCATGGCAGTTATAAGATAAGGAAGCTACCTAAGTTCCTGTATTGCCAGAGGCAGCGGATGGTTTTGTATAAACTCGGCAGGATTTCATAACCTTCAAAATACTGACACAGTGCTCCTCGCAGTTCTGCTGTTCCAAGTGCTTTTGTTACTCATTCTCCAGTTTTACAACAAACAGCTGCTAACACCAAGTGTTTCAGACAAGCACAGAAAACATTAGCAACTGTGAGCTGCTGCTCAAAGAGAATTTCCTCCTGACTATTTTCAGACAATCACCTTTGATTGCACCTGGTTTACTGCTTTTGTTAATATTAGAAATGCAGTTTCACGCCTGAAGCTAAAGGGTCCATTTTACTTGTGATCCCTGCTACTAGATCAGGAATTAAGATTCTCACACGTTAGGTAAGAAACTTATTCTCTGTTCTGGTTCAGGGACTGCAACAGCTGTTTTTGAGCTAAGACTATGAAAAGTTAGAGTAACTTTTGGCAAAGTGTCTAACTTTGAGAAGCCAAAACTCAAAAACTATTGGTTTTAAGGGTTCAAACCTTCCGTGCACATAATCTGTACAAGCTTCTGCATAAAGTAGTTGTCCACAGAATTCAAGTTCACAGGTTATTTAACAGAACAGTTTCAAGTGCATAGTTAAGTATTACATGAACATAATTTAGTTTTTCTTAAATATATACAATCTTGAAATATATCTGTTAGGTATACAAGGATATACATGGAAATTCTACTTAACTCTTCAAGCTCATAATAAGTAAATCAAGTTTTGGGGTTTTGTTTGTCTTCTGTTAGGTTTTTCCCCTCAAAAGGAAAGCTCCACAATTAAGTGGAGCTCCAGAAAGTTTCTCTGGATCATGAAGATATGCTGCAGAACACAACAGCATGCTTTTTGAGACCAAATATAAACAATGCAACAGCAAGGTAATTTTCCTGTAACTAGCTATGTTAGCATTCCAAGTATCAACACAAATTTGTATGACTGAAATGTTCAAAGAGCAATGGTTGATTTTACTGCCACAAAAAAAGGACAGAAAAGTTGCCGGCACATCAGATATTTCAACCACAGGCTCTGATGCACAACAATGAGGGGTAAGAGGTAGAAGAAATGAGAATGCTGAAGTGGTGAAGACAAAGACTAACAGCTCTCTTCACAAATTTGAACATTCCTTGTTTCTAATGAGCCTGTAGAGTCCTGAATACAGATTTTTCTCCTTTTGGGATATGGCAGGCATTTCTACCTATCTAACCCCAGATTTGAAGGGAGGGCAAGGAAACTTGAATCTTTGATAGAACCAGAGCAATCTTCATCTGTGTTCCAAACACAGTTCACAAAATTGGCAACGCTCCTCTGCTGATGCCACACCTGCAAAGGGCTGATCAAAACATATGGAAAAAAGATGTTCCACTCTAGGGTTTCCCTAGCAAACTGAGCTATAAAACTAACACATACGTACAAAAAACAGAATAAATTATGTCACATACCACCATATTCCAGGTATATACACCACAGATGTATTTTATTTGGGGACTGTTGTCCCAAAAAATCCTAGATTTTTCCTTAGCCATGGAAAAAAACAAAAAGGCCAAACAAACCCATCTTTCATGCATGATATCCCCCACTACTCTCACAGGCTGGGTCAAATTAAAAGTATTAGTAAACTTATATAAATGTTGTTTTCTAAGCATTTTACCATAATGGCTAAAACTAAAATTTAACTGTTTCTCAAAGTACCCAATACCAGCCAACTCCAATTTTCAGAGCCATGAATTATATACAAATCTACGAATATTTTGGCTAATTCACTTTCTACAACTCCCCATGCCATTAATACCTGTTCTGTAATGAAGCCACAAAACCCCATCATTGTGCTACTACACAGAGGTCACACAGCACTCAATGCACAAGATACACACAGGCTGGTACAGTGTCATCCCAGCCACATAATCTTCTGGCCATCAGCACCATTTTGACAAGGGTCTGGCCTTATGAACTAACAGCAATGGAAAAAAATTAGAGATAAAGGAATGCATAAACAATGTAAATAAATATCTTCTGTACCTATTCAAAGTCCAGAATAACCTAACTACCCAGGTGGGAAAAAAAGGAAAAAAAATGAAAAAAAAGGAGATAAAATAGCCATCTATGCTGAAGCTCAGCTGAAGTATTCCTACAAATCTGTCAGACAGCCAAGCTTTATTACTGCAGCTTTTCAAAATAACACATTTTACTTTGAACAGCTATAGGAAACACAGGCCAATGAAATGAGGATCATTTCATATATGCAGCATGTGTTTACATTTGTTTCTTAAAGTTTCTTAATGACTGTCCTTCTGATGAAGGGGGTTTTGTTGCATTTTTGAAACACCTTCTAGTGGCAGACAAGCACAGAGTATCTTTAACAATGCCATTTTAAAAACAAATGGGCAACTGATAGAAAAAAGGCAATCTGACTGAAGTCATAGAAAATGACTAATGGATTGGCCAGGCTGATACTGTTTTGTGCTTAAACCAGGGAACTGTTATTACAATGCTTCAAACCAACACCACTGTCAGACTTGACAGGTAAGTCTACGTAACTTCTTCAGGAAATCAGAACAGGTGTTACCATCAAAGTAAAGAGTAAGCTCATTTTATTCAAAGTACAGGTGAATTATGTAGACTTGGAAGACAGGACAGTACTTTTACCAACTGTATCCGAAAAGAGAAGGTTGAATTCTTTCACCACTTGTGGCTTTTATGTCATGCAAATGTTAGTTTCACAATTAGCACACATTTACCTTCAGGTATGGCTGATGTTTCAAGTTACACGCTGCACAAAGCAGAGTTGTGAGATTTGCACCTCATCTTTTTCTTGGAATATTTCAAGCAAATTACTGTTACAAATCTACCAATAAGTCAGATAAGCACTTGAAGCCGTGTGAAATCATGTACTGAACTTGCAAGAGTCCCGGATTCAAGATTAAATCTGCATATACATTTAATATAGAAAACGTTTACCTTCCTATGCTTTGCACCACGATAGTGTGACTGAAGACTTATAGCACACATACAGTAAATTTTACAAACCTGAAAGAGAAAAATTGAAAGCACATCTTCAGTTATGCTACGAATATTCTGCCATTAGTGAATTATAAATATGAAATACATGCATTCCTACAGTGTAATCATGTCATTCTCAAGGTCTTCTTTGGCTCCAGCAGTACAGTTTGCATGACTTTTAGGAGAGTAGCTTACCACTAAAATGTCCAGAAATAGTATGCAAACCTATGTTCAAACAATACTTAAACACGTTTAAATAAATCAGGTGGTAAGACATTTTTATGAGCCTTCCCCTTCTCTACTACAAGCACTTTCTGAATTCTTAGTTTTCTAAAGTTCTCCAAGCTGGAAAGCCAGCAAAAAGAGATGATCGTGCAGTGACTATAAAGGAACAGAGGCAAAATTACGCCCTAGAATAACTGCAACTCCGTTCATTGCTCATTCACAGCTACGTCAAAGGGATCAGAAAAACAATGGAGCAAGACACATGCATTTCATTAAGATCCACAGGCACGCATATACCATTGCAATAATTAACAGAAGACAATATTGATGTACAAGTATTTCTTACTACCTTTTAAAAAAGCTATGACTAACGCATGCTAGTATTCTCTGTTTCCTTTACGTACTATCGCAGAAATTGAACGAGCCACAAAACCATTCAGCGCTACAAAAACACCACAGCACTGACAAATTTAACGCGTTCTGACCCGGAGTCGCAGCTTTTAGAGATAAAAGAGCCTTTGCGGCCGCCTCTCACAAACACCCAGCAGAGATTGGAAAGGCTGCAATTAAGAACCACTGGCGTGCCCGTGACTGCTCAAGAACCACCCGAATTCCCCGAATCCAGCTCTGCCCACCCCGCCCGGCTCAGCTCCCCAGGGCCCGGAGCAATCCCAAATCCCCGCGCCCCTCCAGCGCCTGCCCGGGCCCAAAACCCACCAAAGACATCCACTCACATCGCAGTAAAAGAGTTTTTTCTCGGGCTCCGCTTTGCCATCTTCTGCCTTAACTTCCTCAGGCACGGCGCTCATCCTGCACGGCCGGGAACAGAAATAAAACCAAAAAATAAAATAAAAAAATTAATAAAACCAACTCTTGTTCACACGGTGCTTTACAGCGACCAGGTGGGAGCGGGGGCCACGCCTCGGGCGGACGAGCTGGGTTATTATTTTGCTATGGAAGCGCTATTGTTTTATTCTGTGGATCAATCCCCATCTTCCACCGCCGGCGCAGCCTCACCGCATCCGGGAGCTCGCGCGCACCGCACCCCGCCCCCACAGCGTTCGTCACTTCCGTCACTGCCACACCCACCAACCCCCACCCCCTCCCAACCCAAGGCCGGCGGCTATTGGCGGGCAGCCGCTCGCCTCGGCCAATGGGGAGCCAGCGTCGCTCCGCGCGCCCGGCAGCAGGCCACGCCCCCAGGCTGAGGCGCGGCCCCCGTGCCCGGCCTGGCTCCCCCTGGAGAGGGCGAGGGAACCGGGAATGGGCGGGCCGGGCGCGGCGCTGGGAGCGGGCCGGGATGGGTAGGTCAGGAGCACCCCGGGAGGAGTTCCAGGAGAGGAGGCTGGGACCAGTTCAGGGGGAATAGTGGGACCAATTGAGGCCAAGAGAGGATACTGTAACCAGTTCAGGCCAGGGTGGGTGCTTGGAGCTGTTTAGGATGGATACTGGGACCAGTCCGGAGCAAATACTGGGAGCGGGCCAGGGGGGACAGATGCTGGAACCAGTTGAGGCCAGGGAGTGCTGGGCCCACTGTGAGGGGCTTACGGGGCCCAGTACGGGGAAGGGGCAAGAAACACATGCGGCAACAGCTTTAGTTTAAATGCAAACATTTTATTTTAAAATGTCTCAGCTTTGCGCTTCTGCCTGGTAATAAATGTAAAATATAATTTAAGAAGTACGCATAAAAGTTCCTTCTAAAAGCAGGCTGAGGAGACAGTACAAAACACAACAGGAAAGTGCGCCGGGTTTAAACAACATGCCAGAATGTCAAATCCACAGGTCACTGCCTGGTTTGAATCAGCCACAATATCTTCTACAGGTATATTGGTGATACACCATGGCACCTATGATACTCCTGTGCACGAAGAGCACAGCCAGTGGTGCAGGCTGGGTTACACCCTTACCAAAGGTGATCCCACGGGATTCCCTGGGCTGGCTTCCCCAGGGCTGGCAGCTGTACCTGTGTGCTGCCTCATCTCCCCACATGGGCAGCAGTCGTGCCTCAGTCACATGCCCAGTGCAGGCAGTACCTGCATCATGTAGTACATTTTCAAATAGTGCTCAGGTGGTTACAGTGTTCTCTCCAGAAATACACTCTCCCCAAAAACATTTTGGTGGATCATGGAGTGCCAGATAGGCCAAAACTGTTGGTAGAACTCCGTGCACCTGTTGGTTAATCATAGAACCGTAGAGATAGGATGGTTTGGGTTGGAAGGGATCTGAAAGATTATCCAGTTCCAATCCCGCTGCTATGGGCAGGGACACCTTCCACTAGACCGAATTGCTAAGAGTTAGTCTTGTCCTCCACTGTGTTCCTTCAGGAGAAGCAGGAATGGCACTTTTAATACTGGATTGTAAGTGGAGTGTGATGGCAGGTGTACCCCTTTGGTAATGATGTTATTGGTACATGGACATTTCTGTAACAATCAGTCTTTTACATGGAGTCACATTGAAACACTTGATCATTACTTGTGGTTCGAATCTCGAAATCTAAAATGGACTAATTGAAAAAACTGCACTGTACATGTTACGTAATGCTTCCATACCCTTCTTAATTAAAAAAAAAAAGCGCTAATTAAAAGTGCAATTTCACAGTGAAAGAATAAACAACCCATGTAGAAAAAAATGAGAGAAGCAAAAAAGGAGAAAATTGGTTCCTTGGTTTTTTGAAAGAGAGCCCATGTCTAAAGAAAAAAGGATTTGGCATTGTGTCCATACATTGCAGCACTAAAGTGTTGGTGGTAGCTGGGGGTTTCTTGGCACTGCAGACTCCTGAAGAGAGGATGCCTCACCAGCAGAGTGACCTTCTTTCTGGTTTTGGGGGTACAGCTGTTATTAGTGAGTACCTCTATCTTATTAAAGAGAGGGGAGAAATGAGGGATTGCACTTCTGCCTAACACTGTTCTTTTGGCAAAACTTTTGAATTGTGCCTGAAGTGGAAATAAAGCTACAGACACTGAGAATAGAAAGGACGGAGACCAAAATGCACCATCCTGTGCAATCAAAAAGGTGGAGAAGCTAGAGGAGGAAAAGGGAATTGCCTTTAAGGAAGAAAGTGTTCTTTGGTTTTGTTAAGAAGGAATTCAGGGGGGAGAGGGGTGTGAGTAAGAACCCTTTCAGAAGAGGGAAGTTTGTTGAACATGCAGAGGAAGAATCTTCTTAGCTATGGTGAGAGTAGAAAGAAAAGTGAATACTGTTATTGAGAACTGAGATAACTTTTGCCTTTTTGAAGTTCTTTCTAGAAAGGCAAAATTAAAAGAAAAACCTACAATAGTTGATGCTTGCCTCTCCTTATTTCACATTTTAAATCAACACAGGGAGGATACACATAGTTCAAAACCCTGAAAAAAAAAAAAAAGGAAAAAAAAGAGGTTTAGAAGGGAGAGCTCACACCCTCCTGCGGTGCAAAATGAGGAGCTCTAGACCAGAACTTCACCTGGGTTTTTTTTAACATAGCCTTTTAATTGCTGAAATACAATTAATAAGACTAGCCAAGCAGCTGATGTTCTTTCTATTGTCTTCTGCCACATCTTTGTTTACCATAATTCTACCAGTACAAATATGAAACTGGAGCTGTCCCTGGAGCCCTGTTGCATCAAGGAAATCTTGAAAAACTTCAGACTGCGTAGTTAAAACATCAGCTGCACACTTATCAGCAGCATGAGAGTTAATGCACACAGTGAATTTGCCACAGCTTGGAAAACTAGTTCCAGGAAAATAGCAGGAGCACTTCATGCCTCCTAGAATGATATTTTCAGTCTGATTGAGAAATGCATCTTAGCATTGAAATGACTCAATCCTTGTTTTCTAGAAATTATTTTTAACCTGAAAAGTTATGAAATCAGTTCTACAGAGAAAAAAAAAAAAAAAGAGGATATGATTTCAGACCACAGAATTTTTAACAGTGGAGGAAGAATTAATGCTGTAGTCACAGAATAATTACACCTTGATGGCAATATATATTTTCTCTCCCCAAAATTTGTCTTAATTTTTTTTACTTTCCTTCCAAACTTCCACTCAGAGAACATCTTTGCCTGAGCACAAGCAAGTGCTTGGATCTCCATTTGGGTTGGTTTTTTTAAAAGTACTTTGTGTGTTTAGAATATATTTCAGCCTGTCACTGATGACTTTGTTCAGAGGCATTTCTGATAGCACAATAGGGAAATGTATTCATAGTGACAAGAACACGCCAGATGTCACTGAAGCATGACAAAGATCTGTTTGTCAGGGTGGTGGTGCCTATGAACATAAGCTACTGGGTGCAGCCCCCGTGTATGAATCTCCTTCAGGTGGATAAAAGTCTTGTCACTACATCCTGAGCATGGCCACCTGCACAGTCTCTTGCTCTCTACATGTTACAGCACCTGTTTCAGTTGTGGCACACAATTTCTCATAGGACTTGGCAAGATTTGAAAGAAGAAACTCCAAGGAAAGAAACTCTAGTTTCTCTAGTGAGAAACTTTCTGCAGTCTAGTTTAGGTTTAGGATTTTTGTCTCAGTATGATAAGAAAAGTATTTCTATTTTGAATGTTTTGTATTTTATTAAGTATTGTATTTTGAATTTCTATTTTGAATGTCTACCCTAAGAGAGTAGAGAAAGAGAAAACGAGCAGATAGAGAAGACAAGAAAAAATAGGATGGGTCTACACCCCTGTCATTCAGAGGCTGTTTTTCTTGGTTAAGTGACACTCAAATGAAAGAAAATAAGTATGTTAATTTTTTTACCACTACCTGAGGCAAAATATGTATTCATACTAGGGGAAATGATGGTTTATAACTATTTTAATTAAAACCTAACGCCTTGTTAAGACAAAATAATGGGTTTCCTGAAATAACTACAGTGGGTGAGGCTGTCCCTATTTAAGTTTCAATATGACTTCAACACAAAGAGTTAAGAAAAACTTCTAAGCAGCAGAAGCTGATCTTATCTCACAGAATATTCCTTGCCTCAGGCTTGTTGCCTCTTAAGTATTTTAAGCACTAGGAATTTCCAGAAGAATTGCACATGCCATATCAAAGGATCAGCACCCAAAGTCTTACTGAACTGACTGATGCTCAAATGTCAGACTTCCCTATACCACCCAGAGCAGACTCAGATGGAAGAACTTTAAGAATACATGACTGTTCCAATAAAGGGTGGGTAAACCACAGACTTACTTTGCATTAATGTGTTACAATCAAAGAGTAGGAAGTTAGTCTTTCCTACAATGAATTTAGGTACAGTCCCCTAATCTTTCACTTCCCTTGTTAAATCTCTGAACCAAGGACAACTGAAACAAGCTTACCACTCACACAGGGCTGCCCTCACTCAGAACTTTTGAAGCAAAGCTTTACTTTGCTATCTAAAGACTTTAATGTAAATTATTTATAGTGTTACCTACAGTAGAGGTCTGCCCCAGTTTCAGTCACTATGTAAGTGCAGGAAAATCCACTCTTTTTGCTGTTCAAGCTTACCCCTGGCTCTAATCATGTTGTTTCTCAGTAAAAGTAGGAGCTTTCTATGGTGTTGGACTAGCATTTGTATGGGGCTCAGCAGCTGTCCACTGGCAGCTGAAATCAGGTCACATTCTCAGTAAAGTCAAGATCTTGATCAGCAGTTTTAGCACTGATAATAGGTTCTGCTCTCTGTGGACCAAGTAACATCTCAGGGGGAGACACCTTCTCACAGCTTTTAGAACTGCTCACCTTCCATACAAAAATACACCCTTCCCAAAGATCAGGGAATTCATGAGTCCATTCTGTCTCAATCTCTGGAGGGTTTATGGCTGAGGAAGTTTGAATGCTATTATCAGTCAGGCATTTATTTCAGCCTGAATGGCTTCCTATTAGGCAACCATTTGACTAGGCATTTCTTCTACAAGAATAATTTTTTATTCTTGCTACAACAAATGCATTGGGAGGTTCCTAAAATAGACTTTAGGGCTGTGCTGAAGGGATACAAAAACCAGTTCATAAAGGCTAAAAGCTAAACACCAGTGATTGAAAATATCTTAAACCCTACTTCTCAGTGCTACTTCTTAGAATAATACCAAAGCAGCAACAGCCACTGAGAAAATGTAACCATTTTAAAGAACTGCTCTGTCTTCCATCCTATTTACTGGTCAGTGC
Organism: Dicaeum eximium; assembly: GCA_013396995.1. Classification (NCBI taxonomy): domain Eukaryota; kingdom Metazoa; phylum Chordata; class Aves; order Passeriformes; family Dicaeidae; genus Dicaeum; species Dicaeum eximium. The sequence goes on from VWZP01006390.1 coordinate 349,480, forward strand.
CAGGGTGTCATTAATGTCTGCATATGAAAAGGTTTTATAATATTAAATTGGTGGTAATTTAACAGGGTACAATGCAATGTTAGATTTCAGTCCCGACTCAATCCAGGGCACATATCATGGGGAGAGGATGAAGGCAGATCTGTTAACACAAATGGCAAGAGATTATTTTAAGCATTTATTTCCTCTATTCTTTCTAAGTACTTAGAAGGAACTGGTCTTTGTTTACTACCAACAACAGTTAGCAATTGTCCAAAAAGAGGATAAACTGTTTATCTCTTCATAAGCCCAGTTCTTGGGAGATTACTGTACTGCATGTGTGATAATTTAGATTAGAAGAAATTCTACTGATGCCACATTTTTTCATGTGAGACCTGAAATAAGAACTCAGCCACAAATCAAGTGGGCCAAAATCAAATGTGATGTGCAGGATACGTGTGTTTTTCTTAGCTTCAGATGATATGGAGTAATCAGGAAACAAACATGACTGCATTTACACAGCAGGGAGTCAGAAGATGACATCTCACTTTTGAGTCTCACATTCATCCATCCACCTAGAAGCCCATTATATCTCATGTGTCAGATTAAATTCCCTTACATGCAGAAGCTTCACCTACCTCTATAATATCGATCAAGATGTGTAAAATATGTCTGGGTTTGTTGGAAACATGAGAAAAATAACTCTAACTGATATGTACCAGGAAAGCCTGAGAGCAGATAGAGTTAAGTCAACAAAAAAAGAATTAATTATGTAACAGGAAGAACTTCAGAGAATTTCTGTAGTTAGTCTAAATTGTTTCTGCACTGAAGAGAGAAACCTGGCTGGTATAGTTCTCCCACTGTAATCACAGCAGATAATATTTCTAAGCACAGAAAGCTTCTGGTGGCACAGTCCTTTACAGAGCTGCACCTGGTGTAACCGCTCCCATTGTACAAAATAGCATCAGCATATCCAGATGAAGATAACAATGTTTTACAGTCACACTTCATCAATGCAAATGATGTGAGAAAGTGCAGGCAGTGTGAAACCGAGCCCAGGTACTCTCATTCAGAGGGGTGTGACAGTGATTCCAAGTGTGGAACACTTGGACAAGCAGCTGCTTAAACAAGCACCAAGAGGTCATGGAGGTGTGTCCTCCACTTGCCCCCAGCCCTCTATTCCCACACTACCCTGTCTCCCCATCACCTCGTTTCTGGCAGGCAGCTGCCCAAGGAGCTGGGCTGTAGAGTATTACAGAATATTACAACTCGAGAAGCAGCTCTGAGGCACACAGCAGAGTGTCTGGCACCAGCACATGAGCAGTGCCACTGCTACGTGCCGAGCAAAGGACCATGACAGCAACTCTGTGGTGAGAGTCTAAAGAACTGCTGCTTGTAATTATGTAGGTAGTGAATCAGTGAGGCAGAAGTTGTGCAGCAACACTGATTTATGGCAGTCTCAGCCTGCATGAGGAACAAGTTTGCTTGGCTGCAAGTATTTTTCCAGTTTGGCTTGAATTGACGTGATGTGGACAGCGGTGTACTGGAGAGCAGTGTAAACTCCACCCCTCCAGTCTCACTTCAGGACAGGGTCTGATACTGCATTGCAACCACTGGCAGGAGTATGAGAGCAAGGATATCAGGACTGTCTGAAATAAGAGGCAGCACATGGGCAACAGGGAGCTGATGTACCTCAGACACAAGAAAGGAAACATTCTCATGGCTTGGATATGGTCACCTGGACAGCGACAGATTTAACCCAAGATACAGTAAGATGTTGTTGCCCCTCTTTACCGTCCAGGGTGCAGCATTTCATACCACAGTTCATAAGCACTAACATGCAGAGAATGTATATCTTTACACCTGCCAACTCTAATGTACAGGCAGTAAATTCTATCAGAAAACACCGTCAGTTTTCTTGGAGAAGAGCAGCCTCCCAGGTGCAGAACCAGTGCACTACCTGAAAACTTCACTTATCCCACATATTTAAAGCATTTGGGAGAACTTATACCACTTCTCTGACATGTGAAGCCATGCCCTTCATGAGTAATAGATAAAGGAAGACATTATAATCATTTATAACATTTTGGAAAAAAACACATTAATTACAGGGCTTCTTTCAAAAAGCACATATACATACATCTAAGCTTTTTTTTAAATGATGTGGCTGTTATATAGGTGAAGTTGATATAAAGTTGAAATAGTGCAATTTTAAAATAAAAGTTAGTGCAGGAGTCAAACTACAACAATAACAAAACCCAAAATATAACTTTAATTTTTTTTTTGTTGTGGAAACACATTACTGTCTCAAAGATTCTTTTCATACTTTCTATTCTTTTTCAAAGAAAAAAGTATGCATTCTGTTTTCAAAAGCACTGAAGTGCACTGAAGTACTTTTGAAAGGTATACATCCACCTTTCAGTCAGATTAAGGGTTTCTTTTGGGATTGAAACCAGGATGTTTCTGAAAATAATCTTAGTGTGGGATTTGGTTTTGATGTAGGGTGACGATATCTAACAAGCCGCTATCAATCAAAAAATACTATCAAGTAAAAAAGTGCATTTCCTTTGTTGATGTTACAAGTAACAGCAAGGAAAATAATCAGAGAAATACTCTGTTCTCACATATACTCAACAGCATTTTGTAACTTATTTATAGAAGTAGATTACATCCCATTGTTCAGTCTTTCAGCAGCAACATGAAAGGCTGATGGCAATGAAATGGAAAAATATGGATTCTTAAACAATAATATTATCAAAAAACTTAGGAGTAACTTCAGTTTGAAGTGAAATAATTTCTAATGCATTTATGCAGTGGTTGTTTTTACTAATGTGGTCCTTTTAAATTAAGAAGTTGTGTTGGGAAGCCCTTTCCTATTGTCATTAATTTAATGCTGGGATGGAGGAATGGCTGATCCTTCTAATAAGAGTAGAAAAATAATTATAAGGCAAAAACTCCTATGGTAAACTGACCACACTGAAGACCATAAACATTTTTGATTTGCACGGAGGCATCACATCAGCTTGAGAAAAACAAACAGAACAAAGGAAACAGAAATTGCTAGACCTTGCTGATGAACTGTAGACAAGAGAGGAAAGGTGATAAAGAAAAATGATCAGGTTTACCTGTGCAGCAAGTAATGATTATTTTTCTGTGCCTGAGGTTTTTTCTTTCTTTCCTCTTTCCAAAGATCACTAAGAGAAGGGCAGTGGCAGGGGTAGGTTGTGTGTACCTGTGTCTGTTTCTTTTCACATACAGGTGCACACACACACACACACACACACACTCAAAATCTTTCCACTGGCTTTTGATTTTAGTAAGTCATTTAACTCAGCTGGAAGAGAATCTACAACTTCTCGCTTTTAACATTATAAATATTTCAAATGTTATAAAATCTATTGCAAAAATGTACATTCAGTGGTTTTATGAGGCACAAGACCTGCTAGTGTATTTTCAGGGAAGTTTGCGTGTACTCTGTTCTGTCCACTGTTGGACAACGGTGGAGAATCCAGGGGCTCACGCTTGATGGCTTGGACCAAGCAGGGATTTTTAAATTCACATGGCATTTTGAACACCTCATTAATCTGCTCTTTCTCCTCCCCTGGGCTGGAGCTGTAGAAGTGGCTGTAGCAAGCTGTGTGTGGCAGGTCAGGCATGCTTTCCAAACACACGGAGGAGTTCTGAGGGTAAAACGGGGCCAGCTCCTTGTTCCGCGAACCCTTGCAAGCTCTGTTCAAGTTCAGGTTGTTGGGATGGTTTGCTATGATGCATTGCCAATTATGGGGCGTGTAAAGGCAGTGCCTTGGCTTCTGGCAAGGCAAGGCTGGCTGGCAGAGGTCTGGCTCTGTTTTGAGGTGCATTCTGTTGGGATAGCTGGGCGCCTGCTTTCTCACCACGCCGCTCTCATCCAGCCAGGTGCGGCTCTGCGAAAGCAGGTAGTTATCGGCAATGTTTTCAGAATCAGAGTCGTATTCCATTTTGATTGGCATCTCCAAGGGAATGGCTGTGTCATAGAGGGACTCTGAGGATATCAGTGGTCTCTGCAGCTTCACATGGTCTGTCGCATAGCTCTCTGCACAGCGCTGTTGGAGCCCCGAGTAAGACTGGCCGTTTTCTGCGCTCCCCCAGTGGGAAGGACAAGTTGATGCCAAATTTAAGAAATTTTGGTCTCTATTGTAGAATGATCCAGCTCTCCTGTTTGGACACGTGTTCATTCTCTGGCTCATAGAACAAGAACTTGAGTTTCTTAAAGTCCAGCTACTGTTTGTGGTGCAGTTGTTTTGAGTGCCTAAAACTGATGTGTTAGAACTGAGAGGTTCCTCTTGCATAAAACACTCACCATTAGTATGAGGCTCAAACTTCACTTTTACATTATCTTGTTCATTCTTCACTGCTGCCCAGTTAAGATGCTTCCACTGGCCCAGAGTTTCAATGGCACTGTTATAGGAAAGCCCCTCCAGGTTTCCTTTCAAACTGGCAAAACCACTTAGTATCTTCAGTTGTTCATCTTCTTCCCTTTCAATAACAGTAGAAAAAAGAAGTCAGTCAACAAAATCAGAGGTTTCTAAATGGTTGTTTTCTGGGATACAGAGTGGCTCAACATGCATTACCAGCTATACATTGTCCTTAATACGGGATTCTCACACTCTTGTGCACATAATCTTTGCATTTGCTTGAGAGACCAAGAGAGTGTCCCTGCATCTGGGTGTCAGTGTGTGTGCACAGCTAACTTTCTGAGGCATTGCTTCATTTGAATTCATGCATTGCTCTTCCATTTCAGGCACATGGTTCAATAAAGAAGCTAAATATTGTAGTACAATACAGTAATTCCCTTACAGTTTTGTTCTTCCCTTAAAATAGATCTAAATAATATTTGCGTGTAGAAAATTCTAGAGATAAAATACAAGTAGTGTCTTAAATGAGATACATTATTTGGATACATTAGGGCTTTCTGATCAGAGTGATTTGAAGGAGAACTGTGTAGGTCTTACATTTCAAGAACACAGCTGAGAGGAAATAAAATGCCCAAATTAAATAACCGAATAGTCACAGATGTTTGTACTGGGTGTAGGTTTGTTTTATATGTCTAACTTAATTTATGTTGCCTTTTGTTTTCTAAGATGGCCAGTGAATTAATTTTCCATGACCTCCAGCTGAAGCACTTAACATTAAAGAAGAACACTGGCAGATATGTTGCCTGAGCACTTCCATGCCCAAAGCAGCTGTTTTCAGAACTGGGGTCCAAATCCTGAGATGTAGGTCTTGAATTCACTACTGTAATGTACTGATTCCCAGCTCTGCAGGTTCAAGTGCTATGAAACCACCTCATGCCTCTCCAAACAAGAAGCAGACATCTCAATAGGAAACTGTGTATGAAAACCTGAAGAGCTGCTAAGGGGTTTAGAAGGCTTTTTCTCAGTTCACAATAGAACATTTTCCTTGGGTATCAAATCAATGTGCAAGAAAAGGATTTTCCAGTAGAGGGAGTCCATGTTGTTACAAAGACAAACACTTCCCACTGTTTTATGTACACCACGAAAGAAGAGTATTTTAAGAAGAGTATTTTCTCTCTCTTTTTGTATGAGGCATTAAATATTTTCAGTCCTCTGCTAAATTGTCTTATTTTTATTATTGACAGTATTGAGATGCAAATGGTCTGATACAAGTTTGCTACAGAACATGTTTCTCGGAAAATGGTCAAATTGGGAAGCACAGGACTGAACAAAATGCAACAGTGAAAAAATGTTAAATCCCCAGATGAAGAATTTTACAGTGAAATAGTATCCAGTGAAAATTTTCCAAAAGAATCTATGTTTCCTGGAAGACAGCATATATTAAAAAAAAAAAAAAGAAAAGAAAAAAAGGTTGTAGCTAATACAAAGTCTGTTGCAGACTAAGACAGAACTGAGTAAAATCACTAAGGCCAACTCTGGTAATACTTCAGTCTGTGGGAACTATCAAGGACAAAGGAAAGGTTTTAATCACTCTGAAGTTACAAAAATGTAACTAAATAAACATACATAATTACACAAAACCAATTTGGAAGTAGAGAAACTAATAAAAGAAACAGCCCCTTTTAATCTGCTTCTTAACAGAAATTAATTCCCTGACACAGCAAGATGATGTTTGTGCCACCCCAGTAAGGGTAAAAAGTTCCAGCACCCTCAGGTGGGGGCGCCCCTGCTATTCATGTGGATCTTGGGAGATATGCCACCTGCAAGGAATATCTACTCCAGAAGTGCAAAGACTTTTTTCATTTATTTCTTCCACCTGCAAGGCACTGTGAAGGAAAAAATCTGGGATAACAGCCACATTTTTAGCACTGGGCCAGCTGGTGGCTGTGTAAAACTCCTGGCTCCTGCTCACTGAGTCCACTCTCTTATCTCTTCCCTCGGAGCAGCTTGAAGAGATACTTCAACAAGGCCCGCAGGAACTGGAACAGACAGTCCCATGGGGGCAGGAGGAAAAGCCCATTGGAGAGGAAAGGCTAAAACTCACCCAAGAACTCCTCTCTGAATGCAAATCTGTGAGATTAGTTTACACTCCATGACTGAGCCTACAGGCCACTGGATATATCTGTCTACAAGCATACAATGAATATGAGTTCCCTTCTTTAGATTTTGTTGCACATACACAACTAAAAACATGAGCTCAACTGTCTTACATGAAGGAAAAAAAAAGCTTAACACAGCCAAATGCTAATAAGCAGAAAAACTAGGACACTAAATTTTCAGCTGCAACATAAAACAAAACCCAAAATATCTTAATTTGTGCAAGAAAGACAAATATTAATAATCAAGTATTTTATTTGTGTGTTAGTGCATATGTATACTCAACTTCAGAAAAAGAAAAGGCTGAAGACAGAAAATAAATATTATTTAGGATTGTAACTGCCATTTCATATGTTTCCATATCATAAGTAAACGAAATTTTTCTCATTCACCTCTTCTCTTAGGTTACTACAGCCCTTTGAAAGATTTCATACAAAAAGAATGCATTCATTTTCCTAATTTTTTTTTTTTAAACTGGAAAATAAACTTACTTTAACATTTGCTGTTGGGCTAGGACATATTCTGAACAACCACTTCGATACAGAAGTTGAGTGTTAGCTTGAACCCAGACCCAGTGATCTTCATTTGTTTGTACTTTGACTAGAGAAATGCCATTTTCTCCATTATTTTTTGCTATATAATTTAAAAGAAAATAGATTTTAATACAAGCAGTATTAAGTATTTTGTGTTACCTTAACTGCAAATGTTCAAAGATTTTTTTGTTGCCCTAGAAGCATCAGCATAGGAAAGTACAAGCTAAAATATGTCACAAAATGAAGGAAATTACATCTTAAAACTAAAATTTGAAAATCCTAGTAAGGCACTTAAACTGTAACCAAGGACTTTTAAGTAATACTCATTCCTTCTATTTTCCTCTCAGTAGTAGTAGCACTATACCTACAAAAAATGTTCATGAAAAATGGAGCTATAGGAGAGGAATAGTTTTAAAGACATTAAAGATTTCCAGCATATATGACAGAAGGATGAGTACAAGTCCGCTCAAGAAGAAGTTGCTCAGTGGAGTAGACTTACCATCAAAATTTTATCTATTGTAAAATCTGAAATAGAGCCTAGACTCATAATTTTTCCACAGCCAAACACTGGAAAAGCATGAGTCAAAGCTGTGGGCACATAATGAGTTTTAAAGACAATGCATTCTAATTTTTCTCTGTTTGCTAATCTTTGGGGAAAACTAACATTTGTAACATATCCAGTTTTCATCAAAGAGGGATAGATATTGTTATTAATTATAATATTATTATATTTATATAATGAATCATGATTTTCACTTACACTTATCCAATTCAGTGCTGCCATTTTTAGGCAAGCATACATTGAGTATTCTTTTACTACCATTTATTTACTACTTACTATTTACCATGATGGTTTATTTCTCTGTAAATTTTTCTGCCCACTCTGAAATCACAGACTGATTCAGTATTATCTTTTGAGGTGGACAATTTTTTTTGCATTTTTTAAAAGAAGAGGTGTTAGGGAGAGGGAGAAGGAGAAGAAAGAGACCATTGTGACCAAAACATGAAAAACTTATCAGGAGAAAATAAAGACAAGGTTCTTTTCCCATAAACTGTATATAATCTAGAAGTACTTAGCAGTACCTTTGATTTGGTTTTCAGCCATCTGTAATGCATTAGTGAAAGTGGCACCTTCATGGTGATTGTTTCTGCCATATGATTCTGTTGCTTCACAAAGTCCTGAACTGCCTTTTGAACTGGAGCTGCAGAGAGGAGAAAATGTGGAAAATTCCTTGTTGGTGAATGACAACATGGTAGAATCACAGACTCTAAAAGATATGATCTTCAAGCTGGTGACCACTAGCAAAGGCATTTGGTTTAAATGTGTAGTAATTAGCACTAAATAATTATCTTTTTCCTGCATAATTTGGTTGCTCCAACTAGTGTGTGACTGGAGTTCTGTATTCAATTAAGAGGAATAGTTATGTTTAGGAATATTCTGCTCATGACTTACTATATCTGGAAAAATAAATTTCATCTCGAATTGAGACAAATGCTGTGTATATTCTGCTCTTCCTAGTCAAGTTACGTTCGAGGTACATCACAGTGAGCAGCCATGCATTTAAGAGTTAGCATGACTTCAATTTGCAATAAGCACCATATGATTTGAATGTATTTCTTCCAATCTTTAGTTGAAAATGCTTGAATCAGGGCTTTAAAAGAGTGCAATGTCTGTAATACTGAATTACAAATGCTTCCTTGCATTAAGACCATAAAAAAAAAAATACTCTAAATCTGCCCCCCATCCTTGGCTACCATGCTTCAGACCTGAAACACAGGAAACAATGAAGATAAATGATTACTTCATTCTTGTCAAATGCTTGCCCACTGTCCAGTCAGGTAGTAAAGCACCTCTCTATTAGGAACTCAGTTTTGATCATCAGTTAATTTCACCTGGGCCACTGGAAAAACTAGCAAGTAGAAACATTCCAACTCTATTCCAAAAGCCTGCATAGTCCATTATACCAGACTTCCAGCAATTTAGTTCTTCTCAAAAGAATGTATGTGCTAGAACCACATTATACATCTCAATAGTGAATCCACAAATACAGAAGCATAATCTAATTAAAATCCAAATTATGATACTGTCAGTGATACTGACGAGCATTTTGATTCACAGAACTCATTACTGTAAGGTCATATTTAAGCAAATAAGGAAAAATATGATCCTAGCCCCAAACATCAATAAATTCTGCCACAGAAGAGTAACAAAAATGAGTGTTAGGAAGGAGATGAGTCTGAACACAATCCATTCTGATTTTTTGTGATTGCTACCAAATGATCACCCCCAAGCCATTTAGTGCAATTGTAAGCTTACATGTTCATAAAACTTCTGTTGAAAGATAGATGCATACACCAAGTACAACTCATTAGATTCTCTGTGGACACACCCCCCCCACACACACATTCAGCTTTTTTAAGTTTTTCTTTTCTTTTGTTTGTTACCTGAATGCCCAAGTCGAAAAAATTGTGTTAGCAGAAGATACTGAAATTAGGAAACTTGCAGTAAAAATACTTTTTCTTTTCCACTTTTACAGCTGGCTTACAGCATTGGTAATTTCTGAAGGTTAGAAAGATATTGTTCCATTTCTAATATAAAATTTTGTGTCTTGAAATACATTACTTCACATGTATTATAAATAAAGTACAATATATTGCATCATCTTGCATTCTATTGTGTTATATTATAGTAATTGTATTATATTTATTTTGTATTCAACAGTAAATCCAGATAAATTATTCACTTTTCTAAGAAAGAGTTTTAAAATGGAGAGATATTTAGCATAATTTGTTTGTTTTTACATGCTTAATAGCCCATAATCTTCACTAAATGCCAAAATATTAATTTGTAAATACTTCGTGTTTGCTGCTGCTGCATCATCAGCTTTGTGTTTTGCTCTCACAAGCAGGCTTTTCATCTTCATCTCTGTCACAGAAGGGAGCAGAAGTGGTACCACGATGCAGAATAAGGACAGCTGAGGTGGCAACACTGTTCCTGATGAGGACTTCTTCCTTTGTCCAAAGAGGAACTTTAGTTTGCCTTGGAACTGCATTGTCTGGTATTAAAAAACAGACAAACAAACCAAAAAACCAACAAAAAACAACACAAAACTTAAGCATTTAGTGCATAAACATTTAAAAGACTAATACAACCTATGGACTGTGTTATTTAACATCAAACCCGGTTTTGAATCAGCAATTAAAACTACAAATTTCATTTTCGTCATATAATTTAAACCATGCCATTTCAGAGACAGGCTGGGTGGAGGTACTATCAACAGTAAGACGAGACTTCTGAGGCTGGTTGAGATTTTTTTCTCTCTTGTGTGCTCAGAAGTTCTGTGTTACGTTCTGTTTAACAAAACGGGCCATGTACAGTGGTGCAAACAGTTGTTTCCTCTGTACCCCACTGAAGCTGGAACCATTATTTTTCCATGCTCTGTTCTCTCCAGCAAGATGATTTCATCTGGAGATGAGTTTCTGGAAAACTCATGAGTTCTGAGAAACTATGGAAAGAGTTTCTTTCCTCCTATTCCTCCTATTATTTCCTCCTATTTTCTCCAGGAAGTATATGGACTGGCACAACCCAAGGGCTGTGCAGGCAGGTGCCAAGGAAAAAGATAGGCCCAAGATAGCTGGATACAGAGTGCACAGCTTGGAATGTCTGTGTAGTCATAAGGCAGGGTTCAAGTTGATAGCAAGCTGCTCCCTCTCAGTGAAAAAATGAACTACCAAAAAAATGCCCAAATTGAAAAATCAGCCTGTTTGAGTTAGGCATTTTCTAGTGCTACGAGATTAAAGCAGGGATGCAGAAATGATGGCTCTTAAGACCCATAGCCTTCCAGAAAATGAGCATCTGAGACAGAACTTGCATTTCCCAGTCTCATTTCATCGTTTCATTTTCTGATCGTTTCATTCTCTTTGCATGTGCTGGAGTTTGTCCTAAGTAGAAACAGCATTGGTCTTTACGAAGGATCTGGAGAAGAAGTGATTTCTAGAAATGAACCGCTCCTATAATGGAGCATGCAAGAGACTTTCTAATTCTGGGTTTTATTATTAAAGGATTCTTTACAAAAGGAAAGAAACAGATCATTATTTTTCCTTCTCCTTAAAGCAAATACTTTGGGCTTAAATGTTAATTGTTGAAATTCAGCCTTGCCAATCTTCTGCTATGCCCAGTACAAATTGAGGACAGATATTGTTGAAAAGAGCTTAAAACATAAAAATTTTTAAAGTCTTTCAGTTTCAAATATTACAACCTTCTTTTCTCCCATCACTCTTTACACACATTAATAATTATCTTTAGGTGTTTCTTGTTAGTCCACAGCAAAATTGTATCCTGTCCATGGATTTCCACAATATTTATGTTGAAGAATTTTTCATACAAAGTAATTAAAATCTATAACTTAATACCTGCAGTCATCTAAGTGAAGTTGTACTTACAAGGAATCCAGAAGTACTGTCCAACAAGCAGCGAACTCGACAGATGAAACAGCGAGTTAAAAAGGAAGAATAATCTGTTGTCATGCTGTCATTCTCTTGTGCTTTGAACAATTTACTGAGAATATATTCTTCTCCTAGGAACAACAGTGGAGGCAACATATATCAGATCACACTAAGAAATAATGAAAATGTTCTGCAGCCAATTGAGGAAGCTGTTACGGAAATTGCCAAAAATTGCTTTATGGATGGGTGAATATTCAATGGTGTCATGTATGGATACATCTGCACATGCTCTAACAAAAGAAAAATAAAATCTCTGCAATGGGATTCGGGTGAGTTTCTTCTGAGATTTGGACTTTATTTCCTGAGTTTTTGTGATTTTTAATGATGCAAAACAGGGTAACAGATGTTGCTGGTTTTGAGATCAGAGATCACAGAAAATACATTAGACAGGAGAACAAAATAAGGAAAAATGCTAATCCTGGGGAAAAAAACAGAACAAAAAAATGGACAGTAGATTATTAGCTAATGTTCAGCTGTTGCGCCTCTTTGATTTTTTTTTTTTTAACAAATACACAGTTTTTGAAATATTTCCCAAAAGACACAAGTATTTATACAAAACTATGAGCTCAAGACCTGAAATTCTCAACAATATACATTAGGACAAAAATTCCAAACATTTGTAAATTTTATAGTTTGAAATATTGGTGCATGTTGATTTGCTTGTTTCCTGTGTGCTTCCTACAAAATCTTGCAAAGCTCCTCAGATATTTGTAAGACTCTTGTAAAACACAGAAGCTGTTTGACAGGAAATGCAAGAAATTCCACCAAAGCTTCATGACTGTGTTCCTGATGACTTTGTAGAGATTGCTGAAGGATTTCTTGCAAGTTGCTCACCACTCATCTGGTGACTATACTTCCCAATTTATTTCCTCAATTACTACCTCATCTTCTGGTGAAATGCGTACATTTTGCTGGAATCAATAATTCTTTATAAGGTTAACAATCTCAACCTGATTGTAAATTCTGTAGTTGTGATTTTAGCTTAATATCTCATGTAGGAGAAACCTTGAGCACAGGCATCCAACTCCCATCCTAGGGAAGTATAGCCTCAGAGGAAAAAGAGCATTGCTAAACTTACTTGTTCTTCAGAAGGCTCCTGTCTACATCATTTTGCATGGGAAAACAAATGGCAGAAAGTGATGCTGCCACAGTGGTTCTGTACAGAAACCTTTCGCATCCATGAGAGGACTACCGATGTCCTGATCTGTTGCCAACAAAAGTTTGGCAGTATGAAGATCTGATGCTGCTCATTCTGAGTGTGTAAGAATACGTGTAGGCACAGGAGAGAAAAGTAAAGGAAACAACTTTGTAGCACCAAGTGTCACATTCTACCTTATAAATGCCCAGGATCAGGAAGAAATGTCCTTTCTGAGACAATAACATAAAGAAATGGCCACTATGCATCTTTCCAGTGAAGAATCTGACTTGACATAGTACTGACACAGGCAGAGGTGTTCAGAGGCATAACCTCTGAACAGTGGTGCCTATGTTTCCAATCAACATACACAATCCCACCTGTTTCTGACTGTAGTTGCTGTCCTGACAACATCTGGGGAGGATTCATGGCCCAGTGCAGTTGTCTACAAAAATCCTGGCGGTCATCCACATGAATGTAATCATATATGTTTTGGTGCATTACATCAGTCTGAAACAATTACAACAAGGAATGGTTAATTAGTAACTGTAGGGGGGCAGCCACTTATCTTTAGATTGATACTTTGCTTAAAATAATGGCAGGTGTAGCACACCTTCAGAGCAGCTTTAAAGAGGAAAGTTGTTTCAAAGATCCCTACTTCACAACATCTGCTTTTTCCCTTCACATCCTAAGATGATTCTTTCTATTCTTAACTCTTTTGTACATATGCAAATGGGAGTAATAAACATCCAACTGGCAAGTGATGACTAGTGGCATCCCCCAGGGATTTATGCTGGGACAAACCCTCTTTAATTTCTTGGCTAAGGAATCGTGGGATAGAATGCACGCTCAGCAGGTTTGCAGAGGGTACCAGCTGGGGAGGGCAAGGCAGCTCCTTGGTGGGCTGGAAAAATAGGCTGATAGGAACCTCAGGAAGTTCAGCAAAGGCAAATTTCTCTCTTAATTTTGGGTACCCCATGAAAAGAAAGAGATTAGCATGTCAAAATGAGCCCAGGAAAGTGCTCCCAAGACACTTAAGAGAGCTGGAGCACATCCAGAAGAGAAGAGCAGGGTTTGCTCAGCCTTCAGAAGGGAAAATCACAGAAACAACGTACTGCTCTTCAGTCTACATCAACCAAATGAGCAGGGGAAGAGAAGACAAAGCCCAACTCTTCTCAGAAGAACAGAGTGAGAGGGCAAGAAGCAACAGACACAAGTGGCAACATGGGAAGCTGGGAATTAATAACAAGCAAAAAAAAAATTAGTCGAGGTGGCTAAACACTGGAACACATCTTCCAGAGGGGTCATAGAAACTCAAAGCTTGATCAGTCCTGCATCAACCTGCTCCAGCTCAATGTGCTTTGAGCAGAGGGAGGTTGGACCAGCTGACCTCCAGAGGTCCTTTCCAACTGTGTGGTTCCGTTATTCTGTGACTTTAGAATATATTTATTACACACAGGCAATCAGCCTAGAAAAGTAGCATCTTATACTGAAATTGAAAAGAAACTTCTAGCTAAATCTTAGTTTTATAACAGATCATGTTTCTGCTAATGAAAGCTTTATAAAAGGAAATTGCAAGAAATAAATCTTCACCTGTCAGATTTACCAAGAAAAATCAGTCTGAGACGGCATAGTAAAAAAACCTTAGTGTATGTCTAATCAGCAGTAGAGGGATAAGGTGGATAAGGTAGCAACATACAGTGCTGCCTTTAAAAATAATAACAGAAGTTATATTATTGACAATGTATGTATTGACAAGAAAGTCAATACAATGTCAGTGACTGGGTATTCTAAGTATTTTCAATATATTTACCTGATGAAACCCTAGATAATCCACAATTGTCGATGACGCATAGAATATCATTCCATCTGCACTCACCACCAAGGCAAAACCATTCAGTGACTGCAAAAGGAAAAGAAAGTACTTTAAAAGATAATCAGAAGATAAAGAATAAAATTAATATGAATGTAATAATTTTAAGAAAATCCTAGGAATGAAAAAACTCACTCTGCGAAAAGTTGGACACTAAATTCTTTCCTACCATGAAAAATGAGTAACAACCTTGAACATGCTTTCTTCCTTTTCTAAAAAAGTTAAGATAGTTAATTCCATTATAATGACCATATTACATTACTAGTTTGTTGTCTGCTTAATTGTCTGCATAATTATATTTGCTCATTAAATCACAGAATTAAAAGTTTAATAGCAAGTGTCAACTACTTTGTTTTTCCTTTTAATTTAAGACTGCACATTCCACAATAATTGTTTTGAATATATATGCATTAAAACATATAATCTAATAATATCCAGAGGGAAAACAAAATACATGTGCTGTTTTAACTATGACTTTAAAACTGGATCTGTATGCTTTTTTCTTAAGCTGCTATAAAAATACATACATAGCATAATTGCATAAATGCAATGAATATAAAAATTCAGTGCTCATGGTGCATGAGGACTGACTGATTTTGGTCCTGTTCCCTTGATAAAGGTTTGGTAACATATCTTTGCTCCAGCAGGCTTACAATCCAAGGCAGTCTAGATCCTTTCATGTAGTGGTTTTGAGGTCTTTGAGATTACAGTTCAAATAGCTGTTGCTGAAATACTGCCATATTATTATTATCCTTGCTTCACCTTAATCTCAATTTGCTGATGTGCCTATTAATCCTGAGTTAATCCTGAAACACAGTGAGGGCAGATTTTCAATTGCTCAGTAACCAGATACACTGACATATTTTTGTGAGCTTGGTTCTCTTTTTGGTTCCTAAATAAGGACCAGATTTCCAAGACTGCTTGAAAGCTGTTCCGGCTGTGACAATGGTGGGCAGAATTTCAAGAGTTCAGTGCACAATAGACTGACCTCCTCAGAAGGTTTGGCTTCCATCATAAATGTGGAGCACCTTTGGAAACGTGGCCCTGTGGGACACACTTAGCCAGAGGCTCTGTGCCTTGAAGAACCTGTGAAACAATGGCTTGAGAAAAGTAGTGAAGAGCCTTCAGTCTGTAGCAGCAAGTGATTCAATCAGGTCAACAGTAACCATAAGTCAGTGCTAAGAACAGTCAATGGCAAATCTTGTTTTGCCCCAGGTCAGCTCCATTGGTGCAGATCCTTTGCAGAACAAGAGTGATCTCTGCTCAGTTGTGCTTGTGGCGAATACTAATTATCCTTGTCAACTCTTCAAGCACAAAGACTTCCTCAACTGGTGCTATTTCCTGCTCTAAATAATGCCCAAATTTGTCCCAGCACCTCGCCAACCAGAAGAGGGTATGTCAAGATTTTTGCATCTTCACATCTGCGTCTCTCACTGCACTGAGAGGAACCTCCATGGGTGGTATCTGTCATATACATTTCCAATGTCAAATGGAGACAAGAAACCATTTTTGGCATCTTGTCTCTTTGGACTCGTATTCACAACAATGAAGCCATTGGCGATGTGATATTAGGAATTCTATTATATTTTGAACATCTGCCAGGCCTTTTAATTTGGAAAGGCTAAAATTTTCCATAAAGGTAACTGTAGGGCACTTAAGGGAGCTCCTTTTTGTCTGTGTCAAAATCTTTCATATTCTGAAAGACCTCAAGTCCTGCCCATGAAACAACCACGTAGAAGTTAAGAACATTTAAAAAATGAAAGAAATGTACTTAATTTAAAAAAAGGTCTTAAGCTATGCAAACTCATACGCCAAGTCTTACCTGGAAAAGCTTAAACAATGACCAAAAGATATGAATATTATCAAAGAACCCTACACATTATCATGCTGAACATCCTTAAAATGTACCCTCTGTTGTCCTGCAGGCAAGCTGGAGTTTTTCAGCACCTGTAGGAATACCTGCCTTTGATCAAGGATTGCTTATATGAATCAAGAGATAAATTCATCTATTCAAAAAAATTAGTCTTCTTCAACATATTGGTACATACTCTTTAGGCCTAGACACATACCTAAGAGATCAGTCTCTACCCTTAAAATGTAAGACTTGATCTCCCACACTGGAAAGCAGGAGGGTTTTTCTTTACACACTTTTTTCCACAGAACTAGAGTCAGGCTGGACTGGGTGCAGCAGTTTCTAAAAATTGGAAGGGGAAATGGTACCATGTGTATTTCCAAGGGTGCAGATCGGAGTACTGGCAGCTACATCTGTGAGGCTGGAGGAGGTATTAAGAAAGAGGTGGGAGGGAGGAAGAGGGAAGAAGTGGAGAAGTTCAAGGAGCCATGAGTTCAGGTTAAGCCAGAAACAAGTGTAGATTTGAAGCATGTATGCAAATGAAGAGATTTCCAAACTTCTCCTGCTTTGTTTTCAGTTTGTTCCCAAAATGCTGGTGTCCTCTCCTGAGGGTATATCTCTCTAATAAGCACCCTCTGGTTTTCACTACCCCAACTGCAGACATCAAATGCTTTGCCCTGCAAGCAGGGATAGCAAAATCCACTTTGGTGCAAAAACAACTTTTATGGAGCCACATGACTCAGCTGAGGATTAACACAAATTCCATGTCTCTAAATTCATTTTAGCTGGGAAACCTGCTGCTTCAGACACATTAAAAAAAGACAAGCTGGATATCAAGTAAAACTTTATACCAGTGAGTCTCATCCATGCCTGCAAATTCTTCTTTCCCAATATTACCCTAAACTGTAGTTCAGTGTTAAAACAGACATCTGTAACACAGAAGACTCTCAGTAGAGTCAGAGCTGGGCTGGGGTTTATACTTTCCTTATCTACTTACCACAGGTGGGGATAAGGAGCAGGATGTTTGCTTGCACATCACCCACCCCGAGTGGGTAATGGTGATTGCAAATCAGTAGGGAAATATCTTTTCCAACCTCTCAGATAAATCTCTCAGGTACCAAATAGAACTCTATACTGAAATCCTTTACAGTAACACTGCATAGAGGTTTTTCCATTTTTCTGGCCAGAAGCCTAGTGACTTGTTAGACTGAGTAGGAGAGACAGTCCTCAGTCCACAAGAATGAGTGAAAACTATTCCCAGCTTTTTTGTTTAAAGTTACCACGTCTCACATTAAACATCACAACAAAGTATATGGCTTCACTTATGATTTTTAAACATTCTCAGTTATTGAAATAAAATTCTCAGCAATAGCTTTCTCTCATTGCCAGTGAAGAGGAGGCTGCACAGGTGTGGTGTGTCAGAACCACAGCAGCCATGTGCCTGGGAAATGGATAACGTGGGGAGATGAAACAGGAAAGAGGACATGGACCAGCCTCGTACCCGTGCAGTTTGCACTCCCTAATGAAAGCACATATTTGCCCTGAGAACTGAGGGGACAGCACAGAGAAGTAAAGGCAGCTCTTCCCATTTTACTTTCATCCTCTCTGCAGAAATAATGGACAGCCTAAATGGGGCTCTGGTATTTAGAGAGGGAAATAACCAAACTCCACAACTCAATGTTGGTGGTATTTGTTTTGTGTAAAACAAGTGTGTTTCAATCAGTACAGTCCATTTGCAGACTAAATTTTTTTTGCAATATTGCATATTCTTACACATGGACACATAGAAACAAACACATGAAAGTATTAGTATGGCCCTTAAAAATTCCAGAACAAAAAAACAACTAACTTCAAATCTGCAAAAAATACATGGTTTTAAACTGCCATTTGGTAAACCATATGGATTCAATGACAGATGGAATTTCTAATCCAGGATAATAGCTGAAACATGTGAGACAGACTTAAGTATGTATTGTGAACATTTGTTTGTTTGTATTTGGCTTTTTAAAAACACTTACATGAGTCTTCTACATTGTACTTAAAAAATGAAATCATGTGGGACTTTTTTCCCCAAATGAAAAAAAAATGAGAGCTTGGCACCAGACAGGGGCCTGTGTTCTTTTGAAAAAACATATACATCCAATTATGTACTCACGAAAAGCTGCACCTGCTACTGAAACAAAAAAAAACAATTAATCTGTCAGTTCAAAGAAAGTATGATATTATTCTGGTGCCTGCAGTAGCTGTGAGATGAAAGTTATCAGTTCCTTCCATTAAGAAGTTTTTGAAACTTTATTAGTCAAGAGATTCTCTTTGGGAATGAAGGCAAATATTTTGAGGAAGATAGGACTTCCTTTGGCAAGATCCTTTATATATCCTGATTTTTTTTTCTTGCTCTCATAGCAGAAAACCAGCCAGAAAAAACTTCAAAGATATTTTGGTCAAGGTCATGGCATAGTAAAAATAAGGAGGAATAAAAAAAAAAGAGAGAGAGAACAAGTTCCAATGCACATTTCTCTTATTACTCTTCCTTGAAATAAAGGAAAATTCACTAGCATTAGGTCTCCAGAGACCATGTTACTATGGCTACTAAAGTACAACAGTCAAGGCCTGCAGCCATGCCTTGCTTTGAACAGATTTTCGAGTCACGCAACTTGGGTACTAAATTTCCAGGGTCAGTTGGCTCACAGTTTATCTAGAACAACTTCATTTAATAGTGGATCTCTGGGTTTTTGCATTCTATGTGGGATGGGGCCATTTTCTGGTGATCTAAATAAGTAGCTATTTTAAAACTCTGGAAATTATATACTTTCTTATGTCTTACGAATATTAGGAGGAAAATGTAGACAGTTAATTGTGTCTTCTGTCTTAAACTGCATTGTTTAGTGAATCAGTATTTCTTTCCACTGGTGTTTTTTGGACTCATAGTTGCACTTCTCAAAAATCCCTCTGAATCCTTGAGGTTCTCTTAATAAACTTAAAAAAAAAAATTAATTCTTACAGAACCCTCAAGTAAAAAACAGCATAGAAGACTATTCAGAAATACCATATCTGGTGACATCAGGATATGGCCTTTGTTCAACAAGTACAGTATCTCTTAGCCCTCTGGACTATCTATCTACAAAGCAACTTCAAAAGGACTATTTCTGTGAGTAAGCACTATTTCGTGCAAAGGAGAGTGGCAGAATTGTTTTAGCATTCAGTTTTGATCAAGGGTTTGCGTGTACAGATTAAATTTCAGGCAAAAGAAACAAAACAGAAGACAAATTTCCATCATTTGAGCCAGCAAAGGAAGTACTAGCTGAAGTCTACAGACATGGAGTTATAGGGGAAGCCTGTCAGAGAGAAAGTGCTCAATCTGATAAACTGGTTTTCACAGACAGCAGAAATGTTTATTTTCAAAAGAAAGAAATATGTATATATGACCATTATGTCCCTTTCAGTCCTCCTGTCACCCCAAATAAAACAAAGTTCATGTTCCTGACGTATCCTTGACCCTGGATATCACTTCAGGCTTCTTTCAGTATGGAAATTCAGCACCTTGGTAGTGCTGCACTACCAAGGTCAACATTTTCAACAATCATGCACAATGCCAGGCAGAATTGAGCCCTGGCCCTCCCTTTTACTGTCAGAGGGAACAGCTGGGCCCTCTGAAAGGCACAAATGATTGTGAGTCATTCAGCTGGTGAAATTTCTCATTATTCCATTTTTCAATATCCCATCACTTCCACGAAGGAATTAGGGAAACCTTGGAGATGCTTGTTTATATAAGTGTCTTCAGTCTAACAGGGGAGCTGGAACACTGGCTCATCAAAACTGGCCTCCTGGAAATCAGCTAGGAAAATGTAAGTCATTGGGCTCCGGTAATTGTGAGCTATAAACTTTCAAGAAAACATAGTAGTTCCCTGGAGGGTGAGATTGCAATGTGTGCACACATGTAAACACATTTTAAACCATGGTGATGTTTTTTATATGCCTGATATGTAATAAGTATTGGACACAAGCAAGAGCAACTTTGCCTTTGAAGTTGTTTTGAATGCATGATGCAAAACTGTAAATGCAGCTTTTCTTCCATTATACATTCCTTCCAAACTAAGCTTTTGTAACAAAGCTCGCTTAGTCTGTGTCAAGTCCTTGGGGTAAGGCCTCTCTTTGTTAACATAGACATGAATTTCTGGTCCCCAATAAACCCAGTGCCTCAAAACCAGCTACTCTGCCCAAGATGGGGCTAAGAAACAAAGGCTGAGGCATCAGTTGACTTTGTTTGTGTAGAAAGTTGATGTGGTGCACACTAGAAAGAGATGCATCCCCATTAAATCCCAGTTTTTTCCACAAGTACTAAGCACTGAAAAGAGAATACAGATCATGCTTCCAGAGAGGAGCAGTACTGGTGGCTGCTAGCTTAGAGGCAGGTTAGGGAAGGTTTTGTTAGTGCAAAAGTGAATTCATGGGCGACACTGAACACCTCAGTACTAATTTGTTATATGGCATGCTTTACCATTTAGGATTTCATATGGGAAGCAAGAATATGAATGCTACCTGAAGTTAATGGTTAATACAAGTACTGAAGACTACTTAAAATAATATAAAGAAGAATATTTGAATTATTGATTCTAAAACCGTTGGGGCAAAGCACATTTTATTTATTAATACATAGCTATAGGTATGATGTTTGCTAGATAGTTAGTATGTGGATGAGTAACATGTCATTTACCTTAGCAATTATCATGAAAGGATACCAAATTACAACATAATCTTTATATCTATTACTTTAGCCTCCTCATTAATCATGATGTCGAATTTAAAATTGTGCTCTACTAGTAATGGAACCCTCCTGTCAATGCTCTTTCACAAATACTATGCCCTGGACTACACTTGGAAATAGAAACTGTCTTTATATTGATTCATGCAGTTTCTCATTTCACTTCCTCAAAAGCAGATGTTGTATTCACAGATGGAAGCAAAGCTGGGGCAATATCATATCTTCAGTGCAAGTTCAGCTCTTCGTCCTTTCTGAATTCTGCAGCTGCTCTGAGCTTTTCAGTCTTCTCTTCAACTATTTCAATATAGAAAATGCAAGCCTGATTAATTCCATTTGAGAAGACTCAAAATGAATCATTAATTGCTCACTACTCTGCACTTGTAATAACAAATTTAGTTAGGTAGACTTTGAAATAACAAATGTAGTAAGATTAGGCATTATCTTTCACAGAAATAAGTTACTGAAGAGTGTCAAATAGTATTTATCCAACATGTTGGACAATTAGACATATGTAAGTACCAAATGTCTGGATTTTTTTTCTGTGTTATTTACATGTAAGTGCATCAAGTCCTGAATAGAGGAAGCCGTCATAATATTCCATCCACAGCTGACTTTTATTTGTACTTGCAAACTGTTAATGAGGATGAATGGCAGCCATCTCTTTCTGTAAGGAATCAAAACCCAAAAGAGACAATATTGCAGCCTATATACTGAAAACAGAATGTTATGTCCTAATTTCACAGCACTCTTTTTCTGTGTATTTAACACTATATATCGCATTTTCTAACATGAAACTATTTCAGGGGGTGGGAAGAAAAGCAAAACAATCTGTATTTCACATTCTGTTTGTTAATATATGCTAAACCAGCCTTTTAAAACACTATTTCAGGTCAGTAGAATTTTCAGGGAAAATGGCATCACTGAAATTGACTCTGGGAACAGTTCTACCTTGCAGGTTATCATCTTATGCATGTTTTGTATGCTGTAGGTATCCTGTATCAAACACACCCTATCCCATTCTGACAGCACAGGTGAATCCTGCTGTAAAGGCATTGTGCTAACCCAGAGAGGCAGGCAATACTTCCTCCAATCGAGATATCAAGTGGATGACAGTGGATCATCTGGAGAGGGGTAAGGATAGAAAGTTAGAGACAACTCCTCTTAGGCTGCATTATAGACTAAATTAATCCCTCCCCAAGTCTCTTCTGCAAGCCCCTGCTTTGGTTTGAGCATTTAAGTTTTATTAACTAAGGCAGACAAAAAGTGAAAGTGGAATGTGTTTGATATTTCTAGTAAAATATGGAGGGTTTTTGGTTTTTTTTTTTGAAACCTCCAAAGGAAAATCAGTGCAAATTTGCAAAAGATCTCAAGAGTGGACACAGTCTAGCCTAGACCTGCTTTCCTGCTCATCACTTCATCTTATTGAGAAGATAGCAAGGCTGCAGCTCATGAGCTTTTCTGAATTGAGAATGAGGAATATGCTGAAAGCAGGTGTCATCTGTGAATAGTTTAGGTTGCTAATTTATAATTTCACTTCAGCCAGTTAAAAACAAGTTGAACAATGTAGGATTGCAATTATTTAAAGAGTATGTCTGTTTCTTCTATGTTTTGGGGGATTTTTTTTGCAATACATGACTATGACATCTTCAAAAATACTTCCTGAAAAGCAAATGCAGAAATTGGTATGAAATGAACAGTGTGGTATGAATGCCTTCATTGCCTGAATGCAAGAAGTCAGTTCTAGCAGCAGATTAAGTCCTGGTACATCTGTACGATGCAGGGCTCAGATACAGATACCAAACCTACTGACTGGTGGAAATAGTTGTCAAGGATTAGCTCTGAAGTCAGTGAGAGGAAAAAAAACCTAACCGAGCTGAAACAGGAGAATATGTTTTGTTGAGGAGGAAGTTATGTGGCCTCTGGACTGTCTCCAAGAGGCACCGAAATAGCCTGAGCAGAAACAGAGGAAGCGGCTGTGAAAAGTGAGCTCGGGTGGAGTTGGCTGTGATGAGCAGTCTGGGGACAGCCACGGAGGCCTGAAATTCAGAGCTGCATCTGTGCCCAAAGCTTATTGATTCTCCACCTTAACACTATGGATGGACAGCTGCTCTGTTCACTGGTACAACTACAAATCCTCAGCTAGCTCTCCTCATATGACAGGGGGTTTGCCTGTCTCCTGACTAATGGAAGACACTTTTCCTGATGCCAGCACCAACCAGAGGATGCTGACTGTCTCTCCTCACCACACACCTGTACTGACTGCCTGCTCCTCCTGCTCTGTCCTACTGAACATAGGCTGCTTGTCCTGATTTTCCAACCCACTCCCAGCTTGCTCCCTCTCAATTATAATCTGTAATTTTGTGTTGGAGAAGATAAATACTAGCTCTCATCAGCTCAACATGTCACAAAATCTGAAAAGAAGCACTTACTGGCATTTTCCCTTTCGCAAAATGTCTCCACACAAGCTTCTACACAAGTACCTATTTTTCCTCTTCAAATCCCTCCATAAAACTCTTGCAAAAGTCCTGGCAAAAGTCAATCTGCTCAGACACTATGTGTGCTGGGGATTGTGGTTACCATTTTGTTCATTATTTCCACACAGTTTCACTCATCCAAATCCATCTTCTATCACTTTTCTTGTAGTTAGGCTGAAAATCTCAAGGGAGGGGATAACATGATTTTGTTTTCCTCTGTCCCCCTGTCAAGTTGGATGGAGCACCTCCTGTGTTTCAGAAACCCCAGCACTGTGGCAGCATCATGATTGCTGCAGTCATAACAGTAGCACTAAGGACTGGAGGAGAGAGCAAATGGAATTTAGCGGTCACGGCTTTTCATCCAGATTTGTTAGAGAAGGAAAGAAAAAAAATAAAAAGAAGAAAGGAATAAGCGAGAACATTAGTTATTTGTTTAAAGGGCAACAGAAAGGATGTTTTTTGCACAGAGCTGTGCCCATGCCAAATTTCAAGTCTGGATTTTAGAAATATGTCTATTTGAACAGAAAGAAAAAAAAGGGACCAGGGCCTCTGAAATGTTCTTTTGTGCTTTGCCTACGCCTGGTAAGAAGAAAGTAAATGTACACATGTGATAATACGGCACTCCTAACCCCTTTTATGGTTTATTTTAATGGATAAATTCTCTGTAAGTCATCCCAAGTGACTAATGTCAGCTTAAATCATGTCATCTAAATTACTGGGAGAAGGTTCATGTTTGAAAACAAAGGAAAGCAAAAGCGTTGTTTGGGTAACTTTGAAAAGTTTTATTAACTGGGAAAAAAGGCACTAAGACTATGAGCTTTTTATGAGAATTTCCTATTTTGATGGTCTGATTTCAAACCAGTAGATTAAGAAAATGAAACACTGTATCATCATCTATCAGGATTCATTTTAGAAGGACTGTACTAAGAGAGTGTCAGCACTATTGGAAGCTGAAAAGGAATTCCAGACCCAAATAAACCAAAAATGTCTCTTTCTACCAGTTTTTGATTCCTGAAGTTTGTGCCATGGTCATAGATCTATATAATCTCCATGCACTTTGTTGAACTTGCAATTTGCCTTTTCAAGTTTAAATTAAAAAATAACAGGAAGAGAAAAAAATCTCTTGCTCTCAGACTGAAATTCAAACTGGAGTACCTTTTTCAAGAGCACAGTTTTATCAAGAACTGATTACATAAATCAGTTTGGAAGGAGGAAGTGGAATTACACTAACAAGTTTAAAAAAATTACAGGAAACCAAGTGGGAAAAGGGTTTCCTATGTTATTTCCTTATGCAGAGTGAAGAACAGCACCAATAGGATGTTTTCTAATGTATCATTTTCCAACTCCCTCAGAATGAAACTTGAACTCTAGTTCAAGCTGTTAGTAGAGGCCACTGGGAGATACATTTCAGTGCCAAAATTTGCACATTCACCTCTCCAAAGTAACTCCCAGAAAGATTATTTGCATCCATTTCTAAGGTAGCAACATAATGTTAAATAATATGCTTTAAACTTATGTTGTGTCAAATCCTAAATCATTTGCTTGCATTAAAAGTTTGACTTTCATTGATTTTGGTTAAGAAGAAGTTTTGGGGTCTCTTTGGTATTAAAGCTATCCAAAAATGACCTCACTGACTCTGGTGGGAGCTACCAAGTTAGAACCAAAATTTCCAAACCTGTGATATGGAATTAAAAAATAATCTATCAGGGTGACAAAGTGCCTGTTCTGTGCCATACAAGAGCTACACTTCATTGTGCTGTAGCTTTGCACCAGCAGCAATTCCAAGCACAAATGCTGCTGGTTCAGAAGCTAAATAACCTGAAGTGCCTTGCTAGTTTTGCTATTTACAACTTAAATCAGCAAAATTTGTCTGCATGCTTTGGTGGAACAAAAGCATGCCTACAAAACATGGAAGCTCGGGTTGAAAAACACAACTTTATATGCTTAAGTAGCTACTGTAATGAAGCTAGGATTATTAATATCAGTGGATAATTATAATGGTTGCACCATCAGACCTAGCTTTTATGGTTTTGAAGGTGTTGGTAATTTATTTATTTTTTAAGTAAAGGACTTTATAAAGTATGAAATGTGATTTTAAGATATATAAAATGCCAGGCACCTCAAAGTCTCTGTCTAAAAATTTAAATAAGCAGTAAGCCTCTCCAGATCCCACTGAAGAACCTTCCTATCCTCAAGCAGGCCAACATTCCCATCCAACTTTGTGCCTTGTGGGACTGACTAAGGGTGCCCTCGATCCCCTTATCCAGGTCCTTGAGGAAGGTATTAAATGGAATGTACAGTGTCACTGAATAGGAAGTGTCAGGACAGTCTTATGACTGGCATCTTCAATGCAGCCATAAAGAAAAACATGAGACAAAACCACAGAAATGTGATTCTTGTGCCCCGAAGCCTTAAGAGTAGAAGACTTATGGAAATCTGACCCTGAATTGTACAAAATCGTGGCTCGGAGCATCCTGAAAAGCAACATGGATCTTCTGTGAAAGAGTCTGAGCTGCCAGTGAGCATGGAAATGACAAAAAAGCCACATCTGGCCTTTATCAATATTAATCAGTGAGAAGGGAGTGTGATAGAACCAGGCAGTCTTACTCCACTAGCATCTGTTCGGGAGCTGCTTGCATTGTCCATATTTCCTCATATTTATTGTGACATTTTGGTTCTAAAATACTATTTTCACACCTGAAAAGAATTATGTCCAATACATCTTGAGACAGAGATGCCATAAACCCTGTGCTTCAAGATTATGCTAGAAGAGCATAATAGAAGACCAACAAACACGACAAAGAAGAAAAGAAAGTCCATGAATGTACCTCCTTAGCAGCAAAGGTTGAGACAGAAATTTGAGCATCAATTATTCTTCCATGACAAGCAGAAAACTGCAGGAGCAGTTTGGACCACTGTGAAGTGGTCAGTAGAGCCCAAGTGACAATTTTAGCAGGGTGCTGCTCAGTTCACAGGTGCTGGTTACTCAAGGAGCAGCGTTGGAGGGGATGACGGGGTGACGCCTGATCAGGTGTCATTAGGAAAGCGAGGCCATGTAGAGCCTCCCCCTCCACAGGGCAGGCATTTAATCCTTCCAGGGATCAGTGAGTAGTGTAAAATGACAGTCCTACAGCCATTTGGGATGGGCAATTACCTGCACCATAGCGTAGACTCTGAGTCTGGAGTGAGGATTACGAGCACAGCATGGCTGGGGGGAAGAGCAGGAGGTGGCTAACAGCCATGAGATGAATCCTGCAATCAAGGATATTGCCTAGATACCTACCAGTGATTCATTATTTTTCCAACTCACCATTTTATTGTGTTTCTCCACCCCATCACCCCATAAACTCTATCTGGATTTGTTGATTGCCAATACAACTTATTTTCCCCTTTTTCTGGTTATGGGTTTGGCCCAGTGTTCTTTAATTATTCACTAACAGGCTTCAGAAACTGAATGTGGCCCTTTTCTGCCAGAAGGCATGGGGCACAGGGGTTGCAAAACCACCTGTCTTGGAAAATATTTTAAAAGCACAAAGTTAAAAGTCATTACTGCAGTCGAATGTTGGAATGTGAAGTCATGTTGGAATGTGAAGTCTCAAAGGACAGTAAAGATTGTGAGAATGGGACATATAAAAAAAACCCCTTAATAAAATTAGGCTTTGGTTCTTAGAGCCTTGTCTGTCTTCCCTTCAAAGGGAAACAAAGATGGCAACCAAAGTTTCTCTTATCCAGAAGAAATTATCTTAAAGTAGCAAAAGAAATTATTTATTTAGATACCTGCTGTGCTCCCCTAAAAAGTCTTTGATAAACTGGTATCATTGTTTATTCTGTTATTGCTGATGAAAGCTATTTGATTATAGCTGTAAAAAATCTCCATAAAATCTTAAATAAAAAACACATGTTGTGGCAGAAGCCTTTAGAAATAAAAAACATTTTAAACATATTTTGAAGACAGCCTAATTCCATTGTTTTCTTTCAAGCTGAAAGGGGAAATACTGCATTGTTCCAAGACTCAAGAGTCCCAGATACACTGTTTACCAGTAATTAGGTTCTTGTTATCCCATATTTCTCTCCATACATAAAGCAGAGTGACTATATCTACTAGAAAAAAAGAATAAAAGCAATTATTGTTGATTTTCCATTAACATTGCACTCAGGAACAGTATTATTCACACATATTTTGGTGATTCACATTTTTCTGGTTTGTGTTACATAAAGCAGAGGTTTCACAGTGCAAGGTGTTGTCATGACATGAAAAGTGGCTTTCGACAGCTGAAAAATATCTTTTGAGAGCAAATAAAGTGGTCAGATTCACAAGTCATTATATAAAGAACAGCAACCACGATTTTCTTCTTCTTGGAAGGAATCAGAAATGTGATATTTAGTTAAAATACCACAGTTCCTAATAACCAACATGGTGAATTTGGTTGAACAACATAAAAACCCACTTTTCTTTGTGTGCCATAACCACTGAATGAGGACCTGAGCCAAACTCAGTCCTCAGAGAACGTTCCCGACAAGCCCTAAGGAAAACTCACCCTCTTATTCTAGGTTGGATGTGCCCATAAATGAGGCCTGGCAAGTACATTCATATTAACATGCACTTAATCATCCAGTTAATGATCCACTTTAAGTATGATCCAGGATAAAATATCTCCCCTGTATTCAGAGGGAATGTGACTCCTGCACACCCTGCAGTAAGCAGAGCATATTTAGCAATAGCAGTCCCTCATAACCTGCCCCAAATTGTGTGCCAGTGTTCCCTCCATGTACTCACAGCAGTCAGTCTACTGTTTGAGGATGCGTAATGATTGTAACTTGTGGGCATTTAATGTACACACAACTAAACATAGACTGAATATAAGAGACCCTCGTTAAAATTTATATACTCGCCATATTTATCATTTATTGTACACCCCGTATTCCCTATTCATTGAGAATGGAAATGGCTGCAAAATAACACCTGACAGCCAAACATCTTGTTTTGGCAGTAGCAGTAACTAATCAGATGCCTCTGTGCTACTTGCTTAGAAATCTAAAATTAAAATCTTCTGAAATATTTAGAGGAAGGAAAGCAGGGTGCCAGTTTCCATTCCATAGACTAGAGTAACTTATGGTATTGGATCTCATACTAAAATGTGGTTTAATTTAATAGTATTCAGCAATTATTTGCTGGAGGCTACTATTTAATTTACATTTACATGCATCTCAGGGCTGTCATTAAAACACAGTTTTTATACCACAAATATTATCCTATCCAAAACAACTGTACATATGTAATCTTAATCACACAGGAATTTCCAAGGACCTCAGTGTATGAGAGGCATAATTACATCATGTGTTTGAAATGCAGATGTATCTGGGATGGACCTCTGGGCTCTAGCTGGTTCAGTAGTGCACAGCAGTACTGATTCTTCCTTTAAATTAATGGATCCAAGTCTCAGTAACAGCATGGTCCCTTTATGCTGCTCTGCCAATATAAAGTCAGCCTAAAGGGGATAAAAATACATGGAAGGGATAACTTTTGCTGACATGGTGTGTGTGCAGAGCACAGAGTTGAGGAAGTAGGATAAACTAAAATATCCTAGAATATTCTCAGCTCAGATGAGAAACCAGGAAAGCTCATGTTGACATCCTCAAAATATGGGCCAAGTAAAATAAACCTAAAAGTGAAAAAGAACTGTGAACTGGCCTGCTGGAGTTCACTGGTAATGTCAAGGATGCAAGCAAGGGTTCAAGGTGTAATTGCCCAAATGGACACTGACTGTGACTGCCACGACTGCCAGTCTTGCTCTTGCAAGAAGTGCTCACACATGTGGTTCTTGAAAGACTCCCACCAAGACTGACTGCTTGTTCAAAGCTGCCACAAATCACCAGCCCAAATATATCATCAAATAGAATAAATTACAGCCAGAAAAAAACCCAGCATTTTCTCACTCACTTCTAGTAGAAGTCCACCTTCTTGTACAGCAGTCTTGTTAGATATGTTGTCTTCTTTTATCGTTTGGCCAACTTGCTTTTTAAAGTGCTTTTCTTGAATGGCTGTTGGAAAGAGTTATCATCAATTTAGGAATCATAAGGATTAGGGTCACAACTAAAATTCTTGTTTGGGCATTTAACATGCATTGAATTTAATTGGTGATTACTGTCTTTGTGGTCTGGATCTTGGTTACTGACAACTTTCTTTTCTTTTTTTTTCTCCTTGTGCTGGAGATAGATACATATTTTGCAGTCCAGATGTTTTTTATATGAAATATCTATCACATTTTTTATTGAACATATTTTTCCCATTAGTCTACTCTACATAAAGCAACAACCAAAACCCACAGGAAAGAAACAAAAGAAAGTTAGCAAGTTGTATTGTTTATAAAAATATGTATTATGACAATACAGAGAAATGTCTATATAGCTCAGACGAAAAGGGAATGAATAAGTTTCTTATTTTCAGCACTGACCTCCTTGACATCAGATTATTTTTGGTCTCACTTTACCCTGTTCATTTCTACAAGTTTCAGCCTGACTGTAAGATTCAAGGGATTCAAGATTCAATGTTCTTAAACGGTTTCATTTTTACACAGACTTTTAAAGTTTGTTTTTAGCATGTAATTTACTCCATGAAATTTATGAATATTTCTCATTACAGATTAAAATTTCATATATTTTTCCTAATAATAGGGAAAAAAGCTTATTTCCAATTAAGCTTTCATGGGAAACTCAGCTGGTGATTGCTCTTCCTTCACATTGCTTAATCTCAAACGTCTTTGAATGCTCAAATTCTTCCTATCAATATAACCTACAGAAAAATTGCTGAAATACAATCCCATTTCTGGGGATAATGAAAGAACTTCTAAGAAGGCTGGCATTACATGATTATTGAGCTTCAGCATAATCTAAGGAGCACAACAGGAACCTGTCTTTATCACTTGGTCAGTAAAAATTGTCAGCTTCACTCCTACTTCCAGAGAAGGGTCATGCAAATATCCTGGTAGCAAACAGAGATCTAGTTTTCTGTTTTTTCTCCTTTCATGGAGAAAATTAGAGAGGAGAGCATCCCAGTGATATTATCTGGGATGTTTGATACACATTTTCCCTTCCAGCCAAAGGGAGTGGGAACAGCCACAGCCAGAAATGGTTAATAAAACAAAAAACACCCCTCTGAAAAAAAAGGCAAACCCATACCAAAAAACTCCAAAAAACCCCAACAACAATCAACCAATCAAAAATAAAACCTCCCCACCAAAAGAAGGTTTAGACAGCAGGAATAATTTGTGCCAAACCAGAATAAGAATAGGAGAGAAACAGCAAACCTCTAAAGGTTCTGGGCCCGTGCAAGAGCTCCTTACCAATTTAACAGCCTAGTAAGGGACTGTTGCAGGATACATCAGCATTTTACAATAAATGATGGCAACTCAGAACCACACCAACTGAATATTTGTGGTGTTTTTTAGCTTACATTGTAAATATTTGCTGAAAGTGATAATGTCGGTCATTACCCCAAAGCAATTATCTCAAATGTATAATTAGATGTAATAAATCCCTCCCCTGGGCATGGGAAAGCACATCAGGAAAATCCCAAGCTGCTTTAAACAAATCCCTACCCATATTTTCCAGCCATAATAAATTTGGGAATTCAGACTTGTAACCTTGCTGTGAATAGAATATACAGATTCTTAAATCTGCATTTTCATTTTGGTGTACCTTTTAAGCTAATAGGAAATGGTTGCTTTTTTCCCCCCTGATCAGCTAGACCTTCTGCTAGGCCTGTCTATAAGAACAGACATAGAATCATAGGCTCATTTAGGTTGAAAGAGTCCCTTAAGATCATCAGGTCCAGCCACTAACCCAGCACTGCCAAGTCTGCCACTAAACCACGTCCCTAAGTGCCACATCCACACGTCTTTTAAATACCTTGTGACAACAATTTTTAAAAGACCAACCCCTATGCCAATGGGCTCTTCCAGGGTTTCCCTCCTCAGAAAAGATGTTTCTGTAATTACTGACATGATGGTTTGCGGTCTTTGCTCAGGTTAAAGGACAGACAGGGAGGGGCAAGGGGAAACGAAGGTTTATTTCTTTGATGCGCTTTTTGGTGTTGTGAAAATTCCATCCGTTCAAACTTCATCATTAGTGGAAACTATTATTTTACCCAACTGAGCGGGCCAGAGCTCCCTGCCTGCTTGTTAGCCTTCAGGCTCATACAAACACAGCAGCAGAAGCACAAGAGATGTTTGTTCTGCAACTCGTCTGGCTACTGTAAATTCCATCTCCAAATGGAAAGTATTTTAATGTTACTTGGCCAGTTAGAGTTACCCATATGTTAGGCCACACACATCCGTTTCATAGCCTGCCCTTCTCACTGGCCTGACTGCAAGGAGACCCACTGTACCATCAAAGACAGACAAATAACACCATTGCTCCAAGAAGCGAATGCTCCTCAGAGATGGGAACGTTTGCTCCTTGCACCCGAGGCTGCAGAGCTGTCACTCGCTGCTCACTCTCCTTCTGCCTCCCCACACTGGAAATACTTGATTAATCCACCCACAGCTTGGCTGATACTGTAGTGACACCTCAGAAGAGAGGTGCTGGTGATAGCCTGTCACCTGGAGAAAGCAGAGCAAGACAGGCAGAAAATCCCACAGATCCCAAAAGAAATGAGGAGGAGGAGGAAAAGCAACACATGACAGGCGGATGAGGGAAGCTTGCAAGATGTTATCTGACCAGGCAGAAAAACAGGGAAAAGAAAACAGAAGAGTCTAACAATACCCCTGTCACCACCAAGAATCATGAGAGAGAACAGGACAGCAAGTATTGGTTATGATGGCTTGATAGAAAAGACCCTGATGCCAAGACAGCTGTGATCAAGCTTAGACATGTCATAAAATGGTGTCCCTCTGGAGCAACAGCAGAGCCTATGATGATGAGAACAAATGAGAGCTTGAAGAATGCAGGAGTACTGTCTCTGGTGGGCAGGGAGGAGCAAATTGCGGAAAGCTGAAAAATAAAAATCAGCAAAGGATGACTCAGTGACCTGAGGGGGAAACAGGCTGCTGGAGTTCCCATGTATCAGGAATGGAGCAAGAGAAGAGCTGATACTGTAGGCAGTCTAATAAATGCTGCTGGCTGAAAAAAGAAAAAAAAAAAAAAAAAGAGAAAAAAAAAGAGAGAGAATAAGAGAGAGTTTTATCTTTATGTTTTAGCTTTATGGAGCTTTGGACTACTTTCAATGGGAGAGACAACCCTTTCCATGGTCAGGACAGAGTGCTCATCTACCAGGTTCAAAACCAGCAAACTCAAGAAATGATAACACCAGAGACCGTTTTCTGAGCACAATGTATCGAGCCTGCACTTCCAGAACATGAAACAAAACAGAAGATGGAGCTGTTCTGCCAAAGAAGATGAATGAGCATATTGATACCATAGAATGATAAATTCCAGAGATACATGTACCAGGGCTGACAGTTTTGCAAGGTCATGCGATCTCGTGTGCATGGTGCAATCCTGTGCAACATTAAAAGCCAACAAGTCTGGAAATGCTGGGTCCTACAAAGGAAAACACTGTGGAAATATACAGGGCAAGGGGAAAGGGGGCTAGGAAGAAGAGGAGGGAGAAAAAAAAATGAAATAAAATGGCCAATGCAATTTCCTGCAAGACAGGTCAAAGATCTGAGGATATTGTTTCAATTTCTAATCTGAGAGCAGTGACAATTTAAAAAAAAAAAGTAGAGTTAGAATTGACAGTTAAATAATGGAGAGAAAAGTCCACAGAGGAGACTATAAGATTGGCTGAGTGAGTATGGGACGGTCTCAGCTGGTGCTGTTGAGCCTTTCACAGCTGCACTGTCTCTGCCCAGAACAATGTAAAAACCTGAGACCTCTTTTAAGCCTTCAGTTCTGATATGAACATTGCTATCTGCATTTGCAAACATCTTGGCTTGAAAACCAAATCTGGAATATTGTAAAGAAGAGAAAAGCTGCCTAATACAGTCCACAGAAGCATTATGAAACCAGCCATTCCCTTTCCCCCAGAAATAACAGAACATTTATTCCTTGCAGGATACTCTAGTTCAAAGGGATGGAGATTTCAGGAGTCTCGCAAAACCATGCTTTTTAAACCCATGGGATTACATTCTCCAGAGTGTTTCTGTACCTCATCCTGCACAAGCACAACCTTCATTCTTCAGAAAATAACTAGCAAAACCAGCTGCTAAGTTAGGCTGTGTGACAGGCTAACATGGGGGCAAACTGTGCCCCAGGTGCCTGCATCAAGAAACAGCACAGGCAAGAAATGACCAGTGGAGGGATGCTGCTTCTGAACTGAGCACCTTGCCTGGGCTCATTTGGGGTGTAGGAAGGGGACCATACAGTCTTCTTCAGATTCAGGCTGGTGAATCAGTTCCAAGCCCTCGTGCAAGGACTACTGGTTCTCTCCAATGGTGCCCAGAGGATAAATTGTTCCTTAAAAGAGGAGGATGAAAATACCCGAATGCAGACTGCAGGTTGAGAGATGCTGCTTTAAGCATGCAAATGTTACGTTTGGTAACTGTTACTCAAAAGGAAGTGGGAGCAGGGTCTCTCTTCCTGGATCTCCTAGCTGCAGGAACAATCAGCTATGCGTGTTACTCTGAATACTAAGAGAACAAAACAAATTGACTCGGAAACACTCCATATGAGCAATTCTGCTTAACAAACCTAAAGCCATGAACCGAAATGGTCTGTTTCCTCTGGCTGTGTTACAGAGAACACCGAGTGACAATTAGGATGGGGGTCATTAGATGAACACTGAAATTCAAAAATACACGGCATAAGGAAGAGTTGTTACACATTGCCAAACAACATGGAAGGGACATTTGCACTCTGAAAGGCCATAACACACAGGTGGTACAAATGCTTTGGGAAAGAAATCACCACCAAAATGCATAAAAGCTGAATAAAAGCTGTATGGCACCCGGTCCTGTTGTGGGGGCTACCAGAACACCAGATGAAATTACGCTAGCAGTAATGCAGAGTTTTCCTTCCCAACTTAGCGGTTTTCTCAGTCTGCTTCTTCTTAAGAGATGCTTTGAAATTTGACTTCCCTTTGAAGTTTCTCGAGTACAGCATGACATTTATTTAAGGTACAAACCGAACCCTCTTGCTTCCCAGATCCCAACAGAACCGCTGTTCCCCTTTCCCAGCGAGCCTCATCCATTTTCCCCCGGTGCCAGAGGGGCATCAAAGAGATGCCACCGCAGGGCTGCCCTCCTCTCCCCGGGGCTGCTGGGGCCAGCTCGCCCCCCTGAGCCCCCAGCCCGCGTCCCACCGCGTTCGGAGAGCCCTTTTGAAGGCAGGAGGGGGAGGAGCAGTCCCCGCTGCGGAGGAGGCCGAGTGCTGACTAACCCGGCCCCGCTGTCACGCAAGCCTGGCCGCCTGTCAATCTCCCGGCGGCTCTGACAGCGCCTGGCCGCCGTTCAAGCCCTTGCGTGCGAGCAGACGAGCCGCATTACCCTATGAAGTATTTCATAATAACAACAGCTGTTAAATATTGATGACTCCTGGCAAGCGCTGAATGCTTTTCGAGAAGGTTAAGCCTTCGTGTAATGGAACCTAATTCCTCATTATATACTGTATCAGATATCTGGAAGTTGCCTAAAAAAAGCAAAGGAGCTTAGAGTAAAGGATCAAAAAAATAACTCTCGTGCTGCAGGGAGAAGGGAGAGAGCCCGCTGTGAGAAGGGTGAAGAGTGTTTTCCCGAAGTCAAATCCTTTCCAAACAGTAAAATACTCTGCTGGAGCGATCATCAATACGGTCGGTTTCACTGTATTCCACTGGAGGGTTTTGTGTTTTTAGAAATTATTGCAGATCAGATAAACTTTCTAAAACAGTGATCCAGCTGCCAGTGCTGCCTGTGTGTTTGTACAAGTACACGTGGAAATTATTTCTACAGAAGTACAGAGAAAAGAGGGGGAAAGCTCGCATTCCTATAGTTTTTCTACAAACATCGGCTCTGAGAGATCTGGCTCATTAGAAAATGTAGTGGTGATCTGACAATGTATTAAGGATGAAATCTCAGACAAGGTTTCCAGCAGGCAAAAAAAGGGAAAAAGATGAGCCTCTTGCCTTGAGGAACTCATGGTGTGCTTTCCTATACTTCCCAGAAAAAATCCACTATCTTCTTCACTCTGCTCTCTAAAACCCATCAGGCTTATATTTTCCCTCTTGATCTAACTGCCAAGCAAAGTTGTGTCAGGAACAGAATCAGTTTGGGGTTGGAATTCACGATCAACAGAGTCCTTGGGATGGACCTGGTGTGATGCCAGGGCAGGCAGTACCGAGTAGTCCAGCAAAAAGACAGCATCAGAACCCAGGTGCAGGTGAAAGAAGAAACACAAACTGAAGACTCCTTACAGAGGTGACTGAGTCAGGGTATTTTTTTTTCTTGCATGTGAAAAAGAGGTCTGTGTGCCTTTGGGAAATGGAGTTTACATGAGGCAAGCTGAGAAGCTGGAAAAAATTGCCTGCAAATGTTCAGTTGTGCTGCAGTGCAAGGAGTTCTGTGAAGCTTTAGGAAAGTGGCTCGCCTGTGGGGAACCCAGGTCTGTTAACTCAGTCAGGATAGGGAAACACAAAAACTTAGGAAGTTGTAGGTTGGGACCTTTGAAGGTCATCTGGTCTACCTCACCCTGCTCAGAACAGAGCTGACTTCACTTAGGCAGATTCTTCAGAGTTTTTGAGTATTCCCAGTAATGGACATTTCTCATTCCCTCCAGGAAAACTTTCAGTATTTAATTACAAACAGGATTAATTTTGCAAGATAAGGAGTTGCTTAATGTTTTAGGTGAATGAGCATTAGGGTAAATTCTGGATGGACACTTCCTGCTTCCACAATTCTTGGTTTGCAAATGTGTAGAATAATTTAAGAAATGCTGAGAATGGTGAAGTGGCTTTTATTAAAAGTGTATCTATATGGAGAATATTCAAAATAAGGTACTAACTCTTCTTCTGTTTTTTGCTGGTTTATTCTATCTGTAGATAGAAATCACACTTGTATGTCAAGTTTAAATGTAGTGTGGGATTATAGCTTCTCCCTTATCCCATAATTTCTGAGGGATCACAGATGCAAAGAAAAGCTCCACGTGAAACAAATTGTGTGCTAACTATGCAAACAACAGACTCAAAAGAACTTGTCTAGAAAACACATTTCTTCTCTGTAGCTTACTGTTGCAACCTTTATCTCTTCATATGACTCAACAGATGATCTCCCCAACAGACAGCCCCACATTGTGCCTTGGCAAAGGAGATATTTTAGAGATCTGTTTGCATCACTGTGAGTAAATATTTGAGCTATCAGTTGGTCTGGTAGACTATATTGGCTACAAGACTGCTGAAGACATGCAGCCCTCTGAAATTATCCCAAGATATAAGACTTATTCCAAGTAACAGTCTTCCTGTCTGTCTTCACAATTCCATTTTATTTTCTGCTACATTAAATGTGATGATTTGATCACGGAAACTTATTGATTTATAGGTTCAGTCCTGGGGCCTTAATTTTATCTGTGTACTATTCCATTCTTTAATTAAGCTGTAATATGTTAGCTTGTCTGAATATTTGCTTGCACACCCTTCTGAATAAACACATAAAAGATATGTAAAAATGGGTTATTCTCTCAAACCACAAAATGGATTGCAAGCCTGATTTATCAGCAACCTTGAGTAAGAAATCTGCAGACTACTTATTCCAGTTTCAAATCAATACCCACATTGCTCACAAAAAATTTAGATGATTCCAACACTTCTTCCTTTCATTTTAAGATTTTAAATTATATGTCCATTAATCAGAATAATGATATCCAGCATAAGATTAGAGTAGAAAGAAAATTAATTTCAGAGAACTATTCTGTATTTAGAAAGTCTGCTTAACATTGGTAATTTCCAGAGTTAAGGACCTCAGAATGTACTATGAATGTAGTTTTAATATTTTCATTTGTGACTTCACCAAACTGATCCACAATTAACCTTAAGTATATTGCAGTGTGTTCTGACCCGTAACATCCTGATTGCTTGAGTGGGATCTCAGCAAATTCCCCTGATCATGATATATGTGCATATTCAGAGGAACAGCACATCAGGACACATTGATTCTAGAACCTGTGGAGCACATGACCTATCAAAAATACTTGAAGAGTTTCCCCATTCCTCAAAACATCCTTCATAATGGCTTCTTGTCTGAATAGCTGTTCAGCTTTTCCCTTGTCCAGATATATTTTAAAAAATGGGTTCTCTATATCCTCTGAATTCCTGGTGTTTTCTCTCTCTATGGCCCAAGAATGTTGTCCTCATTTGATATGGCTCATACTTTTTCATTGTCATTAGACCATTTTTTCAGGATTGATTCTCCTGCTGAAAATAATACATCAATGGACACTGATGTCCACAGCAGAGGCAGTTGCCCTTTCAGGAGAGGCTAAAATGGCTGTTTCACTTACTGAGAAGGACAAGGGGAGACATAACAGAGGTTTACAAAATTACAAGTGCAATGGATAAACTGAATGCAGAACTGCTGTTTGCCCAACCCCACAACATGAGGACTGTGAAGTGCCCTGGAACACCAGCACAAGAATGCTTTAAAGTAGGTAAAAGACAGCAATTTTGAAGATGAGAATACCAGACTAGATGGACCACTGGTGTGACACAGTCGTGCATCTCTTATATTGTTATATTCTCACTGCAATGCCATGGCCTTGTCCACAAAATTTGTTGCAGACAGAAAATAAACAACAGATGCACAACAGCAGCATCTGTGACGTGAAACAAAGTATATCACAGAAGTGACAATAAGAAAAATCAGAACCTTATGAGAAAGCCTGTATGTGACTAAATTTGAGCATGTGATGAAAGAGCAGCTTGTGTCTAATCTTTGCATCCAAAACCAACAAAAAACATTCTTTTACTGCAGTTGAATCGTAAGTAAGCAGTTGAAGTCTACTGGAATCTTTCCTGCTTTTGGAAAGGTGACTGTAAGAACTGCATCTTACAGAAGAAATGCAATGAAGTCTTGATAGCAGACTTACCTTGAGAACATCAGAACATTTTTTGTCTCTATTGGCTAAAGAAGATGTGCATCATTTTACCATCTCCAATTTAGATCTATAGTTTAGAACATTAAGTAATCCATCACTGAAGGACAAACAAATCAAAAATCAAGCATGAAAATAAATGCAACTAGGAAAGTTCATAAGAAAGCATCTCTCCCCCTTCTTGATTAAAGCAACATGTCAATGACTAACTTATGTGAGATTTACATGATCTTTGCTAGCCTTTTTGGATTTGATAACCTCTTTTCCAGGGCTATGATTCAAACAGACTAGCTGCTGAGCTTCCACTCCTCAATTTCTTGTGCTTTTATAATTTTCCTTGCACCTTTCTGCATGGAAACACACAGGCTAAATTCACACCTGCTGTTTCCAAGAGGAATTTAAGTCAGTATCTCTTAGAAGAGAGTTGAAAGAGCATGTGTCAATAGATCAGTATATCATCCAAGAGACTGTTTAAAAATAGCCAATGCACACGATCTGGAGAGGATAAAGGAAACCTTTAAGATGAAATAAACACTGCATCTAAAATATTCACACTGAGACCTTAGTGCACAGGATGTGCATGTGTTACCCAGAAAACCAAATTTGGATCCAACAGTTTTAGAGTCAAGAATATCATAAAAACAACTCTTTAATATCTGCTTTATACAGCAGTCTTACTATGTCCAATATTAAAGGCAAAGACACAGCTTTCCAGTGTACTTTAAAGAAGCAAACACGCTTGACAGAGGAAATATGGGCAATATCTCCACCTTTAAGTCAGCTGGATGTCACAGCACACTGCTGCACAACAACAGACGGACACACACACCCCACAGAACACGGTGCTCCCTTTCTAAGGCAGAGCTGCTCTGCTTGGCCTTTCCTGCTGCCACAAAGACATGGGCTGCATGAAGCCTTGAGAAGTTAAATGCACCTAATGTCCTGTGGGAAAAATATGCCTGTAAAGAGGTCCTTAAGCTTTGGATTTTCTAATTCAGGAAGTAAAAACACGTACTGAGACAAGATAAGGGCAAGTGAAACATCAGGGACATTATCTAAAAGTTTTTTTAAAAAATTATTTCAGAATCAATATCCAGGGTAATTTTAAAACATTGAGCTGTATTCCAGAACCTTTTGGAATGATGAAGAAAACCATACATGACAATCTTACCTAAAAGCTCAAAATGAAGAACTATCTGACAACAGAAGTCAGAAACTGAACTGCCAGAAGCCTAAACTGATTATGTTACAATCTCTGGATCTCTTAAATGTGTTTTTATCCACATTAAGATTTTAATGTATGCATTTAAAAACTAGTCCTGCAAAGCTCCCCAAACAGATGGATGTTGGTCCCAATTGGAATCCCTCATAAGACAGAGAGCCTGCAGAGAAGACACTATGGTTTGTCCAAAAATAAATTTCTTTGCAGAACAGGAACCTTCTGCAAAAGTAGAAAATGCATGCACACAATGTATGCAATTACTACAATAACCTTTATTTTTCACTTCCTCACAAAGGTTTTGCTTTGTCTTTCCTGACAACCATGTTCCATAATCAGAAAAAGATCCAAGCAGATGCCAAAGACCCTAAACAAACCAGCAGTGGCCTTACATTTTCTCTCCCATTCAGCACCAGAGAAATTAAGTTTCTTAAAAGTGCCATAGTCCCTAGGTCAACAGCCAGAATTAGGACCTACAGATTTTCTAAATGTAATAAAAAATTCTGTCTTTATAAAAGGCAGGAAAGGTAATATTTAAAGGCTCTAAGACTGTAAATTTTCTCACTGCTTTGATTTGCTTCTCAATTTTTAAAACCAGAGAATACTAAGATATAGTGATAAAATTACAAGGCAGGTACAGAGTTCTTATCAGACTTGTCCCATTTGAAGATAAGGAAAACCAATGTTCTGTATTTCAGAAACAAAGTCCTAGCTAATAAAATATAACCTTTTCTCCAGTTTCAACTCTTCTGTATGTGTCATTGACTTGAACAGGCAAGTCTGACTCCTATAAAGGTGCCTGCTGCCTTGACTCATAGCAAGCTATCAAAGAAATAATGAGTGGGATAAGGACAAGAATCTTGTATCTCATTCATGAAACATATAGGATTATGGCTTCAACTTTCTAGGCAGTAATAGCCAATTGCAGCTTTCACTGAGTGATCAATGCCAGGTGAATAGTGTGTATAAGGAGAACAATGATACAGAAATTACTTCTAGTGCCCCTTATTCTGTCTCGGGTCTCTGGATGAAAAACAATGATTTCTTACCTACTGATTCATCAGATTTGTTTCATATTCATCATGTGACATAAACATTAGTTCCTATTGCATTTTCACCAGTTACAGTATGATCTCCATTGGATGTACGCTGTGGCTTACTGCCAGTCAGTCCAATAAGAAACAAGACTTACTAGCTCTACACTAAGGAAAGTAGGAGTAGGTTTAAGGCAGAAAGTGAAAACTACAAATCCAAAAAGCAAAGATGATCTTGCATGTTTTTAAAAGATGTGAAATTTAACTGGAGGCAGTGTATACTCTAGAGCTCACTCTGTTTTAAGCCCAAGAATTTTTCAGAGGAATCATTACGCTGCATCCAAAAGAGGAACGCTTTTTCTCCTGCCGGGGCAGATTTGCAGGGAGGAGGCTCATTTCTGCATTGCTGGTCTGGCAGGCAGCAGAGCTCTATTCCTCTGATCAAGAGATCACTTTCATAACCACTTTTCTGAGGTCACAAATGAGTCTGCTGCAGTCACGCAACCCCTCGCCTACCAGAGCTTACTACAGTACAGGTTCACGGAAGCTCTTTAAAGAGGCAGCTCATCCTTTCAATCCTCACAGATATAAGGCACACACATATTATCATATGGGATTCCCCCAAATATGTCGTGGGACTGTTTTTTCCAGTTTGATCAGGGAAGAAGCATATAGCTTCAAGACTTATCTGGATGGAATTATGCTGCCTGAGTAGAATTAAATAAAAACTGAAGCTAAATAGCTCTACAGTTCTTTTAAATGATACTGGCACCTTTTGCAAATATTTAGTTAGCCTGTTCCTTTCTATTATCTTAAAGGTTCATGTTCACCAAACAGGTGCTACTGTGAATTATGCTAATTAAAGTATTTAAAAGTCATGGTAAACAGCCAAACAAACATTAGATTCAATAAACAACAAACACGATTGCCCTGAATTAAACAGTGCCCTGCCACACTGATAGAAGCACAACAATATGGAAATAGTAAACCAGGAAACAGGCTTATGAATTTATTCTGAAGGAATACTATGAAAGTACAACAAGCTCTAGTCAGAGCTTGTTCTTAGGTCAGAAAAGTCTACTTTATTTTAGCCAAGTATCCCACAAATTACTAATATAGTGACCTGTTGTATGGACATGCTTTGCAGGTGGTAGCTGGAACGACTTTGGGTGATAACAGGCAGTGGGGAATTTAAAGAAAATGTTAAAAATATTTTTCCTCTTATGGTAAGTCAACTCTACCCAACGAAGGGGGAGCTTGGCCTATTTTCACAAGCAGTTAATGCTATGAAAGCAACTGCTATTGTTTCATCATTAATTATTTGCACTAATTACCTGAAATAAAGTTTTCAAGAGCTGTTAAATTACTTTGAAGCCTAAAATTAAAAAAAAATTATGCTGGCTATATTGCTCATTGACATTTTGTGAGGATTAGTGTGCAGACACATTTCATTTAATGGCAACACAAACAGGCTTGCCCAAACCAGCATTATAATCCAGCTTAAATAAAGTAACAATAGGAATGAGGGCACATCACTAAGCCTGTTGAGGAGTCACAGTGTGGGATGCAGTTTGCACTGTCCTGCAAGTTCATTGCTATTATTAGACACACTAAACAGGTGAAAGCTTGTTGAGGTG
The DNA here is from genome assembly GCA_013396995.1 of Dicaeum eximium. Classification (NCBI taxonomy): domain Eukaryota; kingdom Metazoa; phylum Chordata; class Aves; order Passeriformes; family Dicaeidae; genus Dicaeum; species Dicaeum eximium. The sequence continues at coordinate 392,086 of VWZP01006390.1, forward strand.
TGCCCATACATGCTACAGACAGTTTCAGGGATTCTGGAGATGCACCCACAGGCTGTTAAGTACCCTTGGCTTCATCCAAAATGAGGGCTTTTTACACTTTAGGCTTGACCTCGATGTGTATCTTTACCCAGCAGCAGGAGAGATGCTCTCCCACCTGCACTGCAGTCTCCCATTGACACAAAAGATGATGTCCCAGCCCAGCTCCCATATTAAATAGATGACACCCCAAAATTGGCCTTATCTCTGCTCCAGGTCTGGCCTGTATTTATGGAGAGGAATTAGGTTGGAAGCTGGACAGAGAATTGTGGCTTTACTGCTGGTGGACCTCACTGCCAGAGCTCAGTGCACTCACATCGTAGAGGCAGGCTTAACCTCAGGGGCCGAGCGTCACCTCAGCTCCTCAGCTCAGTCAAAATGTTGGTGGAGGGGATGAGACAGAGACACCAGTCTATAAAGGGAGGGTCCTGACAGCCTCCAGAGTGTCCTCAAGGATAACAGTACCAGTGCAGACAAAGCTGCAGGCATTTTTGAAGGTAAGTCACACTTTCAAAGAGTTCTGAGACTTATGAAGATGTTACCTTTAGTCTTATGTTGCTGATTTGTGCCCATTCACTTATCACTGCAACAACTTTCCATGCCAGTAAAAAATACACAGGATCAACTCTTGCCTAAACAGACTTTGTCCCTGTTTATGAACTTTGGCTAAAGCATAAGGAGTTTTTCTAGAGAAAAACAGCACTGGATGCTAATGCAAGTACTTAATTAACATGGCAATTTTTCCATTCTAGCTATGGAAAGAGAAACGTGAGCATGCTGTTGGGCTTCCTTACCTACACAAACAAATTACACTGTTCTTCTGGAGGCAGTTGGCGAAGAAATCATTGCTAACTGCAGGAATGACTTGATGTATGGGCATTTGAGGATGAACAGCTCCCAGAATACTGCTGCTCAGCTCTGTTCTGCATGCCAGTCTGGCCACAGAGCTGGTACCTAAGAAGCTTTGCCTTTCTGAGGGTCCTTTTTATAACCCCCATTATATGAAAGCAAAATATCTCTGATCTTTTTACAAGAATATGACCTCTCCTACTCAAAGACGGTGTGGTCAGTTGCCCCATTTTCTAAGGAGATGCAAGCAGGCAGCTAATACATGTGTCTGAGTCCCACTGGATCTGCAATCCTAGAGGAAGAACTAGTCAGTAATTTAGGATAGTAAAATCAGGATAAACAATGACTTCTCATATGCCAATTTCCAAATAATAACTGCAAGCTTTCCTCACTCCCTCCACGGCTCTTAATACCTTGTACCTGATAGTTGAAAGATCTGTCCATCACCTGTATATATAAGAGAACAGTAATTTGGATACAGAATCTAGTAATTTGGATTAGCTTCATATCTGCCTATGTATTTTTTTTTAGTCCTTTTGTGGAGTTTATTTAATCTCAAAATTATCCAGAGAAATGTAATAGAGTTCACTGATACCCCAAGTAATAATCCAAAATCAAACAATTTCAGATTAGTGTACCATAAATAATTTTTAATGAATAAATTGACTTTAAATAGCTACTAAGAGGTATTCTTTCATTAGAAATAGGTTTAAGTACTGTGACAAATTACAGTCATTAGACTCAAACCTAAGGCTTTCTGAATAACTAGGTTATAAAATTATAGCAAGCATACTCGCAAAATCGCTTCTACCCTTACCCTCTTCCTCTGCCCAACATACTGTACATATTTGAAAATGGCCAGATTTTGCCTGGAAGAGGAAAAAAAGAGAGTTTTGCTACTGCAACGTAAATTAAGGTCTAGCTTGGTCAGAACCACTGAAGGATGTCTGGAAATATGCTCGTACTAGGCAGACTGAGAAGGACAGAAAATAGTGCAGCTGTAGAAATTAGTTTAAAACTAATTGTTGTTTAGTCACTAGCTGTGACTGAGCCTTCCACATGTGGTGGTTCATACAGCCTGTCCCAGCACAGCACAGCCTTTGCCTGATGTGGAGGTGAGAGAAGGAGCTGGAGTACTTAACTATTGCTCTCCAGCCACGGTAACAGAGCTGGGAATTGATGGAGTCAAGGCAGGATGGGGCAGGCTGGGAACGGGGCAGCTGGAACATTCTTCTGCCTGATGTATTTTCCATCGGCCAGATGTTCCCCAGTTGACATGAGCTGTGAGAGGCTGCATGCGCCAGTCCCGGAGGGTGTTCTGACCCCTGGGAAGCACTAAAGAGGCCCAGGCCTGCCCAGCATTGAGGAGGCACAAAGGTATTTCCAAGCTCTGATCCTCTCTTCTCCCACTCGCTGCCTGTGCCAAGTTCGGCTGTGGTGCGGGAATTCAGCTGTGGCGCAAGATTTGTCTTGTACGTTGAGCCACGCTGCCATCTGAGACCAACATGCACTTAATTGCTGTGAGAACAAAACTTTGCATTTCCTGACCCATTCAGTGTTTGAATTTCCCATTCACTCCACACTCCCGTACTAACAGATGGCATACAGGGTGTAGCTTCAAAACTTCCTGCATCAGAGCAGATGCAAAGGGAGCAAGAGGAGATGAGTTGCACATCCCTGGAAACCTGCTCTTTATTTGCAGAATGGTGAAGTTCTAAGTAAATCAATTAACGTGCCCAGGCAGCCCCCATCTTCAATGCAGATAGTGCTGGCTGAAACTCTTCCACCCAAACTATCCCTGCCATGGAAAAGCACTGGTTACAGGAGCTGACTCATCAGCTGACTAGCCCACAACCTCAGCCACAAAGGACCAAAAATGCTGGTGGTGGCATGAAGCGTGTGGGTGGGAGCAAGGAAAAAGCAATCATCTGGCAGCCTAATGCAGAAGGGAGGGTTGACAACAAGCCATTATTTATTCCCCCCTCCCGCCCTAAGGCTCATCCCTCTGCTTCAGTGATTCTCATCATCTTGACGCTGTGGTAGGGCTCTTTGTAGGGGAGGGAATGAAAGGTACATCCCCTCCCTCTGGCCCATGCAATGAAAGCATCAGCAGGCTATCTGAGCTCACCACACCCAGATCTCTTAGGGCAAAAGGCCCTCATGGAGGAGAATAGAAAAGAGGTTTGCCTGGTCCTGCTTTCACCCAATAGGAGACTAGAACAATGTCTTGTTGGGAAAAGAAAAAAGGAGATCATTGCTTTCCCACCAAGTCAGTCTGTTACTGGAGAGGAGAGATGGAGATCCAGCTCTGGAATGGCAGACAGCAGATGTAACCAAAAGGTTTTAGCAGTGGAGCAAGGAATATAGAAAAAAAGGGAGAATGTTGTAGCAAAGATGGGAAAAGACAAGAGGAAAAAGCCAATATGGAGAAAACAAGAAAATCTACAGAAGAGGAAGATGCAAAAAAGAAAAGTTAGTTAGGTGGATTATCACTAAAAAGGCTGCTAGAGAAAAAAAGGTGAAAGGGAAGGAAAGTTACCTAGTTAAACAGCAAAAATAAAAAGAAAAAAAGAAAACTGGCAGATTTAATTAAACCTTGACATGAAAGTAGACTGATAAAATCCCCCGAATTGTTCATATGTATCCCATTATCTCCATATAGATCTAAGTTATTTTTTGAGTGTTCATTCCCTCCAGCAGCCTTCACCTCTCCTAATCTGGCTAAAATATGGTTAGCTGGTCCCCAATTCAACTATCACAAAACATTCTTCAGCCAAATTATTGGCGTGGTGATGGTGTGACCTCACACCTCCCAGGCTCCAACCTCTCCAATGGCATTTTTGCTGTGACTCTGAAAAATATATTTAACTTCAGGCAATATGTTTTTTGAAACATTGGGGCGGATTTGAAAGCCTGGCTTGTATTACTCCACTAATGCCAAGGTTAAGCAAAACATAAGGAATTAAGGACATGACCAGTTGTCTTTATGTTTCCTCTCCAAACAAACTTGTTGTTTTCTAAGAAGAGGCTTTTTGCCCAAATTTTGCCTACAGTAGGTCTTTCCTGGCAGGGTGCCTCAGTGGAAAGGAGATTAAGTTTCTCAATGTCCTCCTTTCTTGGAAACTTTCTGTTACATTTCCCAGTCTCCAATACAGGCAGTTCAGGGCACGGGAATCTACAGCTTGAAAGTCTTCCCCAACATGTTTTTCACAGGCTATTGTATTGGCATTTGGCAAGAGAGTGATGAAGAGTCACAACAGTGTAGTTTGCAGCTTTTCTTTGCTGGAAAAAACCACACTAGTTGAATGCTATCTTCAGAGAGTCAGAAGACAGAACATCTGCTGGGGCTACAAGGCCTAAAGTAAGCAAGCTGACCCCTGTGTGGAGATTGTGACTTGACTTGACTTGACTTGACTTGACTTGACTAGGTAAATAAAATAGATAAATAAATTCCTCTTTTCCAATTGACCTCTTGGAACTCAAGTATCCCTGCACTAAGTGTCGCTGCAAAGGGCACATCTTCTGTCCAGAAACTCACCTCTCCTCCCAGCTCATGCTGACAGTGGTGACAATCTCAGCCAACCTACTGGTTTTAAGGTTACTGTCAGCTGCTACCATGATGCTTTTAAGGTATGACAGCAAAGTAACCTTCAAACTGACATTGTCTCTGCTTTCCTAACCATGAGTTGGCAGCAACAAATGTAGGGTGCATCACTGTCCTGAAATGATATGGCACTTACTGCCAGACTTATTAAATATTTCTAAAGTGCTTGCTAGCTTCAATAAAAATGAAGAATGTATGTTGCAATGTGCAATACCTTCAGACTCTCTGACGTCTTACTGAGTATGTTTGGCTCAGAAGAAAGAGCTCTTTCCTCAGGGGGGCATACAGAACTACATTGCTAGGTTTTAATACAGTTCTGGTGGTCTTGAAGAAGTGCTGAAAACGTTCAAAACCTCTTTAACCCATCGTAATTTGAGAGCATTCTGCACCTGGCATGAATACACCTTTAAGAATTATTAAAGCAATTTCAAACATTGCTAATTTCCTCTTACAAATATTACTTGCTGTGAGATGTACAGCCTTTCCTATATGCCACAGTGTAGATGCAGTGTAGAAAAGGCATGGAAAGAAGAAATACAATTTCATTTTTCTCCATGTACTGTCATGGTCCTTATAATAACATATTAGAATATTCTCCACATAAATCCTTACATTCACCAGCTCAAGATACATTATTAAGGTTGAATTATTTATGCTCTCAAGAAATGTTTTCATAAAGCATTATTTATTGTGCCATTTTCCCATACAAGGTTTGTAGGGGTCATTTGATGGCGCAACATTGGTTTAATAAATTATTTGGAACAAAATAGAGAGGGTTTGTGACAGGTTTACCCTGGCACTGATATACAACATAATACCAACACACAGATGATAGCATTTTCTGCACAGATATTGAAATAGTCAGGGGAATATATAGGAATAATATAAGATTACATGTTTCGCAGGTATACAATAAGTAAAGTGGTTATGAAGTTGTCAATGGAATTTAAAGAAAAACAACTTAAAATACATTGTGTTTTGATTTAGATCTGATCTTTGCTTGTTTTCAGTCCTGTTAACATCTTTCAGCTGTTTCCAATATGAAAGTAGCAATCCATATTGCAGGTTCAGAGATAAATGGGAATAGTGGACATTTACTTATTATAACAAATATTTCCTTCCTATGTACCTTTAACTTGATATATTCCATGCAGATATAAGGAGGGAATGCATTGAGGGGGTTTCAGTAGAATTTTAGGGACACAGTAAGTTCATATGGCATGTACTTTGGCAAGACTGTTGTACAGCATCAAACTTTCACAAAAGTAATGATGAGCTTCTTTAAAAGAAGTTTTAAAGTCTGTTTGTAACTTCTCTTACTGAGCATCTAAGTTTGATGATATGCATTCTATTCTATTCAGTGTCAAGATTTTAGTAAATTTGTCAGTTATATTACCTACAGGATTGCATCAAAAAGTGTAATGAAATTAAAACTGGACTTAGAAAGGGAAACCTGCTGTGCCTCATCTAAAAATCTTGCATTTCATTTCATGGTGGGGAACTTTCAAAGCACTGAAAGTTACTGTTACTGTTACATTAGATAGAGAAGAGAAGCATCTGTGTTAGTTATTTTCTTTCTAATAAAATGGAAAAGACACTAAACCAAATACAATCAAATGAAGACAAGTCCTCCAGAGTGATCCATGGAGCCAAACTGTAGGACTATCCCATAGCAAAGTGAGGCAAGCTCTGCAGAAACCAGCCCCTTACTTGTATTTTATATGGCTCAGGGGGGACCTTATCACTCTTTACAACCACCTGAAAGGAGAGTGTAGCAAAGTAGGGATCAGCCCCTTCTCCCAGGCAATCAGCAACAGGATGAGAGGACACAGTCTTAAGCTGCATTTAGTGAGGTTCAGGTTGGACATTAAGAAGAACTTCTTCACTAAAGGATCATAAAGTATTGGAATAGACTGCCCAGGGAGGTGGTGGAATCACAGTCCCTGGAGGTGTTCAAGAAACAGCTGGACATGGCACTTAGTGCCATGGTCTAGTTGACAAGGTGATCATCAGTCAAAGGCTGGACATGATGACCCTGGAGGTATTTTCCAAACTAAATTATTCTGTGCTTTTTTGATCTGCATTGTATCAGAGTCCTCTGCAGAGTTTTACTATATGGTACTCTGGTAGCCCTAAAGTCAGCAGTAGGAAAGTGAGAAGGGAAGCTAGGAGGACAATCTCCCACACTATTCACTAGCCTAAAACTATTTGTCTTGTCTTCAAAGCCCTACGCAATTACAATATGCCAAACTAAATTCCTTGTTCTGTTGGATAAGAGGTATTGTCTTTCCTTTAAAACATATCTGTGTTTAAAATGAGAAACAAAGTAAATCATTTTCTTGACAGTAAAGATACAGGCTTCCTCTCAGAGATGGTAATCACTCATGAAGCTGAGAACAAGTGTGAACCAAGCCAAAGTTCATGCCTGGGGGAATGCTTTCCTTCCCATCCGTTGCGTCAGTGATAAGGACAAAACTATTGCTAATATCTTCTACAGTCACTGAAATTGCTAGCAAGTTCTGAAGTAAAAATGCCATTTTTCTTGTGATGAAAACCAGTCTTGTTTCCACATCCAAGGAAAACATGGATTACAGTGGAACTAAACTCCAAGTTTAACAATTTAAATTTAAAAATTTAACTCAAGAGAATTAGATCAATGAAAGTCCATTACTTATAGCACAGAATACTGGAATTTGAGCCACAGAGGACTGTGAGAGTATTTCAGCAGCCAGTACCAGGCCAGGACAAGAAGGGCCTTAGCCGTGGAGCAGGGATTAAGCAAGCACAGTGCACAAGCAAGATGAACATGACTGAATACAAAGGACAGTGTGTATATCAGCCTCCTGGATTAGATGGACCCAGATTTTCCTTGCCACTTGCATTTAACCCATTTACAGATCCCTGCCCCATTCATTTACATCTATGCTACATGAGATGCACAGTGTGAGTTAAGCAAATGCACTGAGCACAAAAGCCTACCAAACCAAAATGGTTAAGAATGACTAAGCAAGCTGGAGAAAGGTGAAGAACCACCCTCAATGGCTCAAAGTATTTTGGGGACTTCCCCTAGCAATGGACCAATGTAGAAGCTGTGGTTTGTGGGAACACCTATAAAATCAGGCATTGTGGGCATGGCTGACCATGTGTCTGGTCCTGAGTGTGCTTCTATTGTCGGCAGAAACAGTGGAACTCCCAGTGCCAAATGCCCTCAGGAGAAATCTAACAAAGATTCCCCCCACTTGTCATTTCCAGCTCCCTGGTTTTCTAATCAGTCTTGATAATAGCAAGAGAAACATTGAAGCATACAGGGATGTTCATTTGGATGGCATCCAGCTATAGAAAAGTTGTATGAGATACAGATCCAGAATTGTAAGAGGAAATTCTGCAAGAAGAATCCTAATGATGGTGTGTTTCCCAAAGACAGCATAAGATCTGGGTAGTCCAGCCTTTCTCATGTAAGTGACTAAATCAGTCTGACAGCTCTGAGTTTGTAATAGCTCTGGTAATATAAACAACCTACTGCACATAACACAAGAACCAAGGAGGACCAGAAAATATCTGAAACGTATTTATAACTGAAAGTAAGATCCTTCATTTTCCATTACTCAAAATAATAAGTATTGAATTTAGAGCCAGTCTCAGAACATGACACTGAACATACTGTTGCACAGACGGGTTCCCTTGCTCTTCAAAGGTTATGGAAATTCAAGAAATTTAAAATTGTCTTGTTCTTCCTGAATATAGGTTCGTTCTGAAGTAAATCCTGCTTGTAAATCAACACTTGTCCAACAAAACCTGTCTTTCTTTGCAGGAAACTAAAGAGAAAGCTGGCCAGGACAAGGAGGCTCATCCTCTTACAACATGACACCAAGAACAGACACAGCTCTCCTCCAAGAGTCAGCAAAGGCCTTCCAAGGACAGAGAGATCTCCAGGTTATGCAAGAGGACATGTAGTACAAAACAGCCTCAGTTATTTGTCACATGGAATGAATGGTGTTCCCAGGAAACAAGGGGAAGAGAAAATAGTGACCCATCAGTGTAAGCAATATGTCCCAATATAATGGTCTCCCTGGCAATTAAATATACTACAAAATCTAGTCAAAATAATCCAAAATAATGTCTGAAAATGGGTAATGTGCAGGAGAGTCAATTTGCAGTGGCTTCTCTAGAAAGGAGTCCTGCCAGATCTCAGGGGTGAATGAATACAGTTATCCTGCTTAAAGTCTTCACACTTCTACTAAAATTACACTGATGTAGTATTTTAGCACTTGATTAGATAATGATTTGCAGACCATAGGTCTTCCTTCAATGATTTACTTATATACCATTTATGCAGCAGAACAGTTTTTTCCTCTTCAGTTGCTATATTGCTAAAAAATGGTAAAACTAGAGAGCAGTAGAGAGTGAAAATGTTTCTTTCACCAACAGTCCATTTTAGCCAAAACACTGCAAATATTGGTGCAATTTGAATATGGCCAGTTCAAACAGCCACAGGAATAATCTTACTTGTTACCCACTCTCACCATGCATGTTTCTTCTCAGTACAAGCCATTGAATATTCTGTCCTAAGAAACCTAAAGTACCAAATGCTTACAATCTAATTAAGCTACAACTGTGGACTACAGTAATAAATATGCTAAAGACATTTTGTATGTGTTAAAAAAGGAAAGTCCTTATTTCTATTCCAAGAAAGAAATCACTCAGACATTCAGTTTCAGAGGACAGGACTGGAATGCTCTAACTCAGTAGAAGATGTCTTTAGAAAACAAACTTCTAATTGTTAAAAACTCAACTACATTGGGGAATTCTTGACTCAAGGTATAAGCTTCAACCCTAACTAATCAGAGAAACACAACTTGAATCCTTGATTTGTGTCTAAAAGTACAGGTTTCATTAAAAAAAAAGAAGTTTGAGGAAAATCTGAAAGCCTCTAATTATTTCCATAATGGAAATCAATATATAAGTCATACCAAGAAAAGATTGGTGGGAATGAAGAGATGGAATCAAGGAGGTATCATTTCCTCATTTCCTCCTTCTTCTTGTTGTTGTTGTTGATTTAGGCGTTTTATCCTGTTCTTATAAATCTTTCTTATAATATTTATTTGTATTTCAGATTTTTTTTTTTCTATACCTGTCCTAAATATATCCACCATAAAGGACCTGGAGAGAGTTCAATGAAAGGACACAAAAATGATGAAAAGACTAGAGCACTTCTCCTATGAGGAAAGGCTGAGAGAGTGAGAGAGCTGGAACTGTTCAGCCTGGAGAAGGGAAAGCTCAGGGTGGATCTCATCAGAGTGTATAAATACCTAAAGGAAGGGTGGAAAGAACAGCAAGGTTCTTTTCAGAAGTGTCCAGTGACAGGATCAGAGTAAACGAGTACAAAGTGAAACACAGGACGTTCTCTCTGAACATCAGGAAACACATTTTCACTGCAAGGGTGACCAAATACTGGCTGAGGTTGCCCAAGGACACTGTGGACTCTCCACCCTTGAAGATATTCAAAAGCCATCTGGACATGGTCCTGGGAAACTGGTTCTCAGTGACCCTGCTAGAGCAGGGGGCTTGGATCAGGTGACCTCCAGAGGTTCCTTCCATCTTCAACCTGTCTATGAATCTGTGATTCACTAAGACTGTGGTTTTAAATTTAAGGAAAAGCTTCAGGCTACTGAAACTGGCTTACAAATGGAAGATTAATTTTTCCCATGGAAATGGATCCAGTATAGGCAATAACTGTTATAGTAAACTCAACCATATGAACTTAGTTTCAGAATCAGTTGAATCTTGTTGTGGAAAAAATTTCCATGCTTAGGTAAAGTAAAATCTAAAAAACATATTTATATCAAAGGAGCAGAATTTCTCAATCCTGGAAAAAAAAAATCACTGAGAGTTTGAAAAGAAAACTCTGGAAAAACAGAGTTATTAGGAAGAGACAGTGGGGTAGAAAGGGATGCCTGAGAACCACACTATATGCACTGCAGAGGAACCTTGGAACCTCAGACCAGGAGCTTTGGTTCAGGTAGGCAGCACTCCTACAGCACTGTTGAGGACCATTACATTGCAGATCAGGCACTGAAAGCAAGATCACCCTGTGCCTCTTTACCCATCTCAGGTTTTAAAACCTTAATTTTCTGTGTCTCTAGAGTGTCATGCCTGTCACACTAGAAACAGGTCTACAGTGGGGGCTGCAGCACTGAATATGCAAATATTACAGTAAATAATAACCTAAAGGGTCTAAGGAATGAACCTGAGGAATCTCAATCACAGTAGGATGTTTCTGACCTAGGAGAGTAACAACCATGGACACTGTAGGAGGAGAACAAAGCTGGAACACACTGCAAGTAATTGAGGATACTGAAAATCAGGCCAGCTGGGAGGAATCCTTTGTTGCTTTCTTCTTAAAAGGGATAAATTCAATTTCCATTTAAGATAATCATTGATGGGAACTGGATCACACCAAACACACAGACAAATAAAAGGAAATGACCCACTAACATAAATGCTAAATCAGAAGAAAGACAGAAACCATTGTGTGCTACCCTGTCAGAAAAGGGGAAAGTAAAGAACATTTTTTAAAAATATATATGCATATATATCTATATAAGAGGTTTAATTGAAGGGGAGAAATGGGTTAGAAGGAGATAGGGCAGCTTGGTGAAAGTGATCAGGAAATCCTGGAATCAATGATTCTTGCAGCAGCAGGAATCCAAGCCACACCACTGGAAGACAGAGAACCAACAGGAGGGAGACTTCAGTACACCTGGAAAAATCTCAGAGGACACATATCTAAGGGAAATAGAAGCTGGATCTTTTTTTCAACAAATCAATATATAGGAGATAAGTGTAAACTGTCTCAACGGCAGTGAAGAATGGGAAATGTAAGAAAAGAACACCTTAAAAAAATCTTGAGTTCTTCAGTGATTGGAAGCTCACAGAAAATCTCTTAAAAAATGAATAAAACATAGGGCAAATGTATAAGAGGAGAAACAGAAAAGCCAATGTATGATATGAGATGTTGCAAGGAAAGGAAGGTTATAAAAATCATGCTGGAAGCCCTTTAACCATACAGGCTTGGGAAAATAGTTTTCTGCTACTCAGCAGAAGGGGACTTACAGACAATGAAACCAAAAAGGTTTCGTTTTTATTGTGTCTTTTTGCTTCCAACTGCTAGGATCACCTTCATGGCTGTAAAAGCTGAGATGCCACAAGAAATGGAAACAATTTTTTTTTTCTACAGAAGGGGGGCTTAAACTGAAGCAGGAGACTTCCAGTTTGGATTTTAGAGATTGCAAAGGAACCTATTAAATCAGCCATGTTGCAGATTTGTAAAAATATTGGGCAATGACCCTGAAGTTAAGGCATAGCTTATTCTTTATCAGGAAGATTGACTACAGGCTTGTTTCCTAAAATTTTTAATTCTACATGGAAACAGATGAACTAACACTTGTAGACAAATTTCTCAAGCTCTGCTGTAATTCAGTTTACAATCCGTATATCATTTTAGTCTAAGGCAGGTCAATCAATATGTCTCCATGCTTGTCTGTCACTAATTTTGCAAAGATCTGAATTGCAGTTTAAATATAAAACTTACAGAAACTCTTAAGATATTTATTCACAGAGTTCATCTGTGCCTCTCTACAGACCATATTTAGTCATCCATAAATCTATCAGATTTTTAGCTTTCAAAATCAAATGAAGTCTGGAAGTAAGTAAATACAGAGAAGGCACTGAAGTCTGCAATAAACACAGAGATTCAAAATAATACATGAGGGAGATTTTTGTCGGGAAGGCACTGCTTTTGTACTTGCATGCACATCTCTGTTTTTGCATATGTATATGTGTGCATGCAAAAAATGTCCAGATGGGCAAAATAACAAGCTATTGAATTAAATTATGCTTTATATAAATTATGTAGTAATGGATTTAAAATTTAAAAATTCATCCATATTGAGGTCTCTACATTTCCCATCTATACTCAACATCAGCTATCATTTATCAGGAATTCTTATGGCTAAAAGGTGTAACATTAATGAATGAGATGTCGAAGGAAAAGTTTGAGTGGCCTATTGATACAAGGTTAGTTACACTAAGAACTGAAAGATGAGGAGCTATACAGCCCTAGTTGTAACTGTGTTGGTCTATCTAAATTGTTGTAGCTGGTTTCCTTGCAAGGACTGGGAAACATAAGTTAGCTCTCTCTCAGAAAGGAGTTGAGCTGCTGAAAGGACAAGGTGCTATTCTTCTGACATTTATTTGCTAAATCGTTACCTGTACTAGAAGGGAACAAGTTAAACAACCAACAAAACGGGGCTAGCTTTGAAGTGGAGCAAGACCACCATTTCCCCACCAGTGGAAAAACTGAGAAGTAAAAAGTACTAAAGGATGTGTTGTCAAGAGTGGTAGAGGAAGACAGGCTACAATTAACCAAGATGGAACATGTCCAAGACAGAGGCCCAGCAAACTCAAGTGGTCACAGACACTAAGTGCCACTCCATGCTCACAGGAGCCCCACCCAAAGCAAATCTTTGTCAGGGCCAAATGACAGTCACAGTTTCCTGTAGCAGTTGATGTGTCTCAGTCATCAGCTAACCCTGGTTGAGACCCAGCTGCTTCATCATACATAAGATCCGGTGAGACTGGAAGGTTACTGCTGCAAGCCATTTTGAAGTGCTTATCAGGAAAATGCAAAGTGACTGAATGGCTATAGCCTGGGGGGAGCAGGGCTATTAATAGAGCCTCTGCCAACTGATAACAGAGATAGGAAGAATCTTAAACAAGTAGACAGAAGAATTGTTCTGAAGCAAAAGGAAAACATTTCTAAGAATGAGGGAAAGAATTCACCACAATGAATTAAACTGAATCCTAGGAATATCTGTCTCAACAACCAGGTCTAAATTTTGGAAAGCAACCAGGCCTTTGCTTAAACAACTCAAGTAAGATGAACTGGCCATATGCTTCAAGGTGCTAACTTCTAATGGTTACTAAAATGGGTATAAATGATGGATGTTCTCCATGCACTAATACCTAATTCTCTGAAAAACCATTTTCACACTTGAAGTCAATATGGTGAGGTTACTCCCTCCAGTTGGCTATTGATCTTCATAAATACATTTGTGCTGTGCCCTGACTATGGCAGAGTAGCTACTAAAAGGACACCTAGTGGTAAATAAATGAGTGTGCCCAGAAACCGCTGGTACTCTTGAAGGTGTGCCATTGTAATTGGCATGGAATTGCTGACCTGTTATGGGTTGAATATGCAATGTCACATATGAACTTAACGTGTCAACTACTCATCTGTTTTTGAAAGTGGCAAGCAATATTCTTAAAAGCATGTTTTAAAAACGTGAAATTTAAGCTTAACTTCCTCAAAACTCAGAGAATAGCTTTTTAAAATAAAAGATGCATAGTACTGTCTGTCGCACACTACAAAATTGGATGTACTGAATCTCCACTGCATCCACTTTAGGAATATTGGATAGCTGAACAGAACTCATCACAGATATGTTTTGCTTGATATTCAAGCCAAATTTCATCTTAGGCGTCATCGTTCCTTGGTTCCTCCATTGTGCCACTCTAAAATATCCTGAGCAATTCCTTCCCTTCTCGTCTTTTCCTCCTACGAAGGCAAACAGCTGGAGAATATAAATTGAGCTAGCTTTAGTTTTTTGGGGATTGTTTGTTTTGTTTGTTTGCAGATTTTTTTTTCCTTTTGCCCATGCAATTTTATAGTCACTTCTTGCCTGTGTTTATTCCCAACCCTTTAATATGTACTAATGCCCTTGTGACCAGGAGATGCCCACAACAGAAAGCTCTATTCCAGATGGAGTCATGCTGGTCTCATACAGAGAGGGATTATAACCTTCCTGTGTAGTGACATGCTGCCTCTGGGCAAACAGACCAAAATCCACACTTAGCTTTCTTGTTTATGTCAACATACCGTATTAAAGGCATGGAACAACTTGCTGACCACTGTCCCTCTTCGACTATTGTTTTTATGTTCTCTTTTCCAGGTTTGTCTTTTCTATTGAACACCAGTTTCTTTGGATTAATTTTCCCTGAGTGAATTAGTACAGATTTGCTAAGCCATTTTTCCAGATACATTTTTTTATCCAATTTTGTAACATCTCTGTATGCCACTGGTCTGTTCTCTGTCCTCAGAATGTTTATAAGCTCCCAATTTAGTGCTATCCTTTGATTTAAAAAGCCACAAACAATCCATTTCTGCTCTTCTATCCTCTTTCATCACAACAAAAATTGAAATGCTGGGATGAATATGTTTGTTTGCTTTTTTAGGTGACTTGCTACCAAGGTTTTTGCTCAAAAAAAACCTCAAACAAACAGAATCTGCCTTTTTTCTTCATAATTACAAGTAAGTAGATCGTGATGTTCATGAGGGATGTGGCAGATTCTGCCCTTACCCAAACATTTGCAACCATTCCTCATGCAGCTCAGTTTCCACAGCCCACCTCTCCTTCACTCCACCCTTCTGAAGCTCAGCCTGCTCTCTTGTCTTAAAATGGCATGTAGTTTCCTTCCTTTACTATAAACAATGCTTTCTGTAACCTTAGTTTCATGATGTAAACATTTAAAAATAAGAATGAAGGGAACACAAACTATGTGTTCAATTAGGTAATTTGGGGATTAAATTAAAAGAAGTCTCTCAAAACATGGAACACGGAACATTTCGACATAATGCAGCCTGGCTTTGCTCATTCTCCTTTTATCTCATCCCTTTAAGAAAAGGAGACAATGGATCTTAGAAACTCTGGCAGAAGAGTAGTAAAGGCAGCTGAAGAGATATTATTGCTTGTGAATGCAAGAGAAAAAAAAGTCAGGTTTAGAGGAAGAGGCCATAGCACTCAGGTAGGCGTTTAAAGTGGAAGAGAGGCACTCTGTAAACTGCAGGATTCTGGAGGCTGGGCAACTGCCTGCCACAGCTGACATGGGAGGCTCCTGCTATCAGTGGTATCACCCTGTGTAATCCCATGTCAGACTCATAAAATGCCCTGCAGCCTGCAACAGGCTCTTCAGGATGGCATTTCTTTTATACTAAAATGCATTTTAACAGCAAGAAGGCAACCAACTGATATGATTCTTTGGTTAAGCCCAAAAAAAAAAAATATATAGGCACACAATGTGCAATGTGCATCATAAGGAGTAGTAACAGGAAGAAATAATAAAGAGTAATAAAGGAAAAATAATGTCCATTAAAGTACTTCTGTTTATCTCTGCAAACTCTCCACCTATAAGTTTTGGTCAACTATACTCCTTCATACACAGGACTTTTTTCCTTTTTTTTGAAAACAACTCCAGAGACAATTTCCACAACTGAATCACTAATCTAGATTTTGCTCTTGTGAGCTCCTCAGCAACAGAAGAAACTCAAAATATCTTTAAATTTGGAAGAATTCTTTTTATGTGCATCTGAAAACACACATTTGGCTTTCACTATGTGGTGTGCCAGACAACTATGCAAATGGAATGTAGCCTAGCACAGCTTCATTCAGCACTTTAAATTTTGAATCTCTCATCCTGAAAGACAGTGATCATTTTGGCTTTTCAGGTGAACCCATTTCCTCCTATAGGCATACAGCAAACATAGGTAATACAGTAGTTGGTTGACTTTCACATCATACTTAAACAGGCATTTTGAACTTTCAAAATAACAGCTTCAAATAGACAATTCAAACTGTAACATTTGCCCCAAACTTCTTTCCCTGATTAGTGATTTTACAGTTGTGTTTTCCCATTTTCTAAAGCCTGCTGATCAAAGATGGGTATTATCCCACTATTTGGTGAAAAACACACAAGCTACATAAGAGGAAATGAACGATATTTCCATGCAACATTCGATGCACAAAATAAGTTCAATAATATATTTTTTTCCCCCTGCCTTTATCAATACAGTGCTATTTGTTACTTTCACTCAGGATTAGTACAAAACATCAATAAATGAGAGGGATACTTCTAATGTAATGCTGGGATCTTCAGGAAACCTACCTTGAAAGAAGCTTTTGACTCGGAGATAGCTGACACTAAGGCGCAAGACGGAAAGTTTGTCCAGCTTCGATACGATGTCAGGTGGAAAAGGAAGGAGGCTGGCCAGGTGGTCTAGTTCCGCATTCAGACGGTCTCTGTGTCTCTTAGAAGGATTTGATTTTTCATTCCCAACTGCAGGCCTTCTGTGGAGGAGAACACATTTTCAATTACCTGTTTTACTTTCCAGAGACTGAGATGCTTTATGCAATTAATTGATAATACTGACATATGACAGGAATACTTCACTTAGCTTCTATGAAAATCTTTGAAGTCTCTGCCCTCTGACAAAAAGAGATTTACTATTCTGCATTTGCCATGGTGCAAAGACATAGGCTTTGTCTTCTCTTTTCATATCAGGCAAAAAATGAAGAACTGGTATCTCTTACTCAGGACCTCTCACTCTAGGGAAGTGGGCACTATCTTCATGTTCTAGTCAATATCAAAAAAAAAACAATTTCTCATCTTTGTTGTACAAATGAGGGGCAGAACAGCAGGGGAAAATTACCGTGACTAATGCACAAACCCATTCAACACCCACTGTGTTCATTCAAAGCATCTTAGTTCCCTCCATTTAATGACTCAAAGTTAACCTATGGGTCCTGTCCTCAAGCTCAAAACTCTTGTGTACATTCTCATTTTTACCTTCCTACATGAGTAATAAGAAAGATAAGAATTTAGTTTCTTAAGAAGATTGATATTCCTCACAAAACATAGAGATTAAAGTTACTCAGCTTTCTAGGCCAAGCAAGTCCATCCCCATTTTGTGTTCCTCTTATGTAATAGACAGTATTAGAGAATCTAGAATAGCTGTGAAAACTCATTAAGATTAAATACAACCCAAGTGAGGAACCTCAAGTTCGAAATGTCCATAATATTCCCAGAGAACATGTAAGATGTTCTCAAGAGGAGTAAAGAAAAAGCTGCTGCTTTTGCACACAGAAATGGGGACCTTATTTCCAGAGTGACAGTGAGGGGTGCTCAGTGCTGGAGCACAAGCTTGTCCATTAAGCAAGAAGACCTGTGTGGGAGGTTGGGAAGGTGGTTCCTTTCAGTGGCAGCTATTGCTGGACCCAGCACTAGCCAAGTGCATTATTTAGGTATGAGCTATGGGACACTGGAGCCATAAACTACATGGATACTCCAGAATGGGAAACAGCAAGTAAAAAAAACTATGGTTGTGCCAACAGTTTCTATTTTCACTTCACTGAATCCAAGGATCATAATCTTAAGAAGGTAGCTGACTTCCAGTGGACAATGAGAGTAAAAAATAATTTCTTGTCACACTTTACTACTGTGTTTTCATGCTACACACATTTACTGCATTTTTCAATCATAAGTTTAATTTTTGAGCATTAGCATTTCACAAGGTGGTTAAGGTGTTAAATTACAGCAGTATTAATTTGTCATTGCAGTTGTAATTTTAAATAATTGTGTTTAGGAATTAGCACAAATAAAAGCTCAATTTTTTGAAGAGCAGTTTTGTACAGCAGTGTGACTGCTGCTAACTGAAAACCTCTCAAAGCAAATCAGATATGAAAAATTCATTTCTACTACTTTTGAGAACCTCACTTCTAGAGAACAGCATCAGTGGACAGAATGGACAGAAAAAAATTGAGTTAGAAATAACATTTTTTTTTATTTCACTGAAAATACATAATTTCTGCTATTTAATTCAAAATTCCCAATACTGATATGTGGTTCTTCAATAACATAATGAGTTACTTCCAAAGACATGGAGAAGATTTTGCTGATTGGGATCAATGAACAACTTTCCTATATTACAGAGAAGAAATATGAGAACAAATAATGCAATCAGCAAAGAAGGAATAGTGTTTTTTACTTTTTCTGAGTTAACTATTTTTTGCAGTAAACCTTGAGGCTCAGCCATCCTATGACAGCAAAAGGATGTCTGATCTATGGAGGGCAGTAATTTTGTGGGAACACAGCCTACAGCTGAGCAGAAGCTAAAGAACATAAGCTTTTGCTAATCAGTCTTTACATCTGACAAACCAGCTGAAGCAGGGAAGCAATGTAGGACAGAAGAAATTAATTCCAATAAAGAAAATTAAGCTGATGAGTTCAAGAGGTAAAAATTGTCAAGAGTAACATGAAATAGAAATAAAAGTTGTTCAAGCCTATTTACCACATAAAATAGTACTGCTCTATGCCAGAGAAGAATGGTTTGAAGCAATTAGGTGGTCTGCCTTTGTATTGAGTGCAAGGAATAATTTTCAGAAGATGGCAGGGAGTGGTGTAAAAAGACTATGGGAGAAAGTTCAGGACAAAGTCTTCCTGAAAACTCAAGGAATTGATTCAGTAAGGGAGTGAATCCAAACAAACAGGGGTTAGATGTAAATGGTAATAAGGTGCCAAGTGGATGTGATTTTAAACAATGTGAGTTCCATGGAAAGGCCCAGTTAGCTAGTCATAAACTGAAAGGCCCAGGCAGGGAAAATCTTCAGTGGGCTGCTTTGAGCCAGATGAAAATTCTAGCCTTTATTTTGAGCTGAAAGTAGATGATGCTTGTTGTGCTCATGTTAAACTCAGGATTGTCAAACTGTAAATGGAGACATAGGAGTCACTCAATGATCCCTCATTTACACTGCTTTAGCATACAACACTGCTATAGTAAAGGAGTAGAAATAATTAAAGCAATAAATCTGTTTTTTCTCTCTTCACGTTGTTAAACTTCCCAGTAGTAACAAGTCCTTGTACCTGTGCAGGACCCACGTTAGCACTCCCTGTGCAGTGGGAGCTGTGTGGGAGCTGGTGGGGAGAACATTTTCTGTTCTGGTGGTATACAAGGCATTGAGCCACTTTCTCATCAGTGATTCAGTGTGCCCCTGACACACAGACTGCCACTAGTGTAAACCAGTTTGGTGAGCTCGCAGAGGAATTTCCTGCAACTACAGCTCTGTCTGCTGTTCCCTACCCTCTGCAGAGCCCTACCCTGTTAATGAAAACTTTGCTCTGAATAAATTTTACAAGTATGCCACAGTGTTAAACCAGCAGAAGATCTGAGCTGAGAAAGGTCTAATCATTTACCATGACAGCAAGCTTTCAGTAAGAAGGGAACAGATGAAGGGAAGGGAAGGGAAGGGAAGGGAAGGGAAGGGAAGGGAAGAGAGATCATGAGATGAAACAGATAGGCTGAGAGCAAAGTAACAACAGGTGATTGTCATGAGTGTACTGACCAGCACCCTCAGCCACTGAGCTGTGCTTGGACATTGTATAGGAATCCTGGCAGAGATGATCTCCAGTGGCAGCCAGTGTGGCTCTTTACCATCTCCTATGGACCAAAAGGACAGAATGAGAGAAAGCTGCTTGAAGGAAAGGCAGCCCTTTGCCACCTTCTTTGTCTCTTCTGCAGCTTCACAGCAAGGCAAGGGGAAAGCAGAACTAATGGTGAAGAAGACATGACACCAGCAGAGCAGATGAGAGGTGGGATAGTGTGGTACCAAGTAAGAGGAAGGGCTGTGCCACAAAGGGCCTTAAAACGAGAACTAGGAAGCAGGAGAGAGCTGCACCTGCCAAGGTCTCTGTTTACCCTGGCACTGGCACAGTTCTGGCTGAAGTGGTCAGTCTGGAGCAGTTATAGACATACTCAGAGCTAGGGCAGGTGTAGTTGCCTTTAAAGAGCTGTAAAATGTTACAAGAAATGTTTTGTAGAGGGAGCGGGTTTTATAAGATGCCTGGGTTTGAGACAAAGAAGTGGCTGAAGTTCTCAAATGGTAACTGTCCTGAAGCATTGCCTTAGCACTTTTAAGTATTCATTTCAACACAGTGATTTTAGCTTGAGGTTAAAGACAAGATCTCTTTAATTTCCAGATGCTTGAATGAACAGTAAAAAGTTAGATTTCCACAGGAAATAAACACTTGGTAGAAAATGTTTCCTTTAGTCAGCATGCCGGCCGCCTGGCTGAAAAGCATATCTGATGGAAAATTTTCCGTCTGTCTGAGCTCCAGGTGTTTGAACTGTGTCCATAAACGCCAAAATTCTTTAGTGTAGATGACATTTAATGGGGCCTGTTTGGAAGGTTTTGGGCACAAAAGGAAAACAGCTATGGTTTTGTAATTTTTCTGCATGTATAAAAGTAGAACCTGAACCTCATATGTTATCTGAAGAATGGCAACCTAATGAAGATAGTCTCTGCTAGTTCTGTCTAGAAAGAAAGAGTGAAACATAGTAGCTGCTCCCAGTAAAATTTCCCACACATTCTTCCCAATCTTGGTCTCTCCCATGGAGCTTTTTTATACATTTTCATCACTGTTTTGTAAAACCACCTCAGAATAGAATTCCTGTGCCTGAAAAATATTCATGAAAATAATGAACAATATAATTCTGTGACATCCTGGATTAAAAGCAGCTGCAGGATCACCACCCGGTCTGATCATGCAAAGATTATGTACAGTCAGAGAGTTGGCTTCTTGGGATGCATGAGTATGGGGAGATATAAATGTCCCAGTTGTTCTGCAGAGGGGAAAGCTGCACCTCTGTCCTTTAAATTCTGATCTTCAAAAGCACTAATCCATTAATCCCTATTGAAATCCAAGTATCCTCCTCACACTGAGGCATCTCAGCTCACTTATCCTTTTGTTAAAAGAAAGGTAAATTCTAGAGATT
This sequence comes from Dicaeum eximium, assembly GCA_013396995.1. NCBI lineage: Eukaryota > Metazoa > Chordata > Aves > Passeriformes > Dicaeidae > Dicaeum > Dicaeum eximium. The sequence continues at coordinate 413,238 of VWZP01006390.1, forward strand.
ATTTACATTAAAAAGAGAGGGCTGGCCAAAGAATACCCATCAACTTTATTTCTGTGAAAAATCAGGTTTTACAACTGAACAAATACTCCTCCCAGAACAGGTGTCAGTATCTACCTTGAGTCATTAGCAGAAAGGTAGGGGAGAAAGTACAACAGGGCTGTGGAGGTGAAAATGCTGTGCTGTCAAAGAGGAGAAAAAAGCTGTAACAAAGACGGTACAACATGGATTAAAATAATGGTTAAATGTGCTGCTCAATTAATAGGCTTTGTGTACCCTTCTAAATTCAAGATAAATTTTTCAAGGCAGCATAGCAGTAATCTGGGAGTCCTGAAATGTCAGTAAGAGCAGTAGGACTGAAAGACACAGACTGGGAAAGGAGCTCTGTCAGCCAGTCAGGCTGGGACATTCAGAGCCTCTTTAGAGGAAGGTCCCCGAGTGAGGGAATAAGCACAGGAAAAGCTTACCAGAGACCAAGCCCACAAACAGATAAGGTTTGAGGAAGAGACCAGTGTTGCTAGGAACTGAGAAATCATCCTCAGCAAGTGATAAGTAACTAACCACAGAAAACTGAGTGCTGTCTCCAGTGTGGGACTTCGGTATTCTAAGAACCCAAACAGTTCCCTTTGTTTTAACCCATGTTTCTTAATCAAAATTGTCCATGTCCTGCCTTGATAAGTTCATGCTCAGGTACCTGCACTGCAACATCATAGAAAAGCTATTTTCAAGGCAGCATTACCTGCAGTGGTTCCCAAGATGGAAACTTGGTTGTGTAAAGTAAGTGAGAATTTGCTTCTGAGAGTACTAAAGCCAGAACTTCAAAAAAGGCTAATGAGGTAATTTCCGTGATTTCTTAGCAGGTACTTTTCCTAGCCATTGCATTTATCTAGAAGTCATCTTTGAGAGGAGTTCTAGCTAGCATGTAAACTCCAAACATAAGCTTAATGTTTCTCAAAGCAAGTCTCCTTCCTTTCTCACAAAAGTAATGATCCATAAACTGTTCTGCATAGAGGCAATTTAATGTACTGGAAATGTTGCATCCCTCTTGCAAGTGTTATAAAATCAAATATCCACATCCATACTGAAATAGTAGTGCAGAAATCTTACATATATTTTGAATTCAACGCTCAGGATTTTTGCAGGAAGAATAATTTGCTTATGCCATTATCTCTGTCTACTGAAATGTGATACATTTTTAACTAAAAGAAACAATTTTTTAAGTGGGAACAAGTGGTTCATGAGCAAATACTGCCCAAAATCCAAACAATATCAACAGATGTCATTAAAACATTCAGAGAAACTCCCCTTTAACTTCAGACCAATACGTACAATTTTAAGCCAAGTGGGTTATTTTTAGAAGTTCTGAGCCAATGAAAATAGGGAAATCTATTTTAGTTACCTTCTCATCCTTAAATTGTGTGTGAAGGCCACCAGTGCCAGTTCATAATTTTAAAACAGCAAAAATGTGTGTTTCATAATCATATAATCAAGTCTAACACAGAAAATGTGGGATAATTACATTAAAAAGCTTTATTTCACAGATCAGCATCTGGAACTCATTTACATTTGAAGGGATAGCAACCTTGTTTTTCCCCCTCCCATTTCAAGTATCTTCTAGTAACAAATTTCATTTCTTCCTTTCCTGCTTTGCCTTCGCATATACAATTCCTCTCTCCCATTTTTCTCCTAATGAAAGTGATCCTATAGCAAACAGAAGTCTGAAAATTTTGTGTTCTGTATGCAAAAAGTGACTCACCAGTCTGCTCTCTCAGTTGGCTGAACTGACCCACTTTCCCAGCTCGCACATGTTGGACTTAGCAATGCCTCAAGCAAGGCTAAGCCCAGGAAAGGGGAAGGGGGGAGTGCAATGCCAGTGCTCTGGTGCTACTCAATACATGGCTTCTCTAAAAGCTCCTTGAACAGGTGGCAGGGAGCACGGAAGCACGAAGGTGGCAGCCACCCCTCCAACCCACTGCCCAGCTGACACTTAGTCCACTAGTGTGCTCTGCCTACGAAAGGGCACTGTCCCCTCTCTGCTCTCCATGGCAGCACCATGGTACCCACCACAACCACCACTGGCCTTCTCCTGGCATGCCTAGAGATGGGCAAGGATGGTTTGACCCAGGCTTGGCATCCTTTCTGGAGACATCTTATCCATGTGAAGAGCCAGCCTCCCAACCTGGGGTTTCTCATTGCAGAGGAGATTAGGGCTCTCCTGTGTCAGTGGACCATAGGAGGAAGGGAACCCTTCTTCTACCTCATTTCTAGCCCCTATGTTTGGAGGGAAATGCCTGCTGATGAATATGATACTTAACTGTTTTTGAATGGGTTTCCTCCTTTTCCTCCCAGCATACAGGCATTCCCCCGGAGGAATCATGGCTTGGACACTGAAAAACAAAAGGAATAGGTTTCTTAGTCCGCAGGTTTCTGTGTTTCAGACTGCTGTACAAAATGACAGCGCTGAGAAAGTTCCACCGAGGAAAATGTTTGTTCCTTGAGTGTGACATTCAGCAACACTAAAAAGCATGGTGGCATTAGTTAAGATAGAAGCTTACGGCTTATTCCAATTTCCTACCCTAATATTATTAGAATATTGATGTTTATGTTCAATTTTCATTTTTTCCAATTAAGTATGCTACTCATGATATAAAATGGTTATAAAATGCATCCTGTTTACTGGATATCCAGTTGTTTTTTTCCCTTCCCAGCTCATTTCTAAATTCAGCTAAACAAATAAGAATGAATAATACCACCCGTCACCTGCAGGGAGGATTTCACAGCTTTTAAAATACACAGGAATATTATCTCCATTACTGACATTGTGACTTGCAGGTTGTAATTATTCAAATCAGCATTTCTGCAGATCCTCAAGTCCTCCCTTTTAAAGGCTGGAAATATAGCTGTCAGCAGCTCAAGATGTGACACACAGTTCTGTAGTTAGCATTAGGACACAATGCAGTGCTGGCTGAGGTGATGATGTTCACACAAAAGTTGGTCTTATTGATTTATTTGAGTATGTTAGCCTTAGAGACGTTGCAGGATGGGGAAAAGTCTTTGGATTCTGTCTGTTTAAATCTTTTGGAGATTAGTTGAATATCAAAGTCTCTTGATTTTCTGTCTGAAAGAATATTTTAGTCACATTGAGTGCTGTTCAAAAGTGGGTGCATGCTGCCAGAAAGGTTAGTATAGCTCAAGAGTAATTGCTGCTTTGTGTTAGATATAAAATTAAAGGGAACTTATATGTCACTGAATCAAATCCCATGCTGGTGAGCGTGTGTCAAGAAAAGCAAATCATAAACTTGCTGAGCTTAATTTAAAAACCATTTAGAGGGGCTTTTTTTTTTTATTGAAAGACAGCTTTCTGATAACTAGAAACCTTCTGCCTTCCAGCTTAAATTTGTTCATGGTCATTTTATGCCCATTTGTTCTTCTGCCAACATTGTCTTTTAGTTTAAATAGCTCTTCCTCCTCCATTGTGTTTACTCATTGGCATATTTTTAAATATCAGTCATATCTTCAGTCAGCCTTCATTTTTCTATTCTGGGACAACCCAAACTCTTTTATTTCCCTCTCATGTTACAAACTGTTTTTTCTTCCTATCATTTTGGGAGAACAGAGTTGAGCCCAGTTTATTAAGCAAAATCTAAAATGTATTTCATACATGCAAGCATGGCATCCTTTGCTAAATTGAGATATCTTAGGTCTACTGTGTCTCCCTCATCTGGAAAATCAGTTATTGTGTCAACAGAGAGCTATCAGGTTGCTTTGTCAAAATTATTTAAATCTACATTCCATTTTTACTCCAACTAACTACAGCTGTTATTTGTTCTTTCCTTCTGAGAATTCATTCTGAAATTATGCATAATGTAGAGATCAAACTAATTGCCTTTTCCCAAATGCAGGTTATGGTGGAAACAGCAGTCATTCTCCAGTTGGTGCAGTGTCAGGCATTAAGTTCATCCAGAAGCAGAGCCATATTTTTTACTATTTCTGGATTGATTTCTGTGATGTCAGATGGGTGAACTGCCTGTCCAAAGTTGATGAGGGATATGATACCGTGCAATAAGCATTGCTGCAGGTTAAGATTATTCCACAGCCTTTGCTTAGACAAAGCCTTCTTGCCACCTTCAATTGGAAGCTAAAATGGTGTGGAGATGCCAAAAGAACTGCAGTTTCTTCTGAGACCTTCCATTAAAATGTATTTTCTTTGTATTTGTGGTGGATTGACACTGTCTGGATACAAGACACCCACCAAACCCACTCTACCACTCCCTTCCTCAGCAAGACAAGGGAGAGAAAATATAACAAAAGGCTCATGGGTCGAGAGAAAGAAAGGGAGAGCTCACTCACCACTTACTCTCACTGACTAAGACTGATCTTGGGGAAATTAGTTTAATTTATTACCAAACAAATCAGAGCAGGGTAATGAGAAATAAACCCAAATCTCAAAAATACCTTCCCCACACCCCTCCTTTCTTCCAAGGCTCAACTTCACTGCATTTTCTCTACCTCCTCCCCCTGCAGCAGCACAAGGGGATGGGTAATGGAGGCTGTGGTCAGTTCACCACACTCTCTCTGCCACTCCTTCCCCCTCAGTGGGAGGACTCCCCACACTCTCTCACGAACTTCTCTAACACAAGTCCTTCCCACGGGCTGCAGTTCTTCACAAACTGCCCCACAACGGTCCCTCCCACAGGCTCCAGTCCCTCAGGAACAGCCTGCTCCAGCATGGCTGCTCCTATAAATGCATTATCCCAAAGGTGCTGCCATCGTTGCTGATGGGCTCAGCCCCGGCCAGCAGCTGGTCTGTCATGGACCTACTGGACACAGGGGAAGCTTCCAGCAGCTTCTCACAGAAGCCACCCCTGTAGACACCCACTACCAAATCCTTGCCATGCAAACCTAATACAATATTGTAATACTTTCATGTTTTGAGTCTTTCCTGTCCATAATATGAATCTATGACTCATAGTTCATGTTTCAAAACAGTGTCACATGCTAGACTTCTCTTCTCTTGCCTTCATGAGCAAAGTTAGAAGGAGGAGAGGGCTAGAACAGCACAATTCAACTGAAAACTGAAAGTTAAGAGTTTGATTGAACTCTTAACTTGAACTTTGATCATTTCCCAAAAGGGTGATTTAGTTTTAAAACACATTCTGGATCAGTTGATTAATATGTGACAGCAAATAAAAATAACTAAAAATACCTCAGTATTCAAACTGAAAACCAGGAAATAAATAGCAAACAGTATGAGCTAGAATTTATGGAGTGCAAAATGCTAGTTAGGAAAGATAAAGGCCCAAAGGAAAATTCACAAATCTCAGTGCTAAAGACAAAAGATAGTGTGCCATTTAGAAGAATATTATGAAGAAAATAATTCTAAAATTCTATATGGTTCTAATTAGATGGAAATGGCTTTATGTTAGAACTGCATAAAAGGTGAGAGTGCTCAACAGTTTTATTTCTAGTCTCTGAAAAGAAGGAGAATCATGCACTCCCATCAAACAAGAATTAGCCATGCGCTCTTCAGGCTTTCTACAGGAACTTCCTACAGAATTAGAACAAAGGGTTACCACAGCTATGTGGTGTGAAGCACTGCCCCAGCAACAGCACACCAATGTCCTAGATATGCATACAACCAAGAGGTGCTTCTGCCGCTACCACTAATGCCAGCAGTGGCATATGCTTAAAATGAGTCTAAGAATGTATGGACAGGAATAAAGACAGAGTCAGAAGGTTCATGGCTATTGGTCCTAAAAATATGTCTGAAAACAGCACTTGACTTTGTTGAGCTGCACAGATCCATAAATCATGAAAACATCTATTTTAAAAACTGGAGAAGAGCATGTATTCACAGTCCTACCTGGACTGTGTTTTCTTCTGATCACCTGTGAGCTCTTCTCTCCACCCCTAGGACAGAACAGCCCATCACCACCACTGAAGGAGGCTGGAGGCTCCTTCCCCTGCCATCCCACCCATCTCATGTGGATGAGAAACAGGAAGAACTTGGGTGGGCAGCACTCAGCTGCTCAGAACAGTTGTGCCCTTGCTTTCTCCCTATAGCACTTGAGAGCCCTCACATTCTCTCCCCGTGTTTGAGGTAGGATGAAAATGGACCCAAAGAAGTGAACTTCCAACACTCCAGCAGAAGGAAAGGGGGCTTACAAGCTTGAGGAGCTTCAGGAGGAGGAGAGCTGGGACTGAAAGGATCAGAATTGCTAGGAAAGGGTATATGTGGACCATAATAATTTGCTTCTGTCAGATGCTTGTAATCACTACTGACATTAAGTCACAGTGGATCTCTGAACACTGGTGAACACTGAAGGACTGAAAGACAGCTGCTATATGATAATATTCAGAGAAGGGAAACATAATGATCCAGATATCCACTGGATGGCAAGACTGACATCCACCCCAAGCAAAATACCAGAAAAGCTAATATGAAAGATGAATCACATCCCTTAGCAGAACTCTATGGAATATCATGCTCTTTGGAGTGAAACTAGCTCACTGAGAAGTTATCACCTCTAGCTGACAGAGGAGTTCACTTGCATTAGTTGGTAACTTAAGTTAGCAGCACAACGTGGAGCTTTTAAAAAGCCCCAACAAAGCATTACAGTGCAGAGTTTCCACAAGTAAATAATCTGTCAAGTGACAGAATAAAAAGAAAAGTAGTCATAGAGAAGGCACCGCTAAATAGAAAAAGTTTTATAAAGACCTTACAGACATCAAGGTTCAATACAAACTCATTGGCAATAATACTTACAAAGTTATAAAAATTTAGAAGATTGATAAATAATGCTGAAGACACAGTGAAACAGAGCAACCTGGAGTGCCCAGTGGGCTGTTTCTCTTTATTGACAATGTATTTTAATAGAGCCAAATGCAAACACAAACACAAATCCATCTCAGAATAGGGAATGCATGTCATTGATACTGAATAGGGACTGCATCCTGTAATGTGAGTGATTCTTGAAAGGAATTAGGGATCAAAGTGAAAAATTAATACAATCCACAGTTGGAGCTGCCAGGGAGGAGCTGCTGCAAAGGCAGCTAATACAGATGCTAACCTAAGTGAAGTGGTTTTACATCTGTTTAAAGATATGATAAGACTGGAACAATGTGTACAGTTCACAAATAAGTGTTTTTCAAGTAATGTTAGAAACTGGTAAGAGTGAGGAAAGAAGCTAAAATAAATACTTGCAGGCTGAAGAAATGTCTTTGCACAGAAAAAAGATTTAGGTGACTTAAGTAAAGTGAAGTACATCCAGGGGAAGATATGAGTACTGAATTATTTTAATCTGAAACACAGCAAGTACTTAGAAAGTGAAGATGAAGCAGTTACATCCAAATAAGAAATAAGGCACTAATCTGTAATATTATGAGCATTTAAACAGTGGAACAAGGTACAAAGGATTTAATGGATCCTGTTGTCTTGAAACCACTGTTAGATGCCTATTTGTAATATGCATTTTACCCTAACAGAAGTTATACTTAAATTAAATAGAAACAGTTGAGTTGAACACAGGCATAATCAGGAAAAAAAAAATCTTTGGTAGCTATAGGAGGTCAGATTACATTATCCAATGATCTCTCCTTTCACTAAATTTTATGAATCATTTCCTGCCTGAATGTAATCACATACCATGCATTCAATGCCTAAACTACAAGAGAGGGCCAGACCACAGCTTCAAAGTGGCACAGTTACCAAAGAGGCAGCCTGGGAGTGAGAAGGTTGTGTGTGTGCTCATCCCACCATGCCACAGCACCGTGGTGCAGTTTCACCAGCAAAGCAACAAGGGGATGTGGCTGGAGAATGGCTTGGCTTTTCTCAGGATTGTGTGTTTCCACCTTGGCAGGATCAACTCTGGAAAAAGGCTTCCAGTCACGATGGCTCATCAACAGGACAGAAATCTACCTGCCTGCTCTCACTAAATTAATTGGGATTAGCACATTTGTGCCAAGTTTTCTGATTCTAATGAATGGTCATGTCTTAGGAGAAAATATTGTAACAGTTTTGGATATATCCTTGTAAATAGCATGTTTCTAGCTGAAGCAGCCCCACTTAAAAAAATAACTGGAGCAAAGAATGAATAAGGGTTGTGAAACCGAGCCCCACAGTCAGAGTGCAGGAGCTCAAACTGTTTGGGTTATCATGAAGAACAGCAACAGAGAACTTCCGTACCATAAGTAACTACATTACATAGGAAACAAACATTTCGTGACAAGAAACAAACATTTCTAGCAAGATCCAATTTACTGAACTTGAGGCTAATTGAATCCAAATAACAATTAAATGACTATCAAAATAATTTACCAAGGCCTTTAGAGGATTCTCCATCACTGACCATTTTTTCATCAAAAACATTTTTCTTAACAAAACTAATGGACCTGTGTGGTAAGAATTTGTTGAAGGATGTCTGATGGTCCAGTTATACATGAGATTGAAGCAAGATCACAGTGGCTCTTTTGAGCCTTCTCTGCCTCAATTATCTCTCCAGTGAAAAAGCAGAAGGCTAATTCTCAAACGTGAAGAGTTGTTAGAAGACTAAAAAAATGTATTTAATGCATGATTTACAGAGGATGTTCTACAAGTACCAGGGATCATATGTTGTCTGACGAACACACATAAAATCTCTCTTTAATTTCCTTTGAAGAAAATGTGTACAAATTTGGCTATGTTTGGAGCTTCCAGGAAAAAATCCAGCTTGCGTGTGCTCAGGAGACTTGTTGTAGTCGGAGAGTTATCTACAGCTTCTGCCTGAGCTGAGCACACGTCATCCCTTCATTCCTCCTACAGGCATCTGCACTGTGCATATGCATCCCTGTGCCCTTCCCAGGCCTCCCCTCCCAGCAGCAAAGGCAGCACTAGACCTTCCCTCCTGCTGTCCCTCCCCATCCTGCTGCAACAAAGGATCCCAAGTATAAAGCACGGGAACAAGGAGTCAGCCATGGGAAGGACTGAAGTAGACTGGGACAAGGCAGGGAGGTAGAAGACAAGGCAGGTAGCAGAAGGCTTGCAGTCCTGACTCTCAGCACCCCTAGGACCTGCAGAGAGATGCTGTGCTCCGAAACACTCCAGAAAAGGACCATTCGGGAGCGCTGCGTTTGTATTATCATTAGGAATTCAAAGTAACCATGGAAAATTCGGGGGGTTTGCCAGAAATAAGGTGGCCAGCACCTCCCTACTGCAATCTCCCTTCCAGGTCTCTTGTGGGTTCCTTTGCCTTCACTGTCTGCCTTACGAGAAGCAGTCTGAGCACCAGGAGCCACACTCCTGCCCCACTTGGAGAGCTGAGGGAAGGGATCTGGGCTGTAGGAATTAAGGCTGCAGGATGCAAGGCACACCACTACAGCCTAGGACATCAGAGGCACCAGCCCTCCCTTCCTGGGAGCCTTGGTCTGTTCTAAAAGCCTTGAGCACTCGGTGCTGCAGCTGGAGACAGCCAGCACTGAGCTCTGAGTGAGTATGAACCAAAGGCTGCCTCTCCTGGAAAATCATCTCCTGAGTGCCTGGCACCAAGTAAATGAGAATAAGTATTTCAGGTTTATCACTTCTAGTAAGTCCATATGTCTCAGCACTATAATAAAGATTAATTCAGTGGTGGATTTGATGTATTTAAATACTAAAGTCACAATTATCACCAAACAGTCTGTGACAAAATTAATAGCACTTTTTTTGCACAGGATTTGAACAGTGCATAGTACAGAGCTGGGACTATGAGGTGAATTAGGATAATAGAAACAAAATATGCAAGTTCTATTTCAGTATGAGATTAAGCTTAGTGCCTGTCCACACAAGTGAGGAATTTAACTGCTGGACTTGATGTTCTTGGAGGTCTTTTTCAATCTAAGTGTTTTATGAATTTATGTTTACTCCTAAATTTCCTAATTTGCAAGAGCTTGACTTTAAAACAGAGCAGTCCTTCGCTACTGGATGGATATGTAGCTACACTCTTCTTCTTTAGCAGAACAATAATTTCAATCATTATTCTTCCTTCACAAACAAGTTCATCGGGGAACTGAATTGTCTCATCAGCCTTTCTTTCTTTTTATGTTTATATAAGAAAGCCTGAATTAAGTTCAAGGACACTTCTTTTGAGCTTTGAGGATGTAAATAAATAACTTCTTAAAAAAGCTTAGATGCAGTTTGGATGGGTTTTTTAAAGTGATGTTTGAAAAATACAGCTGTTTTTAGAACTTCTAACATGCACTCTGTCACTTGAGGAAGGATACACATGGTAGCACATACAGAAACACACCAAAAAAATTAATATTGGGCATATGTCTGGTACAATACTTTGTAGTTAGTAGAGTGGTGTCGCTTTCTACCAGGCTTGACTATACCACAGACCTTCTGAGGAAAATATAAGCTTGCCACAGCAGCTGGACTTTTCATAGGAAAACATGAACAGCAATGAAAAGTTTTTCTACAGCTGGGGCATTTAGGATATTGTCTGAACCATATAGATTATTTGATTACCAACAAGACAGTCAATCTTGCATTGCGATCTTTCCCTCAGTAGGTATTTTAGTGTAGCATGTTTCACTTTTAAACTCTCAGGAACACAGTATCTTTGAGATCTCTGCCCCTCTGTTCTGTTTGCTGGAACCTGACTAACAGGTCACAAGAAAAGCAGACGTTGTGAAAGGGTAAACGTCATTTCCATAGCAAATCTGACTAAAACCAACAGGATAGGTCAATGGAATATTTCTACCATGAATGAGTAGTGTAGCAAGGCTTCAGCTCAGCTGTCTTCTACCTATTCTAGGTTTAGGTTTTGGGAGCAGCTTTACGCTGGCAGCACAGAGCTCAGTACAGAGGACAACTCAAGCATGCTTGTTAACTGTATATATAATTTCTCAGACAGGTTCTGCCCAGATTTAGCTCTGTGCTGTCATGATAAGGCCTCTAGAGCTAATTAGTTATTCAAGTTTATGCAGTTAATTAGCTTGTCTTCAATTTTAAGCGAAGGATTAATGTCCTTAGATAAAAGAGAATAACAATATCCCTTTGAATTAATTGTGTCACGTTTTTCACAAGACACACGTGGCTGTGCAGTGACTGCCTTTTGGGTTGTTTTATCCTCATGCCCCACTCCCTGTTCCACCATAAGGTGGTATGTGCTCCAGCACCCACACACCACTGTGATGGGGTAAATGAGACATGTTACTGGGAGTCACAGAACTAGCCACAAATTGCAAATATATAATTAAGGACTGGTCCTCCAAACCCTCTTGTAAGTTCACTGGCATTCCTGGTGTTATTCTCCCAGTCTCTTGTGTTTTAATACCCTGCTTATCATTTCATCACACTTCAACTGTCTGAGGTTTGAAGTTCTCTTTTAAATACTAGAACAAGGATCTTTGATAAGACTACTTGTCCTCCTGCATCCATCCACAAGGCTAGACTAGAAGTGTGATTGCATTGAGTTTGTACGGCCAGGTTTTGGTAGCAGAGGGGCTACAGGAATGGCTTCTGTGAGAAGATGCTGGAAGCTTCCCCCATGTCCAACAGAGTAAATGCCAGGCTGCTCCAAGGTGGACCCAGCAGAGGCCAAGGCAAAGCCAATCAGAAATGGTAGTAGTGTCTCTGTGATAACATATTAAAGAAGAAAAAAAAGAAGGCATTGTTCAGAATAGGTATTGTGCAGGATAAATTGCACTCAGAGAAGAAAGGAGTAAGAATATGTGAGAGGAGCAACTCTGCAGACACCAAGGTCAGTGAAGAAGAGGGAGGAGATGTTTCAGGTGCCAGAGCTGAGATTCTCCTGCAGCCTGTGGTACAGGAGGCTGTGGTGAGGCAGCTGTGCCCCTGCAGCTCATGGAGATCCTCAGGGATGCAGAGATCCACTTGCAGCCCGTGGAGAAGACACACACCAGAGCAAGTGCATGCCTGACAGGAGGCTGTGACTCTGTGTTGGAGCTGGCTCCTGGCAGGGACCTGCAGACCCATGGAAAGAGTGTGTCCAGTGAATGTTCCCCTGGCTTGTGGGGGATCCATGCTGGAGCAACCTGTTCCTGAATTACTACACTCTGTGGGAAGGGACCCACACTGGAGCAGTCTGTGAAGAACTGTAGCCTGTGGGAAAGTTTCAGGCTGGAGAAGTTCATTCAGAACTGTCTTCTGTGGGAAGAACCCCACCCTGGAGCAGAGAAGACTCCTCCCTCTGAGCAGTGGAGAAACTTGTGATGAACTGACCATAACCCCATTCCTTGTCTCCCTGCACCACTGGGAGGCAGGAGGTACAGCTGGAAAGAAGGGAGGAGTGAGGGGAAGGTGTTTTTAAGATTTGTTTTACTGCTCAATATCCTACTCAGATTTTGACTTGTAATTAGTTAAATTAATTTCCCCAAGCTGAGTCTGTTTTGCCTGTGATGATAATCAATGAGTGATCTCTTGCTGCCCTTATCTCAGCTCATGAGCCTTTTGTTATACTTTCTCTCCCCTGTCCAGTTGAGGAAGGGAGTGATAAGAGTGCTTTTGGTGGGTGCCTGGCATCCACCCAGGGTCAACTCCCCACAGTGGTGCAATTTTGGAGTAAAAGCAAACAGCATGATGGGAAACCCTGAGTTATACAAAGGGAAGCTATGGATATGTTAGAATTGAATAGATGAAATAGGACAGAATCACTATATTTTTCCATATATATATATATGTCATATATAATTCATTGGTAACATATACTTGCATTTTTTTCTGGATCACTAGAAACGGTGTGGAAAGAGACAAAACTGGCTGCCTTTGGCTCAGAGATGCAGCCTGTCCTCAGAGGAGCCTCTGTGACACCAGGATAACACAGCATAGCATTCTTCCAAAGAAAAGAAGTAAAAGAGACCTGGATCTAAGGCCAACAAAATGGAGACTGCTCTAAAAGTTAGGAAATGTATGTAGGACTAGGAAGGCAAGCAGGAAAACCAGTAATACACCTAGATGTAAAATCAGCTTATTGGGGAGATGCAATCCTATTCTTCTCCAGGCTTTGCTCTTCTTTGTTGTTCCTACTCAGTTATTCAGTGGAAGAAAAAGAGTAACTGAGGATGAACTTACAAGAGCCCCACAACAGAGGTTCAGCAGAGCTTAGAAATCTGAAGATACAGAGGTTAAAAAAATAAAAAACCAACTCAAAACAAAAAACAACAACAACCAAACAAACAATAAAACCTTTCAGGGAGGAAAAAAAGGTGGTTTTCTCCCTGAAAAAATGGGGATGCAGAGAAAAATTGAAACGAAACATTAAGTATTTTCTCCATAACCCTGAAAGTTATGTTAGCTTGATGCTTAAGTTGACATTGTTATTATTATTACCATTGCAGCTCAGTGTCTTAAAATGTTTGTGCCACCATTGTAAAAACCACTTAGTTTGAAAGAAGCAGGTCACAGATTGGAAGCACACACCAAGAGCCAGGTCGACATGTGAGTTGTCAAGCTTTTGCTCAATTCTTGCAAGTCTTCAGTTTCATGAAGTACATGAAAATCAGAATGGAAACTCAACAGTTCCTGTTCTTTCAGATACTGAATCTGAAAACAAAAGTAAAAATAAAACCTGATGTAGCTAATATTTTTAATATAAATACAGCTAAACAAGTAATTCTGGTGGAAAGGCTGTCTAGTTTGGATAAGTACTAAAATACAGTGCAGGTCCTTAATTGCCAATGTGTAAGGCCCATGCAAACATCACAAAGCTCAGCGAGGCCAAGTGCAAGGTCCTGCACGTGGGTCAGGCAGCCCCAGGCAAGGCTGGGCAGAGAATGGATGGGCAAAGAGTGGATGGGCAGAGAATGGATGGATGGGCAGCCCTGGGGACAAGCACCTGGCTCCAGGGAGACCTTACAAGAGCCTTCCAGTACCTAAAGAGAGCCTACAAGAAACCTGGAGAGGGAATTTTCACAGGGGTGTGCAGTGATAAGACGAGGGGTAATGATTTCAAAATGAAGGCAGGTTTAGACAAATTGTTAAGAAAAAATTCTTTACAGTGAGAGTGCTGAGACACTGGCACAAGTCACCTGGAGAAGTTGCAGGTGCCTCATTCCTGGAAGTGTTCAGGTTCAGGCTGAATGGGGCCCTGAGCAACTAGTTGAAGGTGTCCCTGCCCATGGCAGTGAGGTAAGAATTAGAATCTTTAAGGTCTCTTCCTACCCAAACCACTCTGTGATTTATGACTCTGTGTTTTCCTCTCCAGAAACACAAATTTCTCCTTTGTAAGCAAAATATTCCCATTATGGTTTTGAGATCTATGGATATATCTCCCTTTTTCATTTGTTATTTGACAACTTCTGGAACTTTTTATTGTAAATACATTTACTGTTTTAGAGACATGTGCATAGAGACAATAATATTTTTAAATACATTTTCAAGTTACCTACAGTACTACTCTCTTCTAATATTACTTATATCTGTTACTACCTTGAAGTAGCCAATATATAAAAATTAATTCTCATTAATAATCCTAGAAGTGTTGTTTTCTATATGCTCATTTAAGTTTTGATCATGCATTTTTAGATTTAAAAATATTAATTTTCATAAACAAGTAATGACTATAAGTATTTCACTTTATATTATTAGGGCAATAGATGGAGGGAAATTTGACCTCTTGCCTTCAAAACTCCCAGAATTGTATTTGTCTCTAAGATAAAAAAACAAACATTTTATTTCCTCACATCCTATCACAATATCACTTGTCGTAAAACATTTGTTACTATCCAGAACCACCTGACACTTACAGAGAAGCTAGTGTAAGATTTACTGATTCACACACACTCCTGGAAAGTAATAAACAGGCATTTTTCACAGAGTGAAAATCGCAGGGAATCTCCCCAATTACAGGGTAGGAGAGAGCTCTTTCATCTGCTTTTATAGCCTGCCTTTTCTCCCCAGTCCCTTAACACCCGTCTATCCCAAGACAGAAAGATTCTGTTAATCATTGCAAATGGGACTGAAAAGACCCTCAAGAGACTGTACAGAACATCATTCCCTGCTTCATACAGAAGCAGCTGTACCAAAACTATTCAGAGGTTGCATATCTGAGAAATGGCTTGTGAGCATGAAAGACTTGTCTGTTTTTTCTAGCTAAATCAATTGATTTAATAAAAAAGTGCCACATCTTTCTAGTCTTTTACGTGCTTAGGCCATCATAGCTGTAACAACACAGCTGTTAAACCACTCCCCAATGATCCTTATACTGAAGAAGTACAGTTTCTGAGTACCCCAGAGATTTTATTCCAGCACTTAACTATCACAATTTTTTTTCCTAAGCATCTTAAACTAAATTTTCATTACAACACAACATAACATAGGATTCTATCATAATTTCTTGTCCTAATTGACATGAACCTAAATTACAGTTTAAATTCAACTGACTCTGCAGCTACTCCTACATTTCTGATAATTTTTAACTTCTTTCCCCTTACTTTTCTTGTCTCTAGACTAAACAATTATTCTAATCTTTTTTTTTGTAAGTGATATTTTTACACATCTGATAATCCCTTTCGCTCTCCCTTGGACTCTCAATTCTATCTGGAACTTTTTCTCAAGTACCCTGCTCCCAAATGAGTGCAATACTCTAGCTGAGGAACTACCTGAGCTGAGCAGGAAAAAAAGATTCATTTACCCCAGAAAAAACATTTTGATTCATTTACCTCAGAAAAAACATTTCTATCCTTACACACCATTTTTACAACAGTGCAATGCTACTGACTCATGTTTAGTTTGTGAACATTTCCACATCCTTTTCTCCTTAGCCATTCCCCATGCTATATTTGAGTACATGGTTTATTACTGACTAAAGATAAAACCTTTGCACTAAACTTTATAGACTCATATCCTGGTTGGTTTTCTGGAGGTTGTGACTGTCAAAAATCACTCTGAATTTAGCTTTTATCTTCCTGAGTGCCTGAAACCTGTTTGGTGACCTCTGCAGGCTGAATGCCCACATGCTCTGGCCCCTCATTGGAGACTTTAATGAAATAGGGAACAGTCTGAGAGATCCTGTGGAGTACCACCCTGAGCAGTAGTCCTCTCAGTACACCCCTCCAAAATCTCTAATGCCTATACTCCTTGCCCACAAAAAAACCTCATCAAATTTTGCTTCTCTATAAATGGCCTGAAACAAGAGGAAAGCACAATGTCTGTGGAATGATTCCTCATTTTAAGACAAGGAGAGGGAGACTCAATCTGACAAGCGTACTAGGAGTTCTCAGACATCAGAAAAACTCATTTTGGAGAAGCAAATCCCTGTGAGAGACAACGAGGCCAAGAAGAGCTGCTTTCCAAACAGTGCTGCTCTGAGTGTAAGGTGAGAACATCATATTTGGAGTTTCAGTGAAGAAAAAAGTTCAAGAGATTACTTAGCATCATGACTCCCAGGGATCTGTACACTACCAAGTGTAGCAAAGATCAGCCAGGAAAGAGAGACAGTGCCCCAAAACTGCCACGCATTCAACTTCACTCTCTTTCAGCTGAAGTGTTACAGAAGAAGGAGAAACCCCCTAATGGTGGGGTTTTACAGTCCTAAGAAATGACAAAACTTTATTTTATGTGAGCACATGTTTTCAGAAAGCTAAACATACTGAAATGATCACCACTCAGCATCAATACTAATACAGTTAAAGAATAAGGAATAAATATCTAACACATTTAGTGCACACACAGATATTGCTGTTGAATACAGAGCAACAGCTCTGGTGCACCAGGCAGCACTGCAGTCACAGAACAAACATGATTGCAAAAACCAAGTTTTGTAGCCCTAGCTTCATGTGGATTGCATCATGCAAATTATTTGTGTTGCCTGCAGATGCAGTCTTAATTCAAAAGCATGGACAATATGGTCCAGCACTCATGCCACAAATACCTGGGTACAGACTAAATGCTTTGTTCACAAATGCTCTTACTGAAGACCTTCCACTGGCATAGACAGCTAAGCACTGCCACCTTGCACAATTTTACACAGTCACCCTGCACTTGCCCCGTCACTGCACACCAGAAGGAACCTCTCAGAGGGAAAGGATAAGACTCAGAATAAGGTTTCAAAAAGGTAAAAGAGATACAGTGGGTCTCTTGTGATTGTAGCTGCACACCTGTGAACCTGAGGGTTGCACTTGAGTGAACAGCTTCTACCTGGTCTGAGCAGAAATGGTTGTATCAGACACTGGTACAGGGAACCTTGGGGGTTCATAACTATTTGGGTGCATTTAGTTGGCATTATGCTGGCATCATTTCTTCCACTCCACCTATGCAACCATGTAAGTCCGTCAGTTCTAGTTTTATAGTTACCTGTGACGTATGTTGACAGCAGCACCACACAGACAGGACTTGCTACTGAAATCTCAAAGTTCAAGACTCTGAAGATAGGTTGAGTTAAATCCAATATGACTGTGAACAGCTCTGTGGGAGCTCCGGACAGACAGAGACATACTCCTAAAGCATTTCTGTCTCAAGGTGTTCATCTGGTTCCTGACTCTCAGTCAAATTCCTTGCAAAGCACCTTGAAATTTTCATTCTTCATGCAGACCCACAAGGGTCACTTTCCTCTTGAAAAAAAAAAAAAAAAAAGGACCTAATTGGTACACACTAGGCTGCATGGCTGCATACTCGCCATCATGTCCACCTTCTTTGCTTTGTCCTCAAAATGCTTGTAGAAATTGTGATCTGCAGTTTCCTAGTGGTAATTCGCATAGAGGACCAACAATGAAACTGCTTCTCTCAAAAGCAGGAGCAGCTCCTGCTTCTGCAAGCCAAGTATGGCTTTATATATATACTTTATATATATATATATAAGCATGTACCTCTGACATGTAAGTGACCTTTTGCACCAGCTGGTAGCTGACAGGAAATTAATTTCTGGGGCAAAGACCTCTGTTTGCTTCTCACGCCTTGTTGCACAGTGCCCTGTTCTGAGCACCAGAAAGCACTGGACTGCTGCAGAGTCCTCCTGTCCCGCTTTTCCATGGCCCTGTGGTGACAGTGTCCACCACCAGTGACCTGTCACAAACATGGCAGTTAGGCAGTAATTGTGTGGGAATGCTCACACTGGCAAATATCCCATTGCCTACCTCAGGGCCAAACCACGCTGTGCTCTGGCTGTACCAGGGAAGCAGGATGGAGCTTCCTGCTCTCCAGGTAACCCCCTTCAAGTGGGAGCAGGAAGGGTTGAGCAAAATCCCACTCGTGCCACTCAGGCAGACTGGGTTAGCAGCTGATGAATTGTGGTTATCTGAGCTATAGCTTATTCCTGATGAGTAAGCCAACTCAAATTAAAAGCATCAACACTCTTCAGCAATGAGTTTGTGTGTGTGGACATAACTCAAATTAGAAGCAATGTCTGAGTTAGGACCACAGCTATTCCAAAGTGAAGACAAGTCCATGTTATCCAACATCCCCTTCCTGGGCTTCAACTTTAATGGTTATTCAAACATTACTGTAAAAAAAAGCCCTGGCTGACACGTCCTACCCAAACTTGGCAATTCCTTGAATTTTCCTCTAAAATCTGCTTTGTCCTAGCTGTCTCTGGGCACAAAGAGACACTCCCACATCCTTTACATTCCAGTTGGGGCTAATTGAACTCACATGTCAGCATGAGTCAGCAGTAATTACCAGGAATATTAAGGAAAGATTTGGCACCAGACTTTGATAGTTCAATAGCAGAGCCCCGTGTTCAGCGGGGTCTGAGTTTGGATCTAACCCCTTAAACACACGACAGCAAAAGCTGTGCTGAGTTCTCTAGTCTCGTTTAACTACACATGGGCAGTTCTTGATACTGAAAGCATCTTTAATATATTTTTAATATACCTACAGAAAGGAAAATCTAACAGAAAAATAATTTCTGAGTACTAAATTCTCCTCACTGCAGTTTAAATACGTTTATACTCTGAAACCGAGGAATCAATATTAGACTGGCTGGCTGGTTTTTGTAAGCCCTCGCATTGCAAACAGGGCCTAGAAATGCATTTCTTCCTTACAATTCCTGAGCAGCAACCTGAATCGATGGGAGGCTGAGGTAATAATATACCCCCCACCGCGGCTCAGTGGAAATTAAAATCCTGAAACCACAACAACCCGACTTTTCCATATATGAGTGTTTGTTACCCACCACTCTTCCCAAAACTGTCCCCCTCCATACACCCTACACACTCTGTAGCCTTGTGTTTCCAGAGCTGGGGGCTGGAGGTGTTTACACACTAGCCCAACACAACCCCTAAAATCTAAATCTTCTCCTCGACACTGTAGAACACCCGAACACACTTTTATGGTCAACAATGGCAAAAAAATCGTTTGTCAAAAACATCTACGACACAGAGACACAGTGAATGTGGCAGTGAAAAGTGAGGACTATCTCAGCCTGTGCTCTGGCAGGGAATGCAGGAGCAACAGTGTTAAAGTCACCATCAAAACCTTAACTGGAAACTCTTTCTGGATCTTAATATCTACAGTATAAGGTCCTTTGTTTTCCATGGTGTCCAGGACACACGGAAATAAATTCTCGCTCTTGGTTGCAAATTAACCGAGTGTCTTGCCAGTGAATTTGATCTTGTCAGTCATTAAGTCTCTCACTTAAATGAAAATTTTTAGTCTTAGCCCTGAATCATAACGCTGTCTACATGTTCATAAAAGAGAAATGTTTTATTTTATCTAGTACAAACATATGTGCATCAACATTCTTCTCAACAGACTACTTCTGAACCCAACCAGATCATTCAGTTTTATTTAAATCCAGTCCTGGTTGTCTTTTTGAAACCTCTAACTACCAAACATCAAGAATTTTCTTGGTTTTTTTCTGGAGGGTTTTTTTGTTTTTTTTTTTTTTTTTTTTTTTCTGGTTAAATAGTCCATCTCGTAGAAACTCACTAAATGACGCAGAAACATTGTTTGTGTCTGTCTTCAGGAAAAAAAAGTTTTTTACATGATACAACTTGGTTTTATGCTATTTAAATTATTCTTTTAAAAATACATA
The DNA here is from genome assembly GCA_013396995.1 of Dicaeum eximium. Classification (NCBI taxonomy): domain Eukaryota; kingdom Metazoa; phylum Chordata; class Aves; order Passeriformes; family Dicaeidae; genus Dicaeum; species Dicaeum eximium. The sequence goes on from VWZP01006390.1 coordinate 433,184, forward strand.
AAACTACAGCTTCACCCAAAGACGTACAAAATTCTCGTTAACTAAACAAAGTAACACGAAGTCAGAAAAAGCCCCAGAGCCTTTCCCTCTCTGCTTTTTCGCCCTTTGGTATGTCAAACTGAAACACAGCAAGAATCCGTAGCGCAGAAGTTATAAAACGCTCAAAATTATTTCCAAGTCAAGTATTGCCTGACCCTAAGGCAAACTCACCCTGTCCAACTCCAAGCGAGTGCACCTGGGGCTCGAAAGAGGCAACGTGAAACTTTAGTTCACTTGTTTTCCTCTCGAAAGGTCTCTCGAAGCGCCAGTGGAAAGGATGTGGCCAAGGTGCCGCGGCGGAGACCTCCGCCGTCCCGCTTTCAGCCCTCGGCACAGAGAAGCATCGCTCGGGCATCACCTATCCGAGAGTCGGCGGGCACCGGCACCCCCGGGGCTCTCTCCTGGGAGCTGCGGACCGACACCGGCGCCCGGGCGGAAGAAGCGCGGCGCGTCCTGCGCGGCTGCGGTCTCAGCGCCGCTGACACGGGCGGAGGGACCACCGGCACCCCGGGGACAGCGAGGGGCCAGGCGGCCGGAGCCGACAGTCCCCCGATGCCCCCGCACAGCCCAGGCTAAAGTCTCTCCCGCCCGCCGCGAGCTCTCGGGATGCAGCGCCTTCCCCCCCGGTCCCCGCCACGACCCGGGGGTGTAAAGTTTCTCCGGGCGAGCGGCGGCCCCCGGCCGCGGCGCGGGGCGGAGGTGCGGGAGCGAGCGGCGGGAGCGGGCCGGAGGGCGCCGGGGGTGGGGAGGATGCTCGCGTCCCTCGTGATCCAGGTGGCGGTCCACGGCGGAGCCGGGAGGAGCCGGGACCCCGCTGCCCGCCGTGCGGTGCACCTGCCCGCGCCGCCGCGCAGCCCGGCTGTCCCGGAAAGTTTAAAGGGAAAAGTGCCGTGCGGGTTCTTCCCCGCCTCGAGGAAGTCTGGAACAGCCTCAATGTCCCTTGCACCGGTGTCTCTGCCCCGCGGCTGCCGCGCCGCCCGGCCCCGCTGTCACTGCTCTTGTCGTCTTGGGCGGTTCCCGCGGCATCAGCGGCTCCAGTACAGCACCGCATTTACCGGCTTCTCCTGGAAGCCGAGTAGCAGCTGGGATAATTTCTTTAACTAGCAGTGTTTGTTTTATTTCCCCAGAACGTTTTGCCGACGGATTTCTGGTTTGTACTGGAAGCGGCAGGGGATCCCTGCGGTCAGGCGGCGAGGCCTTCTGCGAGTGGTGTTAGATGCTGGAGGTCGGTAAGTACCTAAAGCGGCACTTGGATGGGAGGCTTAAGGAGAGGACAGACGAAAGCAGAGCAGGCTGATGCAGAAAATTCAAGGTAACAAAGTAAAAAGCAGTCCTCTCCTTGGTGAGGTGCCAGTCCTTAGCGAGGAGATCCAAACTTTGAACCCCCAGCAGAGTTCTGGGGTTGGTTGCTGTGGGGACAAACCCTCTGCTGCTCCTCAGACCTGGGCTGCCGAGGTGTCCCCTCAGATGAAGGTGCAGTGGCAGGTAGCAACCATCGGACAGCAGAGCCCTGCACCCACTGCCTTCATCCCAGACACAGTGCCTCAGCTGTCTGGGATCTATACCCACAGGCAGTCCTCCAGGAAAGGTCAGTTATCAAGGTATAGGTGGTAGGAATGTAGGGGGGAAAAAAGTTTTCTTTCCTATATGTGTAATATAGGAAAGCAAAGCACTCTGCTTTTGCTAATTATAGAGTAATTTGGGCTTAAAGACCTTCTAGTCCAACCCACCTGCAAGGGGCAGGTTGTTCATCCAAACAGACCTTGAACGCTTCCATGGATGGGGCATCTATCACCTCTCTGGATGACATGTTCCAGAGTTTCACAACCTTCATTGTAAAATACTCTCTTCCTTTCATCTAGTCTGATTGACCTAATAGCTATTTCACCCATGTGAAGCTCTACTTTCAGGTTGCTTGTGGTACAGACTGAATAAAAATGCAGTGCCTGAGCACTGATTTACTGGGGAAGAAGAGGAGAGGAACAGGAGCACTGGAGCCTTCTCCTCTCTCACCCTGGACAGCGGGTGAGGAGGGTGGCCCCAGCTCCATGGTGGTTCTCCATGGTTGCACTCTTATGGCTTCCCAGCTTTCCCAGCTCTTCAGAGCTGTCTCTCTGGAGTGCCCCACCACCTGACCTCACGATCACTATTAAGTCTTTGGCTTGACTGCTTATGGCTTGGTTTTAGCAGGGAAACTGCATTTTGACAAATGGACCCACATAATAAACTTCTATTTCACTGTTGCCCATGTTGTTCAAGATGAGGGGAAGCCCAGGCCCCAGCCCTCCTGTCCTGTGCATGAAGATGGAAGAGCCCAGCTCACAGGAACACTATTGTTCCAGCAAAATAGAACCAGTCAGTGTTGTTGATTGCTCTGTTATATCTTCCCAGACAGAGCCTTGGCTATAAAAATAGATGCAATAATCCACATGGACAGTTGCAATTGTAAATGGCATTCAGAAAGCAAAAATGGAATTCATAGTTTGACACAGACATATCCCCAATCCATCAGGATGTGACACACTGGCAGCATGTCTGTGCCAAACTTGTGACTGTCGTTATTTACTTTTCCTCCGAGTGCTATTTACGATTGCAACCTTCTCTGTAAATTAGTGTATATATTTTATATTGGACTTTTCTGAGTGGCTTTGGTATTGTCTGCATTTATTATTTTCACAGGACTGAATGCAAGTTAGACTTCTTGAGCCACAATAAATCTTCAGGGACTACAGACTGTGCTTATGTTAGGAGGACTTGCCAGCATAACCGTACCAGCAAAATCCTATCTGGCAGAGTCAAGGCCTATGTTTGGAAAGAGGAATCAAAGGCCATCAACACTGAATAGCTCTCCACTAGATGGAACAATGGTGCTTCTGCTGCCAGGCCATTGACAGGGAGTGATTTACCCAGAAGACAACTGGGGGGTGGGGAGATGGAACCCAGAAAGTGCTGGATAATGGTGAGACAGTCATGGGACTGCTATTGTTCATTGCTCCTCCTGGTGAACTCAGTGCCACAGAGGAGAGCCGGGGAGCTAGGAGGTGTCTTGGGGTGTGAAGACACATCAGAGATCATTGACCAGACATGAACCAGCTTTGAATTAGAAATGGTGTCACGACATGACACTAACAAATCTCTTCCTGAGCTTGTTTGACTGGGACTGGGGCCCCAAGCCAACATATGTCCAACTTGGAATTTGGACTCCATTGCACCTGTCTGCATTGACATGTCCAAAGATGATGGTTCAGATGCTTTATGGGAGCTTATTTCACATACAGCTGAATGACCAAGCCTACAGAGAGAATATTTGTGCTGTGTTCTCTTCACTCCCTGGATTTTACATTTCGTTAAAAGTAATTACGCTTGCCGGGCAAGAATTGTTTTTCATAATCTCATGCTGCTGACTGTTTATACCTATACCAGCTATGTGCAGATCATTTTTATACAAGTTAGGCTTACTGAATGACTGCCAGATACTTCTGTTTTCCTTCTTGAATTTTAATTGCTTACTTGCTCAGCATCTATTTTTAAAATGGAACTGTAAATGGAACAGTAAGTTCCATCACTCACCATAGATGCTGCGGTTCAGTGCTCTCCTTACTTCTCCTTTGCTCCTTCTTGCAGGGAATGTGCAGGAGTTATTAAGGAAACTCCACAGTCTGACCATTCATGAGGCTCACTGGTAGTCTATAACACCAGAGACTTTAGCTGCTTCACCCACTTACTAAAATTTTCCTGAATGCGGTTTCAAAACAAGCGTCTTTGAAATATATCTTCTTCTCCTAAACTCCTTCTTGAAAATGTGTGTTCATTCAAAAGGCTGATTTGAATACTGAACTTAAACTCATCTACACCTTCATTTTCAAGACCATATACCATCAATTTCTCATATAACCCCATTTCATTTCTGGAAAGTAATTACGACTTCAGTCTTCATCTGTCTTCTTATGGTCAGCATTATTTCAAGCACCTACATACTCAGAACATTCATTTTCTCTCTAGTGTTGCAGCTTTTTGACTCTAACCAGTTTCTGTGTCCTTTTGCTTATGTTTTAATATTCCCCATTATTTTTAGACTATTGGGAAGGAAGGTGATCATGTACAGGAAACTGCCAAAGAGCTGGAAGCCAATGTAATTTTCTTTTTGATCCTTTAACTAACACATGGTATTTGAAAAAAGAGACAGACATTCTTAATATTCTCATAAACACAAACATTTCCTCATGAAGTAGCACTGGTTGCTTCTTATTCCTCCCATACTGCTTTTATAAACTCTGAAAGTACAAAGTGATTGAAATACACTCAGTCTCCAGATTGCCAGAGCTAGCAATTTCGAACAACTTCAAATTAACTTATTTTCTTTGAATAGTGTTTCACAACTATGCTATTTCAAGGCAGGGGATAAGGCATATGAGATGTTTGGATAACATTCTTGTTAAACTGCAAGCTGTCCTCACTCTGAATATAGCCCCCAATTTAATCAGCTGATCATAATAAATGCAGAAGAAGTGAAATCACAGTTTAAAAAGCATGTTCCTGGCCAGATATTTTGTTTAGGTGGTTTGTTTGTTTTTGTGGAGGTTTTTTTGTTGGTTTTTTGTTTGTTTGTTTGTTTGTTTTTTGGTTTTTTGTTTTGTTTTTGTTTTTCACTGTTGTGCTTAGCTGGTATTGGGTATCTCTTTAAACTTACATATTTCTAAGGATTGTCTTTATCAACCTCAGTCAAGTGTGTTGCATAGCAACAAAAATTGCATTGTCTGAGCTACTTTTGCTTATATTTACCACTCCTCAGAAGGCTGCAGGTTGGTAAGGCTGCTGTTTCCTCGAAAGCTTCCAAATGCTGCAGAGAGAAAAAGAGAACTTTAGTTGTTGTGCTGGTGCTGCCTTAATGCAGGGACTATTCCTTTCTTGCTTGCTAAGCAAGAAGCCTGTCTGGGAACCTTGGGGGAAAAAAGGCTGAAACTGCTGCTCTTTGGTGCCTGGAGCAGCAATACAGCTGAGGTCTCAGATAGCACCATTCTGGAAGTGACAGTGACCTTGGAATTGCAACTCAGTCACTTTTGTCTTCACTTTCCCACCAAGGGGAAAGTTGACTTTAGTGGGGGTAAGACCTGGTGTCTAGCACAGAAAGTGTAAGTGGGTGTCTGGAGAACAAAAGCACCTTTACAAGCCACCAGACAAAAGGTGATGAAAAAGAAAAACAAAGTGTCTTAAATGCACAGAGCTCAAAAGAAGAATGAGTGCTTATAACAAGATACTTCTGGCAGCCTTCTCTGGTTTCTGTGTGCTCCAGTTCTGTTTCTACCAATTCCCCTGACCTATCTTACACAGAAGTGCATATGAAGCTGTGAATTGCAGTAAAATGCAAGGAGAACCATTTAATTAAGTCATGTAGAGACTGGGGAAAAAGAAAAATAATGTTTAGAAATCTAAATTCTATTTTCCTAATGGAAATAAACAGGAAATTATAAGAAAATATTTATAACAAGAAATTATGAGATAGCAAGTATGCTTTGTCATATTATTCATTTGTTGTAAGAAATCATACAGTCAGTTAAACAAACTTGATTTCCTTAAGTATTAAAAGAGAGTGCTAAAACAACAGGCAGAGCAGAGCCCTTACAAGTCATTATTGCTTATAAAAAATCAGTAAATAACTGCATCATGTCAGTGAATTTTTAAGTCAGTTCATTCCACATGGTCCATCTTTCCTCAGACAAGTCAGTTGCTAAAAACAAGCAATAAGTCATCCCCGTTCTTTTATTTTAATACTGTAAAGAGTATTTGTTATTATAACCAAATTGATTTAAGACTCAGCGTGGCCACAAAACATTCTAAACAGATGTTTAGCTTGAAAGACACTAATATGCTTTCTTTCCACACTGTTACAGAAATTTGGGGTGCATGCAACCTGAAATCTAGACTTTTAAGCCCAAAGGAAAACACATTTTGAAAACATATATATTATTATAAATAAATATTTTTAATAACGTACTCCAGTGAATAGAAAACATGCTTGCTACACAGCTCTGTAACTGAATTAAAATCCATGCTGTCAGGAAAGTTGTTATGAAACATTGGATTTAGGTACAGAGGAAGTATCACTGTATTAGTACAGTGGATTTTGTTTACAGCTATAGAGGGCTCAGAGTTGAGAAAATTTTTATTGACACATATATGAAAAATGTGATGTGTTGTACAGCCCATGAGCTTTCATGACTGTGTGTAGTACTTCCTCTGGGGAGCATCCAAATTGTTTCATCCTGAGAGATGCAATAACAGAGGAGCACCAAATGCTTCTTCTTTTGACCTTGGGCTCTGAGTTATGACAGTATGGTAACCATATTCTCTTCAGAAAATTGCCTTCCTCTGTCTGGTGCATTGACTGATAAAGTGGGAATTGCACATTCATCAGGCTCTTCTGGAGCTTTTCCAGTAGAGGATTAGGACTGCTAAGAGGCTAAGCTCAAATCAAAGGGGACAAAACCAACCACATTGAAGAGGGGAATCATCCTGATCTTTTTCTGAGTCCTGCATAAGACAGAGGGTATTTCTTCTGTGAGTAAAAGCTCATGGATCTGATATGAAGCTACGCCAGTGCATCTCATCCCTGCACACAACTCACTTGGACAGTGCAGGCATAAGGGGTGAGTGTGACTGCCAAGAAACAATCCCACAGTGCTCCACCACTGATTCTCTGCCTCTCCTAACCTGCTCCTTCTCCACAGCCCTCAACAAGAGACTACCTGAGAAGGGCAAATGAAGCTGTTTCCTAAAGGAACCTCTGTCATATGAAGCAGAGTGATATGGGAACAAGTGCCAGGCTGTGATGTGGATGAGCAAAAAGATGGTGCTGGTCAGGGACATCCTTAGCTCAGTTCTCAGTTGTTCTGTGGAGAGCTTCCTGAGATACTTAGAGCAGCCCTAAACTGCTGTTCTAAGTGAAGGGCAGCTGCCCATAAACTGAGGATGGGGCACAGCTGACTTATGCCGTGGAAGACAGAGTCGTAGAGCAATTGTTTGCTCATGCTCTGGATGTCCTTATGAATGTCAAATTGTCAGAACAGCATTTACAAATTGTGTATGCTTGTGTACATGCATGTGGTGATGCAGGGGAAGGTAGACATGGGGACATTTTTGTATTTTCATTGAACTTGAAATGTTGACTACTGTAAACTGGAATTTGATGCCCAGTTTGAGCACCTGGACCTATCAGGTTCCTCATGAAGGATTTTGAGAAACAGAGGGTTTGTATAACTGAATGAGAGCTCTGCACAATCAACAGCTTCTTGCCTATCCCACCATAAAGTATAAATCTTGGTGGAGACTACCACACAGTCTCATTTTCCCCCAGAATATAGTTTGGCTGTAGGTATTTCATGGGCATGGCTTTGTTCCTTATATATAAGTGGTATCAAGAGTGCAGATATTATGCACTGTGCTAACAGTAGAAGTTCAAACTAAAGAAAAGGGAGAAGTTGAGATAATATTATGAACAAAATTAAGTTACTGGAGTAGACTGCGTTCCTCAGGGTTGTTGTAAGAGGACAGCAACCCAATTTTTAGATCTAAAGGCACTTTGCTCCCTCAAAAAGGAGAGAATTGAAACAGGTGCTGGTCAATTCTTGTAATTCATGTCTTTCTTGGTTTTTTTTATCTCTCTCTTGTTATTTATATTTTTACTATAATCATCATTAGTATTATTATTTTGTCTGGGTTTTTGTTTCAATTATCAAACTATTCTTCACTCACAAGTTGTATCCTTTTTTCTTGTTCTCTTCCCCATCCTCCTGGGGGCAGGGAGTGAGTGAGAAGCTGTGTGGGACTTAGCTGCCAGCTGGGGTTAAACCACAACAACCTGGTTGTGGTTTAAACATTTATATGCTGATAGAAATCCGGTTTGGGAATACTGTAGCTTAGAAGATAGGAAGCAGATAGGAAGGCCAATGGGTATTTAAGGCTGAACATGAGGTAATCAGACATCTTGACCCTACCTCCTCTTGGAATTTCTGTCTGAACACTGCTGGAATCCAGGAGCTGGTAGCTGTATGTGTGCTTTTCTATATCTTTTTTGTCTTTCTTTCTCTCTCTTACTCTTCTGATTCCCACTTCTTGGAACTTTTGAGTAACTTAAAGTTGAATAGGCTTGGAGTTCTTTAATTTGCATGGGCCAAGTTAACCCTTTGAGAGGCGTTATACATTAATTGAATGTTGCACTAAACCTTTTGCCAAAGTTTCTCTGATTCTGTAAAATTGCCAGTAAAGTCTTTTTGGTTGTTCTGATCTTCTGAGCATATCTTGTCAGTATTTCTCCCATGTGTCTAATTCAGAGTACGTGAACAACCGTGAGTCCTGTCAAGGACCTTGTCAAGAGAGTTGTTTGGGGCTTACACCTGTTCCCATGGGGTTTGGCTGCTCAGCTTGGCTATATGCCATGTCACCTCTGTGTCAACTGGCATTTTTAGCAGCCATATTTTATTCAACCATCTCAAGTCCCTCTCCTGCCAGGTCATCTGGCAAGTTTAATACTTTCACCTTCCTCTGCTGTCATCCTTGGCCTTTCAATCTCTGTCTCCTCCTTTAGCTTTTTCTTACTTCAGGGACACCTTTGAAAAATCCTACAGATTGTCCCAAAGTCCTCCTTTCCTCATTCAAACCAGAAGTTTGGTCATGTTTTATCTCAGCAGTTCACTACATTTCAGGAACAGGCAAAAATCTTGTGTTTGGCAGTACAAGGCTCCATGGAAGAAAAAGAGACAAAGTGTTATTTCACTGTTCCTTTGCCATCTTCTTCACTGTGATTTATAGGAGACTTGAAACAGTGATTGATGACTGTACCATCAAAAAATGTTCTAAAATGATACATACTGAAAACCCAGAAACTTTTCCTGAGGTCCAAAATTCCTTTGCAGTCCAAAATCCTTGTCCTGTGCAGTGCTCTGCTCTTGAGTGTTTCTGTGATGGGGTTCATGGTGTGTTGGGATGGCCCATGAAAGCCAGGTACAGAGCCCTGCAGGAGAAGCAATGGCTAGGTTAGAAAGCTAATGCAGGGGAGATGCAGGGATTGATTTCATTGACACCAGGGAGTGAAGAGGGAATAAGGTGGGTTTTCCCTTTAAATATTAAATACTTCTAGATTTTATGGTTAATTATAAAACACACTTAATACAATTAATTATGGAATTGCCTTAACTCCTTGGTGGATACTTTAGATATTGGGGACAAATTTCGGCATCCTTTGTAAATACAGAATGCATAGTACTAGCAGGTCTCATGTTGAGTATCCTGAAATTGCCTCAAAAGCAATGAAGTGTTAGAGTTTTGGTGTGGCAGGTCAGCTGAACTGGATGGCACTAGACCTTTACACTTATTTCTCCAGCTCTGGCCACTCTGGCTTTGTCCCTTGCTTTCCCAGATACTCACCACTAGAGCTGGGGGGGATTGCGGTCTTTTTTTTAAGTTTGCAAGAGGCAGAACTTTTACTCTCCAAAAATAAAGGAGACAAACCAGAATAAAACCAGACTGAAATGGCACACATAGAAGAATGTGCAAGTGTTCACATTCAGTCATTTTCACTAGAATGCTAATTCTGATATTCCAGTAATAAAACAGAGTGAAGTAAAGAACATATAGTCTTTTCCTTAGGGAATCCTAAGGAAATTCTTCTGGCACATTTGAGCTTTGAAATCAGCATACCAGCCCCAGGCAGAGAGCAGTTTTTACTATCTTCTCTGAAATGTTGCCGACAGGACAAGTGTTCTCAGGGGAAGGAAGCTGGCTGATGCTGGAGCAGGAGGATAGTGTGCCATCTCCCATTCCTGCAAAGTCTTGTCAGGCGTCAGCTATCTGGTGCACTCTTTCAGGAGAAATCATCAATCTTGTTTCTTGGCACTTGTTGTCTGTCATCAACATCTCTTCTGTTGGCCATGCCTAAAAGTGTGGATCTGAATGAGTGTACCACGCCAACAATCCTGTCCAATTTCAGAGCTGGGAGACATGACAGGAGTCTTGCCAAGAGTGCTGTTTGCCTCAAGTGGTGTTGGCCACTTTCAAATCCTTGATCATCATTTTTATGCTGTAATGTCACATCCGCAGCCTTAAACATGCCTTAGAGTGTCGATACCACCAAAGATACCAGTCTATGTGTCCATACAGGATTGTCTACATTGTCATCTGTTCTGTGTGATGACCAGGACCAGCTGATAAACTCCAGAAGGATTTGCCAGTGACTCCTAGATTGTGCAACTTGGCCGTACCACAACATTACAGTGGAACAGTACCTTTGGTTCACTTTGACCCCAAGAGTGGTAACACGCTTCACATTCCTCCCTCCACCCCTCCCGTGCTATCCATGAAGGAGGAGGTGGTGCCATGCCTGGAAGCAAGAGGCAGCTGCAGAGCAGCAGACCTTTACAAATGGCTGGCCACTCCTTGACTACACTGCTGTGGTTGCCCCTGTGGGTGGAGCAGATTTGTGTATCCCTCTGAGGCAAGAGATCACCTTGGGCAGCAGTGGGATTTAGTGCTGAATTCTTAGACAGGGGAATAACAGGAAGAGAGGTTGTATCTGGCTCCCTCTGTCTTTCACAGGAGTTGGAAGCCTACATCAGGACTATTGCCAGAGTCACTGGGCTGTGGGAAGCTCATCTACTGTTCTCCAGGACTCTGATAGTTTTCTTGCAATGTCTTTCCTCAAGAACTGCCTTTAAATCTCCTCTATATGCCACTTTTTGCAAACGGAAAGCCTTTGCTTGCTTTTGAGTGTGCAGATGTTTTGATGTGCAGATTAATTTTCCTGGTTTGGGAGTAAGAGGTTCAAGACATCTTAAGCATTTTGGTATGTATGTCTGGAAGTTGAATCCACTTCCTTTTACAGTTAACCATTGCTTAGCAAATATATATATATATATATAGATATATGTAAATTGGTTGGTGATGCAGAACATAATACTATGGTCACAGATTTATACTAGTGGTGAGAAGCACATAATAATGTTCCTTTTTCAAACTTGTTGTTAGTTTTGAACTTTCAGAACTTCTCCTTATGTTGTTCTTCACCTCTGCTCTTGAGGTGGAGTATTTCATCCTGTATGTTTAAGGACAGAAAGTCACATGCGAACTTTGGTTTTGTTTTAGGTTCTTAGTGAAAGAAGTTAATATTAGAAAAAAATCATGGTAAGTAGTTATAATATTGTCACAGCAACTTGTGCTTTTCATGTGCTCTAAGCAATTGAACTAAGAGAAACAGATTTCTGACTAATAGGTAAAATGACAGTGTGCATCCCATTTCCCTCTTCCTCTTTTGATCTAGCAGGATCTGTATCTAAAGTCATTTGCATTCATTTAAGGACAGATTTGGTTAGTGAGGGACAATGAACAATGTTGGTGTAAATCTTTGTTCTGGTTGTAATGCTATTCTATGAACCTTTGTGGGAAATATGCTCCTAGAAATTTCAGTTCGGTAATTTGTGCGATTTCATTTGAGATTTCTATTTTTTGACCAATAATTATTTATAATTCATTTACATTGTGTCATGTAGCCAGTTATTTGAACAGGAAATGTGCCATTTGATGGTTTGCAGTGATTCTCAGATACAGCTGAATTGAACTAAAAAGTGGAATACTACGTATGCTGTTGTGCCTGAATTGCACTTTCTTGCTTTCTATCCTGTTTTCATTTGATCATTGGAATCTTTTTCTGCCTACTCTTTTACAAAAAAGGTGTTGTGGTACAAGCAAGTCAACTTAAAAGCCGGGAGATTTCACAAGGAACAGTCCTCCTCAACTGTGCATTCCCGAATCTTACCTTTGTCCTTACGTATAATATGGATTTCATAACTTGCCTTGAAAGTTTTAAATTTTGAAAGTAACTCTTGAGAGAAAGGTGGTAGAAAATCAATGGTTTTCCCCATCCCACATTTGGGAGTATTACTTCTCTTTAGGATTCAGGGAAATAATTTCAGGTAGTAGTTTATCTAATAGTTGGGTTTGTTCAGTCATTCATTAGGTGACTGAAGTTTTCAACCAAATGTAATTAAAGCACACAGTTCTTGTGTGGTTAAGTTTGGCTCTTTATGCTCTGCCAGAGCTCCAGTTGTGATGGCTGCTGTGGAGTGCATGTCTTCTTTTGGTGCTAATGCATGTAACCAGAAATGTGCAGTAAAATGGGGTATTCTCTGACATGCTGTTGCAGCTGTAGCCTTGTAGCCAGCTGATGTCTACTAACAAGCTCTAACCTGAGGTTTTTAGTGTGCTGTGTTCAATAGAAATGCTTTAGTATTCATGAAAAGAACCAAAATGAAATCTAGCAGGGTATTTTTAGGACTTAGATTTGTATTCCAGTCTTGAAGGTGGTATCACATACGATGTCTCTCCTCAAACGTGATAAAATGCTAAGCATGGTTTAAAATGGTAACCTCCCTTTTAGCTTGCTTTGGTTTGTGGCAGAAGACCCCAAATGGATGTTGAATACTAAATTTGGCTAAGAAAAATAGAGCAGGCACAAGTGGTTTAGGTTAGCAGTTTAGGTAAGTCTCCCTTTTGAGGCTGTACTGCAGACAAGTTGCTGGTACCATGGGTGGCAGTGCTGTGCCACAGCACAGTACTTGATGTCCACACGTGTTCAAATGGCAGGCTAAGCTAGGCATGCTCAAATGTCTCCTATTCCCAGAGTATCTGCCCTGTTTTGAGATGCACAAATAAAGGTGAATATGAAGAAGAAAAACCAGTCAGTTACATTAGTTTATGTGATGGTTTTTCATTGTGCTTTGGGGTTTGGGGTTTTTGGTTTAGTTTGTTTGTTTTGGGGTTTTTTGGGTTTTTTAGCTTTCTGCAATCCTGTGAAAACAGATGAGAGGAAAAATTTTGAATTTTTTATCGGGTTTGCTGCAAGTTTCATGAGGTGTTTTGCCTTTTTTCTCACACTTGTTCTTAAAGCTTTCCTTTGAAAAACAGGACACGTAGATTTTGCAAGATAAACTGGATACACTGTGTGACCTCAGTGTAGAGGGGAGAAATTGAAGAGCTCTCCAGGCAAAGAAGTATAGGTGTGTCTTTTATGGAGTAACTAGCTTTTGTTGTCTAGCCTTAGTCTGACTCAGCTGGTCAAGGCTTCTGAACACTGGGTACTGTAAAGGAGAGGAAGGTTGAAGCTGTCTGTGTGATGAGGCAGCAGATGGCTTAGCAGGTACAGGAAGCTCATCTGTTTGGCCCAAGTTATTGGGCTGGCTCTTGCCTGCAGGGAACTAAGTGACTGGGAAGTTCTTGGAAATAGGAGCACCCCATTTCTTGAGGAAACCATTGCTGCATGGCTTCAGGGGTTATAGAGATGACATAAGTGTCATTGTGGATTCTGTTTGCTTCCTGATGCTGTTTTTCAAAAGGTTGGTTTCCTCTTTCTCCTCCTTGGCTGGTGTTTTGTAAGTGAATCTCCCTATTCATCATGATGTTGTCCAGATCAGCATACAAAATGAAACCTAGTAAACTTCAGCTTAGTTTACCTGGCCTACTGCAAATGTCCTATTTGATATGGACTTAACTTGTATTGGAGGAAAAGGTAGGTGTTGATTACAGTCACTGAACGTAGCTTATTTTAGAGAAATACAATGTTACATTCCATTAAGAAGAGTTGTCATGGTGATCAAAGTTCCATGGACATCATGTAGAGTCAGAAGGGGAAAATGAGTAGAGAAGAAGGCAAAGAGGCCTCTATTCAGCACAGACAACCAGTCTGAGTCATTTAAAATTGATTGGATGACAAGGGTGGTCATGCTGTGTTACTGAATTTCCATTTTTTTAGTTGGGGAAGTAATTTCAGGTAGGAGTTTATCTAATAGTTTGGTTTGTAATGGAAAGTAATGGAACTCTATTGGAGGGAACTCCAGTCTCCTAAGCAACTTTTTACCCACTATTGAAAGTAGAATCTGGTCCACCTTCTACACATCTACCAGTTGTTCCTCTACAGGTACTCCAGCTAGGAAAGATAGGTACTCTTGTCTCCTTTCCTTCCAGTATTAACTGACCATGGAAAGGAAACTCGCCATGTCCTCTTTCCTGTGCATTCCTTTTGCTGGGAAATCATAATCTGTGGTGGGGAGGCAGATGCAGCTGGCACTTAACTATCAAAGCCTCAAACACAGAAGTAGGAATACTCTAGAGATCTGAAAAGAGCAATCTGTGGTTGTGTCGTTTCATGTGTCACGCTTGTTTTGCTCAGCTGCCAACGTCGGCGAGGAGACGGCTTCGTTTCACACTCGAACCTCCTCTGCTGCAGATGGAAGTGTGCAGCCACCCCCTAAAGCCCTGCTCCACAGCATGCATTACTTCTGCCTGCAAAGAGTACCTGCTGTTCTTACAATTCATCATCCATCTTCTTCTCTGGGTGGGCAGGGAAGAGGAAGATTAAAGCAATGAAAGCCTGGAGAAGAATAAAGGGGAATGGGTTGGGAAGAAAGTGATCAAAGCTGGGCAAGCAAATAGAGCTGTTTCCTTTAAGGCCATCCTTAATCAATACATCTGCTGTGGAAGGGCCCATCCACTCTGTACAGGTGAGGTGCACGGTTTTGATGAGATTATCCTCTCTAGGTCAAGTCCCTGCAACGAGACACTGCCAGTTGTATGCAGACCATGGACAGATGACACAATGACAGTGAGGTTTCAGAAACGTCTTTTTCGTCCTGTTTAAGGGCTTCAATAACCTGTTAAAACCTTTCCCATTTTTTTCTCCAAAGCAAGTCCATTTATTCTGGTCCTTTTCCCAGTAAAGACAATTAATTAGTAATCACCATTCCATTCTAAGTCCTAATGTAGGACTTAAGTTTCTTCTAGAAAAGAGGGAAAACCAGAAAAAAACCAGCCTCCTGTCTTTTTCCAGACATAATTATTTCTACATCTCTCATGATTCTTGCTGCCCTGCTTGGGTTCACTTTTGGGGGGGTTTTGTATTTAAAACTAGGCATTGCTTCAGCTCACTAGTAGCCTCTTACCTGAAACCAGCACTCCCACATGGCTGGACCAAGATAGGCTGATGCTTGTCCAGCATGGCTCATTGTTTCTGTGGAAAGGTAGGTAAGATGTGAGCAACAAAGCAGTTTGCTTATGTTTTCCTGGAGAAAATGTGGGCTGGGGAACATGAAGATTCCAAAAACCTATTCAATACAGAAATTAAGTGCTCATATCTATCTTTAATAAAGCCTTACAAAGTTGCCCCATGGATACTTTGCAGACTTCTAAAAAATCTTTTTTGCTACATTCAAATCTTTGGAGAGAAGGCAAAGTACATGTTTGACCCAAAACAGAACTCAACTCTGTATGTCATTTCTCTTTCTTCAAAGGTTATAGAGAGCTTTTCAGAATAACCTATGATTTTTTCTCCATAAAAAGGCTCTTCAACGTAAGATACAACAACTTATTTAGAATTAAACAGCCCCAAACTGCTCATTGCTTTGTGTTAATTCCTGTTTATTCCTTATATTTAGGGCTAAGACACCAAAGAGTGACAGGATTAATTAAAACAGCCTGGCAAAGCTGTTTAGGGTAGGGGACCTGCACTAAAATACCCTTAGCCATATTTGAATGAAGAGCTTTGCAGATTGTGTCACTGGTGGCTGTCATGGTTGGGAAATTTTCTTGCCTTAGCAGTGCCAGCCTTGTGCAATAGCATTCCCCATAGCTTTAAGGATGACAAGTCTCAGCAGGAAGAAAAAATGAAGCAATGGTGATTTCTGGTGGTGTTCTGCAGCAATTTGGAAGCTTTCCACCTTCAAAGTTCCATTTCCCAGTATGGAGAAAGACTGTGGATGGAACTGGTACTTCTCAATGCTGCCACTGGTAATCTTACCTTCACCAGTGAGGTTGGGAGAGGGAAGCAGGAGTGGGAGATACTCACTGTGCATTGCAAAAGGCAGACCAGTCAGACTTCTACTACATTCTTACCACCTGTTTTCAAAATGTAGCTACAGCATGAGACCCGTCCCTGAGCAGATTGCAGAGACCCACGTTAACCAGCTATTGAAACCTGCAGACTGCTACCAGCATCTCTACGTGTGTCTCGCTCCTCAACTGACCTCTGTGTTCTGGTGTTTTTTCCCTATGGCATGTGCCATCTTTCCTAAACTCTTCACAAAAGCCTGTGCCATGTAGAAACTGAAATCATTGGTAGAAAAGAGCTCTTTCCCCTTCCAGTAGCTGACTTGTTTCTTGTGATCATCTGTGGAAGAAGGACAGACGGTTCAGATCTTTGCCTAGGAAGAGGAGTGGGCTGTTCCTCTGCTAGTCCCAAGAAGATCTCCTCCCACTGCAGTGAGACAAAGAAAAGAGGGAGCATCCCGAGCAGTCCCTCCTGCGTGCCAACTGGAATGCTGCTGTTTCTGAGTCACTCACCGCTGCTAGGGCTTTGAGTGCTCTCTCCACATCCCTCTTATCTTCTAGTCCAGCCCTGACAGACAGTGTGGAAAGAATGTAAGTGGTGTCATACCAGAAGACATCCCCCACTGTCCTCATAGCCAGCAGAGAGGGTTGGAGGCACGGACTGTGTTGCTTTTCATCTCTACTGGGCCCCTTCATCCTGGGCTTCAGGCTTGTCTCATGGGGAGCAGAGTTTTCCTGCCATGCAGGAAGAACAAGGCATCTGCTACAAGCCACTTGCCAGCAGAACTTCTATGCACTGGAGATTCATTTTCTGAATCTGTTCTTTACTCTTTTCCAGTCTCCCATTTGGGTTAAAACCAAGTATTTTTAAGCACAAATGGGTCATCATCACACCATTTTGATCTTAGCTAATGACCATTCATACATGCTCTGTGGACTTAAGGCTGAAGTAAGCTTTGCCAGCTTTTCAATTTGGTTTGTTGGGTTGTATTTAGATAATAAAGAGTATATTACACAGCAAACAAATGAAGATATATATGAAAAAGGGAGAATCTTATCAATGTATGTAATTACCTGAAGGGGGGCTGCAAAGAATAACCAGGCTCTCTTCATTGCTACCCAGTGGCAGAACCAGAAGCAATGGGCACCACCTGAAACACAAGAGGTTCCCTCTAAACATCAAGAAACACTTTTTAACTGTAAAGGTGACTGAGCACTGTCATGGGTTGCTCAGAGAAGCTGTGGCATGTACCTCCTTAGAGATATTCAGGACCCATCTGAAAATACTCCTAGGTATGAATGTCAGGGTGATCCTGCCTGGGCAGGGGGCTTGGCTCAGACAACCTCCAGAGGTCATTTTCCCTCCTCAGCCTTTCTGTGATCTGCTGTGATTTACGATTCTGTGAAAAAGACACAATAAAACTTGTTTAAAATTTAGAATACTCACTCAAAGTCAATTTTTTTCTGTCACCACAATAAATTATTGGCAGAATCATAGTTTAAAAGTGTCTTTTTATTTCAGTTAAGTATAGCCTGTATATTCTCTAAGGAATATTAGGAATATTTTGCTAAGGAGGAATTAGATAGTAATCAACATTGTGTCAGAATACAGAATTTCTACCTATTTTCTACCCATTTTTTCTGGATCTCCTTTGGTCACACAGAACTCTACTGCACAAGAAAGGACAAACCAATTCTTTAATGAGTCACACTGCTTATTTTTCTGTCCAAGTTCAAAGTCAATGAATCCTGGCTTTCTTATACTCAGAAGGAATGGAAATACAGAGACAGAGATATGTAGGGTATTTCTGTGACAAGTGCGTCAGTCTTTCCCTTAGTACATTCTCCTGTGGTTTTTGTGGTATCCAATGTGATACACACCATTCTCACTTTTGAGTGCATTCAGTTCATCTGGTGCCTGATCTCTGTCTCTTGTTTATTAGTTGCACTGTTGACACACTCTGTAAACTTAAAAACAAGGAATTTATCGTGAAAACTTAGGTTTTATCAACAGCACCACAGTAATTCTGTGTACAGTGGTCAAAGAGTCAGATAGCCTTGGTGGTTTTGTTTGCAATAGCTTTGCTGATGTGTCAGTGTGGAAAAGAGGGTGAAGCCTGGTGCTATTCTGGACATGAGTCCTTCACAATCCTTCCCCCAGGAATCACCCCAAGTCCCCAGGACAGAGAAGGAACCCTTTAACTGTGTCTGTAGATTTGACACTTCTGTGTATCTGACAGACCTCTAAGGTGCAGAAATTGCTATCAGGCTTGCAGGATACACAAAAATGCCATCCAGGAAAAAAAAAAGTAGAGTCAGTCATTACAGAACCCTACATTGGAAATGCCAACAGAGCAGTGAAGCTACAGTGATATCTGGTGGAAAGGAGGAGAACTGGGACAATCCTGTGAGGTTATAGTTCATGGAGGTTTTGAAAATCCTGACCCCAGTTTTCTTGGTGGCATGGGAAGTGTCCTCATGCTTCCTGCTTTGACAGGTGGTGCAGTCTTTGGGTAAGGGTATAGATACACGCCAGGGAAGGAAGAGCAGAGCTGGTTTGGACCTTCTCCTAGTGGTCATGGCTGTCCTGCTTTTAGGAAAGAGCTCATCTATTATTAGCATTAGCACTTTAATAAAGCACAGAGCCCAGACTCACAGATCCTGCAGGATCTGACTGTTTGCATCCACCTTGTTTCCGACAGCTGTGGGTCCCAGGAAGCCTTATCATCTTGGGCACGATGTCAGAATCAAAACACCTCTGAGTACTTATGAGGGCCTGCACATTGACAAGTAAGCTTCATGGACAGTGAGGGACTTGAGAGCAGGAGGGAGAACCTAAGGAATTCTCCTTGTGTCAGCATGGGTCCAGTGGACTGGCACAGATCCAGAGCTAACGGGGCCTTGCTGAACTGACCCGGCTCTGCCACTGGGCATCTGCATCCCATATACTCACCACTGTGTTCCAGTGGTAGAACACTTTCTGAAGATACTAAATATTGTGAGACAAAGCTGACACAAGTTCTGTCCCCATGTCTTACCTTCCTTATCTCCTCTACTGGTCACTGTGTTGCCCATAGTTCCTTTATCCTGCTATGACAGTAACCCTGAAGGTTCACATCCAGGAGATGCTGCATGCTGCTCCCTGGTTGAGCAGTGAGCTAATAAGCCTTCCTGGATTTAGATAAGTAGTAGGTAGTGACATAAGATGCTCAGAAAATGTTGGGATTTTTGCCAAAGGTAAGAGCCACATGGACTCAAGCTAATGGATGTTCATCTGACAATGTAGCCCAGAAACAGCTTGGCTATTCTGCTGACAAGGATAGTATAAAACTTGTGGACAGCAGTAAACTGGCCAGCAGGAGCACTCCAGACTTACCCAGACAGTGGTCTTTAGTTACTTGTTTACACTCTCTTTCTTCAGTAATACAATAAATATCAAGTTTCCACTCTTCTGGAACTTGAGATAGAGATCTGTCACATTTTTCAATCTTGGCACAAATACTCTTTATTAAAAACAAAAATTGGGGGAGGAGGGGGAGTTGAAACCAGAAAACTTGTCATAGTTCTTTGTCTAAAATGAAGAAAACCAGTAATATCTGTAGATTTGACTTCATGTAGTTTGTGTAAGTGCCTGGACAGCAGGAGTCCCCAGGTTCCTCTTTACTGCCCACCACAGTCTTCCGTTTTTCCCTGAAGTGCCTTGAAGCAGAGAACACTTTGTTATTCATTCAGTTTACTCTGCTTACACAGCTTACTATCTACTCCTTGAAGTCTCACTCATTTCTAGAAAACTCCTTGATATTTTTGTATATTATAAATATATTGGAACACAAAAAATATTTCTGTGCACAAAATATTGACTGTGCCATTTCTAATGAGACCCCAGTGGCCAGAGACCACAGAAAGGGCTCACTCACAAGGTGTATGAGCCTCTTTCAGGCTTCTTCCCTCCAGCAGAAAAGCTGTGCCAGCTGCTGACTAGAGTGTGGTGCATCTCAGTTGATGCTTGTTTGTAGCTTTTGGATTACAGCTATCCCATTAAAATAAAGGTGTGTGGGACTAAATTTTTATTCGGTGATAGAGGGCCAAGACAAGTATGAGAAGAAGCCTATGAGGCTTTGATGCCCAAGATAATGGAGCCCTGGGCAAGCAAGATGGGAGGGAGAGTGGGGAAAAAATAAAATAAAATAAATAGTATGTCTTTCTTTTGCTTATAGGCATTAGATGTGGATCCTGTTTGCCATTCATTTACCTCCTAAGAAAATAAACTTGTGGTGCCCTTTGGTCTGTAATGTCCCCAGGCAGCTGAGGAGGCTGGGGAGGCAAAAAGGAGAGCGGGCTGCTGTGTTGATTTGGCATGGCCAGGTTTTTGGTAGCAGAGGAGGGTCGCAGAAGTAGCTTCTGTGAGGAGCTGCCAGAAGCTTCCATCATGTCTAACAGAGACAATCACTGATGGCTCTGAAGATGGACATCCAGCTAGAGAGGATGGTAACGCCTCTGTGATGACATATTTAAGAAGAAAATCAAAACAGGACATGCACAGTTTTTTCCCAGGAGTGGCGAGGTGCCACTGCCGGGGCCATCCCAGCAGAGCTCGCAGCAATGATGAGCGATTCCCCGACACAGAACCCAGACAAGATCAACTTCTCAGTGCTGGAGGATCCTGCAGGAATCTTTGAATTAGTGGAATTTGTTGGCAGTGGTACCTACTAGCAGCAGTTTTTCTTCTAGCCAGAGAAGAGGAGGAAGTGAGGACATGTGAGGGACAACAACATGGTGGTGCCAAGGTCAGTGGGAAAACAGAGGGAGAGGAGGTGCTTCGAGGGTCAGAGCCAAGATTCCTCTGCAAGCCATGGTAAGGACTTTGGTAAACAAACTGTCCCCTTGTAGGGCATGAAATCTATGGGGGATGGAGAGATCCACTCACAGCCCATGGGAAAAGTTCTCACACAGGAGCGGGTGGATGCCAGAGAAAGCTGTGATCCAGTGGGAGACCCGAATAGAGAGAGAGCCTCTGCTGCCAAAGATAAAGAGAGAGGGCCCTTGCTTCCAAACTAGAGCAGCCCATCCTTAGAGGACTGCATCCTGTGGATGAGTGACCACAACAGGGAAGTCTTTTGGGAAGACTGTTTGCCTATGGGAGGGACCCCATGGCACAGCAGAGGAAAGATCCCTCTCTCTGAGCGAACAGAAGGTCTCAAGTGACAAACTGACTAAACGCCCCCACCCTGTCTCCCTGCACTGTTGGTGGGAAGGAGGGTGTAAAAAGGTGTTTTAAAGGCTTATTTTACTTCTCATTATCCTCCTCTGACTCCTGATAATAAATTTACCCTATACCTTTAAATTTGAACCTGTTTTGCCCTTAGAATGTTTTCTCCCAATCCTCATCTGAACTCATGAGCACTTTGTTAATTTTTTTTCCCCCTCTCCTCTGCCCTCAGCTGAGAGCAAGAGGGGTGAGCAAATGACTTTCATGGGTGCCTGGCATTTGGCCAGTGTCAAACCACAACAGCTGCCAGGACTTCAGTGGCTGGGGTGGGCAGTAGAGCCAAGACTTGCAGGCAGCAGTGGCAGTGGCTGCTCTGGTGGGCAGTGCTGAGGCTGCTGCCTGGAGAAGGAACACTGCTGGTGCCTGAATACTAACCCCCAGCTCACCAGGACACATCCAGGTCAAAAGGATAAGCTGGGAGCAGGGTGCAGCTACGAGCTGGGGCAGCTGCTAGTGGCTATCTTACCAACCATGCAGTGCTCAAAGTTAGATTGGGTCAGGAGGATTGTCTGAATGCCTTTTTTTCCTATTAGTCAAACAGGTTTTCCAAGTTTATACGTTGTTGCAATTTTTATTTTTAAGGGGCCTCTTTCCTTGGGTCAAAAATGTGTAGTCTAGAGCCCTTTTGTTTAGCTCTCAGCTTGAGAATGGGAAAAAGTTACTCATGGCTGAGTTCTCTGCAGATAATTTAATTTCCTGGGTCTATGAACAGTGATTGAAACTGGTTCTATTTAGGACATTTGTTGCTAGAGCACCTAGGAGTTGAGTTGGCAGGTATAGGTATGCTTTCTCTGAAAACCCAACCCAAATAGGAATGCTACCAAGAACTGGGGACTTTGGTTATTTTGTGTGTACTTTAGTGTTATCTGTGCTGATCAGCCTCCTCAGTATTTGGTTGTCTTCGTTTTAATTTTCACATGAACACAATGATGGTGCTTTTAAACTGAGGAATTTCAGGCACTGTCTTACGCAATTTGCTCTTAAACAGCTGAGACATGGGAGCCTATCTGTCTATGACAAGGATTAGTTTATTGCTTATTTAAAAGAGATCTTGAAAACTTGTTTATAACTGTTTACATACAATTTTTTCAACAATTCGGATTGCCTAAGGCTACGGCATGTTCCCTGTGCTTATATGCAGTGTGTAACCCCCATGTGGCCTCAGGCAAATGGAGTGGTTAAAAGATTTATGCACTATGTGGATAAACAAAATCTGGGAGAATTTCCCTGAGGCTTTGCCTGGATTGGCAAAATGGTGTGATTTTAAAACATGATAGTTAGTACCTAGTATATCTCATATATACTGGCTTGATGAGGAAAAACCTGTATGAAAGAACCAGAGTTTTTTAATAAGCCCTACTTAGGCTTAGCAGATGCTCACAGCTTGCCCTAACTAATGTTTTATAGGACAGCAACTACCATCACTGAAATAAAACCTTTTTTTCTTCGAGTAGACATAACCTGGCACAAAACAAATACCTTGAAGACTTTCAAGACTTTCCCTGACTGGGCCGTGCAAGGAACACACCAGACAGATGGAAATTTAGGGAATTTCTCTTTCTGAGTAGGAAGCAAAGAGTAGGCTGCCAAAATCTCCTGCAGGTTAGGATCCTGCCCTGACCCTTGTGGAGGATTTCCTGGAGCCCAGTATCAATGGGAACACTCCCACGGGCTGAAAAATTGGAGAATTTCACTTGCAACGTGTTTCTCTTGTTCTGTTTTTGTGTTAAACCCACAAAAGCCTAGAATTTAGTGGAGTGGGAGTAGCCAAAGGATGTGGAAAGCCTTGCTCGCTCTTATTCGGCTTGCAAACAAAGTTCAGCTGGCTATATATAGGCAGTACTGATTTCTCTAGGGAAGTGATTGATCTTCTCTCAGCGTAAACCAGTCCCTCACCGGCTTAGCCCGAAACCAAATAAAGATGCTGCCTTGGCTTCCAACAAGGACGAGGAAATAAATTTTATAACAGACCTCTCCGCGACAGCGGCACCGCCGACCCTTGCGCCGTTTTGGAGCCGCTCCGGGGACAGCTCGGTGTGTGCCGGGCTGGCCGGGCACCCCCCGCTCCCGGCGGCGCACCTGGGAGCCGCTCGCACGGAGCAGCTTTCCCGCTCAGCTTTCCTCAGGGAGGAGCCGCCTTCCCGCCGGGAGCTCCCACGGGCCCGGCCCGCGGCTGCCGCCCGCCGGAGGGAGCGGGCAGGGCGGGGGCCGGGCTCTGCACGGCCGGGCATCGCCTTTCGCTCTCTGGCACCCGCTGCCTCCGGGTCGAGTCCATCACCGAGTTACCGCATCCCCTGGGAAGGCACCTCATCTCGGCGGGACGGCAGCGGGACGAGGAGCAGCCCCAGGTACCTGCGAGGCGGGTTGGCTGCCCATCACTTCTCACGGTTACTCTGCTAGAGCTCTTTTTTTTTCTTTTTTTTTCTTTTTTTTTTTTCCTTAATTAAAAAGCCGTTCAGCAATCTTTTTTATTCCTGAAGGGATTTATTATGCATTCAACTCATACTAGTTCACCAAATTTCATTGTAGAACCCCAAACGACTTCTCCCATTAAGATGGCTGGTACAAGACACCCTCTCTCACCCATCGCTCTGAGAGCTCCCATCAGCACCTTCACCTGTTCAGTTCCAACATCGGTGTGAAGTGTAGGTGTGAGGCCCAACAATATTTTGTTGTTGCACTGCCCAGGGCTATGTAGGATGGTGTCTTCCGTGTCTTACCACCATCCTGCCTTTATGCCTCCTTTTAATCCGTTTTGCTGTTGCAAGCCCTGTCAGATGCCTGCCCCAGTGATCCAGAAACACATCTGACTCGGGGTGTAGGCTTTTCCCCATAGCTTCTGCACTCCCGTTCCAAATCCAGAGCTTTGTCTTTGCTTTGACATGCCTTTGTAAACTGGCCCATCTCACAGAACAAGCCAGGCTGTATCATGGGTATGCCCTGCCCTGTCACCACTCTCTTGGTAAAGTTGGCGCCAGCTGTAAATGACAGTGATGACTTGCACATTTCCTTCGATATTATTCCTGCTACTAATGCCTGTGGAACATCTCTAGAGAAATCTTTGACCAACAACTGCTTTTCAAGTGTTTTTATGCCTGTCAGCTAAGTAGATTTAAGGCCATTTAATTTTGACTGTTTCTTTTTCATAAGTCATGCTAGACTGAAGCAAGGAGTTTATCAATGCTCATGTGATTTTTATCAATGTGGCTACCCTTTTTTATCATAATTCTGACTTTGCCTAAGAACAAAATAAGATTTATTTGATAAGGTTGTGGGGTTTCTTCTGTAAAAGGGACACCAATTACACACAGTTTTCCCTCATGACTTTTTCTCAACTAGCAACCATCAATGGGCCTCAAGGTTTTGGAATTTTCCCAGTCTTCCAAGATGAGTATCAGCTGAGCAGTAGTGCTCAGCCATTATTCCTTGGACATTTGGTACAAGTGTCCTGCAAATTTTAATGAAAAGCTCCAACCCTCCAAATTTGGTCTTTCCCTCTAGAAGAAATCCAGTGTTCTCTTTTTGTAGAAAGGACTATGGGATTCTTAGTTATCCTCACATGACAAGTAAGCCATCACCCATAAGGCAATATCTCACTGCTTCCTAAATACATAAGGTACTAATACTTAAAATATTTTCCCTTTTTGTATCAATAAAAATTAACCACTGGCATATACTAATAGGAACACATAGTTTAAAATTTTAAGTGGTTTTGTTCTCTGTCTTGTACACCTCAGAAACTCTCTTCTTGTATTTAGGTCTGCTGTTCAAGACTTCTTTTCCTACTGTTTATTTATTACTGTTGAACCTCATTAGCTTATTGTCCATATTTATCACTGTCGATTTCCATTTCCTTCTGTTTGATAAACAGAAATGCCCTTTGCCAACAGGTACATATGTTTCCACTTTGAAGTGGACTCTGCTTGTGTTGCTCTCCTCACTTTGTCACCAAGAAGATGAAGAGTGAAACCTCCCAACTGAGCTGGTTTAGAAATTAAAGGGGTATGGTGGCAGTGTGGTAGTGAGCCACTTCAGGGAACTAGCCAGGTTTATAGCCATTTCTCATATGAGATCTTTCAGTTCATGGTCTTATCTTTATCATGGAACATTCCAATTATCTGGGGAAAAAAAAATCTGATTATGGCATACTGTACTGAATCTTGTAGATTTGATTACAGGGAAAAACTGTTGAGCTTGATGGTTTCAGCAGCCACAAACCTGGTTTCTTCTGTTCAGGGATCCAAAGTGTTAAGATAAAAGGTTGTAGACAGAAACCTTCAAACCTGTCTTTTGCTGTCCTGTGGTCACATTCTGGAAATCTTTAGTAAGATGAAATGATTTGAGGAGCACTCTGCTGGCCAAAAGCAATTATCTAGCATGAAGGCTTTTTTAACTCAATGGAACTATTCCTTCTCTACTTAAAATGAGTTAGCAAAGAAAAAGAGCAAACAGTTTTAAGTGAAGAGTGTCTGCTTGAAAACTATCAAAGTGAAGTTCTGTCCCTACTTCTATGTATAATTATTCTACTCTTGCTCTTTTCTTTCATATCTCATGAAAATATTTGTGGTCTTCTGATCAAACACACTGGATGAGAATTGATGATATTTTTCTGCATTAATTAAAAACCAGCCTTGTGTTGCTGTAAGAGAAAAACACTGAATGAGCTATTATTATTAGCCCTTATCTTATCTGAACCAGATTTAAGATCTATGAGTTCCTAACTCAAGGTTACACATGGAGAGAGAGGGCAGAAAGCTAAATTAGCAGCAATTTGCTTTAGAGCTGATCAGGAAAGATATTTTTCCACTCTGCTTATGTTTGGAACACATTATTACTTCTAGTTTCCATAGGTTCAGAAATACCTTGCACAGATTTCTACAAGAAAAATCCAGTGAAGATCATTATATACAAACATTTCACTATGGTCTCTCAGACACTCTGCCTCATGGAGCAGTGCATGCTATGAAATATTGTACACTTGCATTTATTTTAACTATACACAGATGCTACAAATCCCTTTTGTAGGTGGGACACTGGATTAGATGGAGCTGTGGCCTGACCCAGAACAGCTTTTGCATGGTCTTATGTACATGAATCCAGCTGTCCCTACAGCTGCATCCCAATTCCTCTGGAATGGACATTGGAATACTCACTATCAGGTTCTACATGTGGAATAGACAAGACACCATTGGAAAACTGTCCCATACCAGCGTGGCTTTCATCACATATGGTCTGTGCAGAAAACCTAGAGAAGCAGGGAGACAGGTCAGGTTATCCTTATCCACTTACTGCTCTCGTTCTCCTCTCATTCCTTCTAAGCACTCATCCTTGTGGGTTTTCAAAACCCACTGTTCATCTTGCTGCTCATGAGTGGCACAGATTTTGGCTTTCTTGGATGTGTCACAGCATAGTTTAGTTTCCTGGGTTTCTACACAGTCTTTGAACTGAGACTACTAAGGTGCTCTTAGTGGAAACCAATTCTTTTTATTGCCTAGCAGTGCCTGACAGGCTGTCCAGAAGCAAACTGCTGGTGCTTAACTCAAATTCAAACCTGGTCTGCCAATAGGTTTACAGTGAGAACATTTGAGAGGAACCTATGACTGTATCAGCACTTAATCAAACCAAATATAAAGTTCCTTGGTGAATATGTACAACAGGCCTCACAAGCAGCACTTTCTCCCACAAAATCTGGCAGTACAACTAAGAAAGTTGCTCTGTTGCATTCTGCTGAGTGGAGTTTAGTTTAAGAGACAGAAATAGCACAGTTGTGTGTAAATTAAATGACATTATTTGAAAACAACTCTGAAAGAATGGAGACTAAAAATCTCGTCTAATTAATGTGTAACAATAGATGATGATTTATTGACTCCTCTGTGAATATACAGTTTCTATTGGCAATATTTAGATATGTTTTCTTAGAAATTCATAATTATTTATGTTTAGAAATTTATGATTAAACATTTTACAAGAAACAAGGCACTAAAATGTACAGTTAGTCATCCTTATTACATACGCTGTGAGTGTCAAACATATAGTACATTCCCCTAGCTTAAACAATTATTAAATTTCTTCCCCTTGTGGTACTTCTTGTTGAAGCCATGAGAATATATGTATTTTAGGATCGTACATTTTCTCCTTTTACTCACTGTTTCCGTAGGAAAAATGAAGTATTTCCTATTAATATTAGCTACACAATAAAGATAATGAAAACTACATATATCACATTTCTAAGGACTCAGACTTGCTATGAGATCCTCAGAGATGTAAACTATAATATGGGTATTTTTTATTAATTAAAAAAAAAAAAAAACAGTACAAAAAATTTTGTTTAAAGGTGCAATTCCAGAAGCTACTTGCATGCACACCAGAACCAGCTCTGGTGGTGTCTGAGGCACTAAAATACTAAAACAACACTTTACAACAGGTGAGGTGACTGGGCTGACACCATGGTAGGAAAATCAGATCAACCTAGTGGCTACCACCGGGCTAAAAAGGAGATCTTAATAGCGTTTAGTTTTTAGCACAATTTAAAATAGCAAACCCCAGAAAAAACTGTTGCTACTAAAAGGCAAAGACCGCAAGAGATACCAGCTAATAATCCATTAAAATACTTAGTATCAGAAGGAGTGATACATGTTCAAGTATCTTATGACAAATAGCCCAGTACTTATGTGCTCATTCTGTTTCAGGTTCTTACTGACCATAAGCACAAACATGACAAAATGTAATTTTATATATTGTTAAAATACAACAGAATCTAATGTCACATACAACACCAAGTAAAGAAACAGTGGTTTCCGAATTATTTGCCCATTTATACAAAAACGCAATGAGGAGTGCCTAGATTCAGGTTTCTCCTTGAGATTCTCAAGCTTCTGTGATGGGAACATTTTAGAGGTCCAATTTTTAATGCCTCTGCATTTGGACTGCAGTGATCCTAAGCCTCCTGAACACACATGGAAAGATTACCACTTTCAGAGGTTTTCAGAGGATCCTTGCAGTCTCCTCAATCAAACAAATTCAGGAGCAATTTCAGCACTGGTGGAATATACATGCCAAATAGGGGAAGATTCTGCTGGATGAGAAAAAGTGATGGTAGAGAAAGAGCCACACAACCTCCAATAATACCCTTGGTCACTGCCAAATTAAAGTGAAAGTTTCTTTTTCACCTTGGAGAGATAAAACTTGCCAAAATATGGCCACCATTAATGTATCATCACAAGATGGCAGTACTAGCAGAGATAACTGTAATACATTTGAAAACATCATCTCTTAAAGCATTTCCACTTATTGGGTACTGCAAAAATAATGCTGTTAAATTGTGTGATTTTTTGGAAGCAAGAGGTTCTTACTCAGCAATACAAATCAGCCAAAACCCAGCAGGTCAGCACCTCTGAAGAAGAAGCCCTGTAACTACACAAATGCTGCTGGATGGTAGCTGGTGGTAGAACAGCTCGTACATCTTGTGACTGGAAGTTCAGAAATGCAACCACAAAAAGAAGAGCATGATTAGGGCTATGCCTTTAGGTCTGTGGGAAGCAGGACGGACTGGAATACCACTCTATTTGCATTTACTGATTACCAGAACTTTTTTTTCAGCTATGATTGTAAAATGTGATAGCTTCTGCATCTTGGGAAGATGAAGATTGGGTGTCTCATTATTTAACCTTAAACTTTTGAGGAAAAGAAAAAGTAGATAGTACAAACAAACACAAAAGTCCACATGTAGCTGAGAATACAAAATATTACAAAAAATGTAATTGGTTTATATGTAATATGTTTATTTGGTTGAATCTATGTATATATTTAAGTGGGCACAGATTAACACAGTTGGCTTTTTTTTGGTATTATTTAAGAATGTTGACAGAAAACTGCACCTTTCAGACTGAAGCTGTGTTAAATTTATTGCTCTTGGTAACTGAATGCTGACAAGGCATAATTTTAAGTTGCCCCATGATTTGTAACATTATAATGTACAACAATTTAAAAAACCAGTTGTTTACCACCCAGAGCCAGTTTTATGGATCACTAAAGTTGCCCATGGCTGTCACTATGTCCTTACTCGGGTTTGAAGCTGTGGCAGGATGTGGGCTTAAATCTGCTGTGCTGTGGGGCTTCAGCCACTTGTGTCCATGCTGGGCATAAGAGAAGGGCCCAATTTTAAGCCAGTCTTGTCCCACACCTGATGTTCTCAGCCTGGCTCCCTGACAGCACACTTGCACTGGATTTACAGAAGTAGAGTTGATGGCATTTGGACCAGATTGAGAGCAAAGATCAACACTCATCTACTGAGGCCATGTAGAGAAAATTGCTGGCTTCTGTGGGATTGTGGAAATGTAAACTAGAAGTATGCAACTTATTTATCAGTCTACTAGAGGAGTAAAAGCAAGATTCACCCCATAAGACAGTGTTTAACTGGCTGAGACAAAGCACCGTTGTGATAATTTATTTATTATAATTCTAAATTTGCTGCCTTATCAATTTTAGAAGGCACCTTAGTGATACAGTTAGCAATGACAGTTGTTCTTGCTGGCTAAAACCTCTTATTTTTTATTCAAATACATCCACCACTGCTGATTTGGTAATGGGAAAAGATGCCAGGCAACTTGAGAATGTGAGCACCTTGCAATGGTTCAACTGGCACCACCGTGTGGCTGAGCATGTCCCAGTAGGAATATTGCATTTGAGGTAAACAGGATAAAATCAGTAGGGGAAGACTTCTTATGCTCTCAGCCACCAACAGAGTGCAACTTAACGCCCACTCCAGCCTCAGAGCCCTCATGCAGGCCAGCAATTGAAAGCAAATTAAGTGCATTTTGGAAACCAGTGTTGCTTTATTTGGCAAAGACTTCTCCTTATGCCTCATTCTAGATGGAAAGTTGGAGGTAAGGCAATATTTGTATTGGATATTATTGTTCCCAAAGTAGAGGTTGACCCTCTCTATTAGGTCAGCAGTAATAAGTCCCAGCCTGCCAAAATTTCTGCCCTGGTTTAAATACCAAATTCATCGCATCACCTCCCTAATTTGCACTATTCAGAGTCACAGTATTTATAAAACCTTTTTCAAATAAATGGAATTTATGTTGTGTGTGTCAATTCAGACTTTACACAGTCCATGGGATTAGAATTCAAGTAGTTATAAAGCCAAGCAATTCATTGGGCTGAAGGAGTGATCAGTGGGACCACATAGGTGTCTAATGGAACAAAACAATTTTTGGCAAAACTTTGGTGGGAGTAAGAGGTCAAATTTCAAAACTCCACAATTTAACAGAAGCAGGATTCCTCCCCTTCCCCCCATTATAGCAGTGACACAGAATGTGTGGCAGGAGTTTATATGGCTAATTCAGCCAGTCCATTTGTGGCTTAGTACATAATTTCAGGGTGTAACTCAAAGGAAAAAAAAGGTATCTATACATGACCAAATAATGGGCAGAGCTTGAGCAGCTCATATGGCAAGTTGTAAGTGCCATATAAAAAATAAATTGCTACTAAATAGGCATATAATTCCAGTTTCAGGTTCAGGTCTCTCCAAGAACAGCCTCTTATAGCTGAGAAGGAATATCTGAAGGTTTGTGGAATACAATTAATCTCAAGTTTTGCTGGATACAAACCCACTCCAACTCTCTTGCCAAACAAATTTGTTTCATGAGGTGCTCTAACAGTTGGTTAGAGACTGAAGCACACAACTATTCTGAAGCTGGACTGAACAACAAAAGGAAAACAAACAATCTTAATCAACATTTTAAAAACTCACCTAAATAAAATGAGGACAATCTACAAATCTATCTGCCTCATTTCTGTTAAAACAGAGACTTGTTTCCCTAAATACATATATGTCTAGTGTAGACTTTGTATCTAGCCAGCTCTTCATCAGGAAGGGAACAGGTTACTTCTAGCAATTTGAGTGCTTAATTTTTAAAATTTTTTTTGTTCCTTTTGCTTTTTTTTGTGTGGCTGTTTTGACAGACTAGAAGATTTGACAAAAATACTTCATGATTGTTAGAGAGGTTGCCTGGTGAGATTCATCCACACACTCTCCTGAATGCAATAGTTCTATAACTCACAGCCATGGAGTGGACAACCTTTTCCTTTTCCTTGCTGTATATCCTATGCCATTTGGCAGACTATGTGCTGGACAGATTTCACATGATTTTCCACAGTGTGTGTGCATGAGTGTCTGGATTATGTAATCCTGGAAAACTGTCCAACTTCAGTCTTACAAAGGGTGAGGTCTAATAACTCTGGTGGGATTCCTACTTGAGAGTGGCTACTTTTCTTATTGTCAGGTACTTGTGAATAGTATGATGGAGGTGTCCAGAGTCTCAAAGGAAAGAGAAGTGAAGACCATGAGGGGAAATTGTTTGACATATGTGACAATGTTACCTCTTGGTACAGCTAAAAGCTGTCTTCACTTTGACCCATTCTGAAAACCAGCCTTTTTTTTTTTTTTTTTCTATTTGACTTTGCAAGTTTTAAATTTGTTATTAACATGACTGATGATGTTGTTAGATGCCTAATCCCTTCACCATGAGAACAGGAAAATTTTCAGAGCCTCAGCTAGTACATTTCTATTTTAAAGCTCTAGTTTTAGGTCCAGCAATCTGTCCACATTTCTACATGCACCTTATTTAGATATCAGAGAATCAAGCTGATCATCAGTGCAGAAGTCAGTCTGTCACACCAGAAACACAGACCACTGCTTGCTTTCACTGGAAAACATATTATCCTATTCTTATAGATGGCAACAAATGGTCATCTTCCTTTTTATCAAATGTACAAAATTTAGGAAGAGTGATGATGTGTGAATACACAGTCAGATGTCCTGAGAAGAAAGAAAAATAATGTGGAAAGACAGGTAATTATCTTGTGAAAGCAATTAAGGTATGTCAGACTTTCAAAAATGGCAAGATAGCTCAAAATATGAAATCACAGGACTACCTGTGAGAGACTCGTCTGGAAAAAAATCAGTTAGATGTTATTTTAAGATTTACATGTAATTCCTGTACCCACAGAGTAGCAAAATACAAATGTGTAGCAGTTTATTATTTCAATGTCATAATGAGAAAAATACCTGAAAAGATGATACTGTGTGAATGTGTGGTTGTACAGACTGTAACCACAGAGATTCAAAACAAAACTGGAACATTATAGTGCAAGCAGGGAAGAAGGACACATAAAAGCCACTGTAACTACAACCAGAAAAAAAATCTGCAAAATATCATTGAAAACACCTATGCAATGATACAAATACTTAGGAGACTGCTAAAATCTGGTATTGGAAACACACAGAGGTGAATGCTCATTCAACAAAATTCAGCACATCCTCAGCTGCACTATGTGCCCAGAAAAAGGCAGCCCTGAGCCATCCCTATCTCTGGTCACAGGGCTGCAATGGGAATATTGTGACCCTGAGTAGCAATAGTTCAAAGTCTGAGTGCTGAGCCCAAAATCTGGGGGCTGAGCTCAGCCCCACAAGGTGCTGCCCTGTAAGGATTGCTTCTCTGAGCAGTGGCTGGGGAGGGCTGTGTTTTCAGCCCCACCTAAACACATCTCTGCAGCATAGGAAGGAGCTTCAGAGAGAGGATTTGTGACAAGCAGCAAGCTCCCTTGCTCTGGTGGTAAAGCAGCCTGGGGATTGAAAGTAGAAGAGATGTCAGGATAGGTTGTTTGTCAAGGTAAGAACTTTCATTTGAGGAAGCTGTGAAAGGATTCCACTGAAACTCCTCAACTACCGAGGAAGAAGGAAGTTTTTTACCAGGAAACCTCAAACCTAACTTCGGCAGAACCCCAAGGATTTAGGAAGAATCAAAATCAATTACACAGCTTCACTGCATTAGCTCTGGTCCCGATGAATGACTTTGTGACCACAGACTGTCCTCCCAAATTACATGGAGCTGGAATGGAGGAAGTACTCTTCTCCACACAGGCCTTTCTCAACACTAACCTCTCCTCAAAACCCTCTAATATGTTTCCTAGCCTGCATCCAGAATCCAGAATGTATGGGCAGCTGTGTGGAAAAGGTAACTAATCATGCTTTGTGTGCAAAGGGAAGGTGATGGTAGAGGAGCATCCATTTCATGTCCAAATGCTGTGATATGGTCAGTCTGGGCAAGAGGAAGGAAAGAGGAAAACACATGTCTCTAAATGAAACCCCCTGCTCATATTGCTGGTTAAAAAACTAAGGGTGAATGGAGACACAAGGAAAAAATGCAGGAGAAAAAAAAATCAAGACATGACAAAATTTATACTAGGCAAGAAATTAGATTACCCCCAAGGAAAGACAGCACCTGGAGCTAGCTAATGTTAATTTGGGGAGCATAAAGGAATTCATTACACCTTGTCTAGAAGGCCATTGTTTTCCTTCCTAAGAATACAGAGGCTGAGAACGACGGCCACTACATATCTGGTACAGGTGTTTTTGTGTGGAGTTAAGAAGGGATCATTTTGCCCTGTGTGTATCTTTTAAGTTCATTCTTGACAAAAAGTTTTATAGCAAATCCAGAAAAGAACGGGCATGTTCTTAAAATACTGCTGTATTCTATCTGTGGAAAAACCTGGAGAATATGCATATATACACCCTGGCCAAATGGTTAACAGGAAAACACAATTATGTGAAAGTATTTTAATGATGTAAGCTAGAAAAAGGAGGAGAGAAACAAATGGACATCTTGTCTGAGATGGCTATATTACATATAAGAAAAGTCAAACACAAGAAAAGATAAACTCTACTACCAGAGGGAGTAATTGCAACAACAACAACAAAGGCAAAAGTAATTTCTCAAGCAATTTCAGTTCCATCACATTGATCACTTCATAAAGCCAAAGCATGGCAAGGAGATACATTACTTCCTTCTGTTGAGCTTCTACATTTGTCTGTGTTTATCACCCAATTTTACAGCAACCAACCGTCAACTACAAATGGGAAAGCAAGAGCCTGTGTCACCTGTGAACTATCTATTGCCTGTACCACAAAACCATCTTGTATAATTTATATTAGATGTAACATTCTCATTCTTCCCCTGTGCATGTAATGATCATTCTTTCTTTCATACCTTCATCTTAGCTCTTTCTAATCTTTCTCTTATGATCTTCTTTTAAACAGAACCTGAATTAAAAGGGTCTATTATTCAGCCTAAGAACTGTAACTTTTGGTCTCAGAATAAGAAAATATACCAAGAAACAAGGCATTGTCCACTTAGTACAGTTTGAAAACATGCTTATTTTAAAGGATTTTTAAATATAAAAATAAAACAATCTTTCATGAGCAATCATATAACTTCCAGGAGTTCAAGCTACCCTTATTTCACATTTGGTGAGATCCCCTCTAACTATTTCATAATGTTCACAGGGCTATCTAGACCTGAATTGTCTCTCTATTCTTGCCCTCTTCACAGTGCTGAAATTGTCTCCATTCATTACCTTCTAACAACTGGTTTCCATTTACTTTCACTTAGAATGAGTGTAGAAGGTTAAGACAAATGTCTCCCCTATCCTTTTTTTCTTGATGGTGCCTGAACAATTGTCACAACCAGTCAAATAACTGACTCATCTTTCAGACCACAGAATGCAATCTCAGAACAACTAAGTCCTCACTTCTGTTTACTTTTCTTTTGCCTCTACTGTTATTATAAAAATCCAAGCGTTTTCATTCAGCAGAAAAATAGAAGTGCCCATAACAACATCCTTCTTCGGAATTCCTCCACTTTCTTCACATAACCCATTTATAAGAATATTGAGTTTGTGGTCAAAAAGATCTGTCTTCAGATTTCACCCAGGCCCTATTTTTTTATCCTGCAGCAGCCCAGCATGTTTTTTTTTCTCTGTCATATAAAATGAGTTGTAATAAATAGCTCTCCTTGTGATTGCTGGTTTCAGCATGTTGAAGGAAGTAACACAGGTACCACACTGTTAACCACAGCGAGTCCTGTGGTTGATAATGGCAGTGCTCACAAAGGTGAATCACCAGCAGTGAAAGCAGGTAAAAAAACCACACACACACACACACACAGAGAACCCTACTCAATCCAAAAGAAAACCAAAAGGAACTCACTCCACCAGAAAGGATATCCAGGGAAAGAGATAGGAGTGTAACTCTGAATGTATGCCTTGTAACATATTCTGCTTTGAATATATTGCTCACAGTATGGACTCACCCTGAGGAGTCATGATCTGAAAATACTTTATTTTGTAATAACGTGATACTTTATTTTGAATCATGTGATACTCAGATTTTTCAATGGAAATTTATAGTTTTGTTCATTTACTCACTGCTTCAAACGATGGTTGTACTCCTTCCTGTAAAACAGGTTTTCACATACCAGAAGTTCTTATGAATCCTTGAGGGGTTCTGCATTTCACATTTTCTTAACTCTTGCCCCACTAGAATAAATGATTGCCAGGGTAAAGATTATCTTTATTTGTGCTTTCCTACTATCTACTGTTCTAGACATCCAAAATCTGTGGGGACTTTCATGTGAATGCCTTCATACAAATCATCTCCATCACCCCTCACTGACAGCAAAGGCAAGAAACACACCACCATAACACACAGGACAGAACAAAACAAAACAGAACAGTGCTTCAAGACAGGAATGACTCCCTTGAACTGCTTCCCACCCTATGAGAAGGAAAAGAGGGTGAGTCTTAGTCTTTTCTTCTAGCTAAGGAGAAATAATCAAGCTAGCTGCTACACCATCAAGTATTGCATAGGAAAATAGAGGGAGATTTTGCCAATGGATTGGCTGGCTCACTGCATTTTGAGAGCTTTATGAATTGTTAAAAAGCTCTTCCCCTCAGAATGACTTCAGGTGAACAGCACACAGTGCTGGCAGCAGCATTTCACCCTCCTGTTTAGGTATTCTACTTCAATACAAGATGGGCCTGGAAATGAAAGAACAAGCACAGTGGCTTTTGAGGAAGAAGTCACCTTCATTTTAACTTCTCAAGTGTCAGGACTCAAACAACTGGAGGGCTATTCCACAACCATCCTCTCAGTCAGCCAGCCAGCCAGCTGGGAAATATTACTGTTCTTCAGAAAGAGAGGGCTGTTACTACAGTGGCCCTCTTGCTACGTCCTTCATTTTCACATCTTCTATGAAGAATAAGTTATGGACTGTATTAACTAGTTTACTTTCCCTAAGCCTCAGCATAATGATCCAACTAATAGCTGTCAATCACCTTTTGTCTCAACAGCAGAGAGCAACTCCAACCCTTGCCTTCCTTCATTTGGGAAATGGTAGTTAGGAAGAGCTAGAAATCAAAACAAATACTACAGCCCGATGTTTAAAGCTGTTAAGTTTTCTTAAGAACACCCAATGTAGGAATACCCAGAGTACCTTAAGTTTCACAAGGATCAAGGGTGTTCTGAGAGGGGAAAATATGTCCACATTTTAGAACACTGTGCATGTCTGTGAGTTAAACAAATCAGAACTACCTACAAATGAACAACAGAGTTTTCCTCTTGGTGAACTATACCACGGTTTCCCTAAACATTAAGAGTCATAGTGTGCTCACTATCAGCCAGGCACCTATCCTGTCACTGTACATTCACAGTAGAAAACCCTCTTTCCAGTGTGTGTTACTCATAAATGTGCTAAATCAGACTCTTCGTCGTTCTGTGTTCTAAGGGGAATTAGGAAAGGGTCTGTTATAGGATGATACAGGCCATTCTTTTGTAATGGTCTGCAGTTTTCTCTCCCAATACATTTTCTTTTTATTTAGCACTTCCATTTTTATCCTGTGTTCTTCTTCAGCCATCTCACACTCTCTTTCTATTTGCTGTATTTTTGCCACATGAACTTCATTCATTTGGATTAACTGGAGTTGCAAAATCGACATTTGCTGATGATGTTCTTCCTCATGCATCTTTTTCAGAGCACTTTCCTGAGATGCTTTACTTCTGTAGTTCTTATCTGCTGCTATTCTGACATCAGAACACGAAGGCTCAGGCTGGGAGGTACCTTCGCATACTGGAAAATGTACCAGCTCTTTGTCTTCATCACAAAGTTCTCTGTTTGACACAACAAATGACTCTGCAAACAAAAGAAAAAAAAAATTATAGTATTCTCTTCCCTTCCTTCAAGAAACAGAAATGTGATAATACAAGTTATTGACAGGTGCATCTAAACCTTGTGCTCCAGTAGCAAGGCACAGGAGCCACTACATAATGCAGCTCTGCTGCAGAATACTAAGGGCATAATGGGCTGAACAGAACCACTTGGGACTCTGCTGAAAGACCTCCAGGGTTATAGTGGGAGTTCAGAAGACTAAAGTAAATGTAGACACTTTTAAGTGGCCACCTAAATTTAGGTGGCTGAGGCTGGAGCAAAACTTTAATGCAGCCATTTAAGCTAAATCCATATGTGACTTGCAATATTTTTCTGAAAGATCTGAGTGTCAGGTGAAGCTGTATCAACATGAATATCAAAAGACTGAGGGAATACTAGGAAGAATGCTTCTTATTCTTTCCTTATTTCTGCTGTAGATGTCATAAACACAGTAGTGTATATTTTCAGGAAAAAATCACATTATTCTAACTTTGATAAGGCTCTACCAATTCTTCTGAAATAAAACAGACTACACAGGGAATAGAATAGTTACCACGGCAAATGAGGGTGTCAAGATACATTCCTATCCAAATCCCAATGATTAATTATAGTAAATACAATTATGAAAGAGACATTCTAAGAATGTTATCAAACAATGTAGCTGCTGTTGTCTTTTGAGCAAGGACAGTCTTCTGTGTGAGATCCTGACACAATAAAATTTGCAAGAAACTGTTGTAGCCACCCTCCCTTCTGGTACTGAATTATTCCTTCTGGGTATGCTTGCCAAACAAAGAAGAATGTAGTGCTGAACTTTTCAGAAAGGCCATTCTCCAATATGGACTGCAGTGTGAAATATGGCTTGCTTTACATACTCTTTTTAGTCCTTGAAAACAAAGGAGGAAAGACCTACAGGGAACCCTTGCAGTGGGCAATTGTGTATCAATTTGCTGCTGGTAGCTTTTTTAAAAAAAAAAATGATAAAGATATCCTTGGGACAGTTCTCTGGAAAGCCAGCGTGATAGCAACTGTGATGCTTGCCACAAAGCAGCAGATATGCCAAAAACAGATGAAAAAAATTTGTGAAAACCTCACACCCGTTTAACCCCTGGAGGCCTATGGAAATACACAGAGCCTTGTAATATCATAGCTCTGAAATTACTTTTCTATATCCAGCAGTCACAGCTAAGTGGAGAGATTTGAAAAAGAACCACTGGCAAAACCACATACAAAACAATACTACTTGCATCATTACAGCAACATTTATACCTTGACTAGAAGCATCAGGCTGATATTCAGAGTCTTCTTCTGGTGGGCTCTGCAAAAAGTACATTTGCTCAGGCATTATGCTGGCAATCTTCTCTTTCCCTACGATGTGAGTATTTATAAGTGGACTAATACTTCTTTTTACCTTCTCCCGCCTTTCATGTGCCATTATCTTTTTTGTCCGTGCCTTGATATTTTCCCAGCATTTCTTTAACTGTTTGAAGTCTCGCAGTGATACGCTGGGCTGTGAATTGTATTCATGAGCTAGTGCTTGCCAGGTGCGTTGTTTCAGAGCAATAGTTCTTGCATCGCTTTTTTTACATTCAAGCACGTATTTGTATTTTTCAACCAATGCAAGCAGCACACTCTTCTCCACTTCTGAGAAGTATTTAGCAGGCTTTATTATTTCGTTTTGCATTTTCTACTGTTTCTCCAAGAAGCCAAAATTCCTATGAAAACAGTGATGAAAGAAAAAAAAAACCCAAACACGAATTAGAACTGGTTGAAATATCAGGAAACTGTTTCAGCAAAAAAAAAAAAAAAACCCTCCTAAGCATAGCTTCTGATTAATTTTATTTTGTAGAATAGCTTGTGAATAGTTCTAGAGTACATAATGGAATGATCAGATAAGATACAATACAATTACATGCTGGTTTGTGTTGCCACTTTAGTGGATACACAGTGCCAGAAGTAGACTATAATGAATAGTTGTCTTTGTTACAATTTGTCTGGATACAAAATACTCAGTATTTACTTAGTATCTTGCTTTTAATATCTTGTTTTCCTGTTCATTGCACTTTTTCACTCCCAGAAAGTTTTCCAAGCCCTGAAGTTCAGAACAAATTCCAAAATCCAGCTCTCGCTAGCTTCAGGTTTATGTCTAAAGCCACCTTCAGCATGTTTGGGTTTCCTTTGGTATACAAAATACCCTC
The DNA here is from genome assembly GCA_013396995.1 of Dicaeum eximium. Taxonomy (NCBI): domain Eukaryota; kingdom Metazoa; phylum Chordata; class Aves; order Passeriformes; family Dicaeidae; genus Dicaeum; species Dicaeum eximium. The sequence goes on from VWZP01006390.1 coordinate 472,600, forward strand.
TTCTGTCCTTGCTGATTATGCATAACTAATTTATCCCTTCTCTCTACAATATTTGAAAGCTGTATGAGGAGTCATAGTAAGAAGTCTTTTTAAAGACCTGTCAGCTTGGTTGTCCCCCATGTTCCATCCCCCTCTGCTGAGACCCAATAGGCAGCAGGATTCTGACCTGTATTACAATATGGAGAAGCAGCAAGAGCTGCAAGGAGACAAGAAATAGCAACAGAAACCAACCACGTGGAGGGTGCAGGTCCTTGGCCCTTGACTGCTGGCCCTGCACATGTGGCATTTCCTTGCACTTGTGCTGCTGGTCACTCAGGAGCCAACAACCAGGCTAAAAACAGTTTTGGCCTTACTCAACACAGCCACTGCTATACACTTACACCATGTCAGGAACCACCTCTCTTCTCAAGCACAGCACTTACGTAGTCAATAGGAAAAAGGTAGCTGAAAACAGGGAATACTCGGCCATTTAAAAATAAGAAAAAAAAAAAAGCACAGTATTGTCTTGAGTTAACAACATATGACTGTGAAACAAAATATATTTTTGCTTCTTCTATCTTTTCACACTTTTCTCCCCCTTCCTTTCTGCTGTAACTCTGTAGCCCAAATTACTTTTGTATTTTGGGCAGAAATGCTGCCTTAGCTCTCATTTCTTTTGTTTTTAATCATTAAACCCAGTGATACAACATATATAACAGGTTCATATTCCTAGTTGTCTAGAACTCTCCCAAAAAGAGTTTTCTAGTCTTTTGCCCTTTGTTTCTACTACTTCTCTCATAACATTCCTTGACAATGCACTAGATATCACCATCAAGTTTCCTCTTCTCAATATATTTTCCTAAACTCCACTGCACTAGGACTTCCTTTGTGCCATCCTTGTCGTTCCTTTCTTCCAAGCATCTTAGTACTTACAGTTATTCCCATCTCTTTCAGTAAAGGTAACTACTTATATTTATGAAGAAAGCTAACAGACAAGCTAATATCAAAATGAAAACCCAAGCCTGATGTAAAAACAGCATCTCTCTCGAGTAACCCATAAAATATGACAAAGCACAGCTGTCCTGGTTTCAATGGGGACAGAGTTAATTTTCTTCCTGGAGGCTGGTACAGTGCTGTATTTTGGATTTAGAGAGAAAAATGCTGGTAACACATGGATGTTTCAGTTGTTGCTCAGTGCTGCTTATTCCCAGTCAAGGATTTTCAGTTCCCCAAGCTTTGCCAGAGAGCAGGTGCACAAGAAGCTGTGAAGGAGCACAGCCAAGACAGCTGATCCAAACTGGCTAAAGGGATATTCCATACCATAAAATGTCATGTTCAGTGTATAAATGAGGAGAGAGTTGGCTGAGACCTGCAGGTGTTGAGCAATTGTATTGTGCATCATTTGTTTCTCTTCCTCTCTCTTTCTCTCCCTCCTGCCTCCCTCTTTTTCACTACAAGTATTATTATTGTTATTATTACATTTTACGTTGTTTCAGTTATTAAACTGTTCTTATCTCAACCCACAAGTTTTACTTTTTTTTCTGATTCTCCTCCCCATCCCACCAGGGGCAAGGAGTGAGCAAGCAGCTGCACACTTGGCTGCTCGCTGAGGTTAAACCATGATGCCAGCAAAACAAAGGAGCCAAAGAACAGGGGACACAGTGGAAAAAAGCCTGGAATAGCAAAACTGAAGCAAAGTGAATAGAAACAAGTAATAGTCTAGGTCAAGTCAGTAGCTAAGCTGTACCCCTACTGAAAAAGGCAGCAAACACTTGGTTTGCACCTTCTGTCAGTGCTTGACTGGGTCATCCCCAGGCACATATGTGGGTCCTGGATAGCCAGTTCTGCTCTCTCTTACCAAATCCTGGTGTCACAAGGACATAGGAGAGATGAAGTTTTTGCAGCAGACAGGATCTAGGGGACTGAGGGAAAGATCCATAGGAAAACAAAATGTAATAGTGCAACTGCTCATAGAAGAACTCGTTTATTTTACATGAAAGCAAAAGGAGGAAGAAGGAAGAGAACTGGGTGGCTGACTTTAAGGAAGAGAGTTTCTTGATCCAGTATTTTCTCTGTCACACTGTATCAAGTTGTTTTTAATGGTCTGTGAAAACTTAAGTCACCCCCCATGTTGGTGACAGGAATTCTTAAACAGCTGTAAACCCACAGAAAAAACTAGGTGTAAGGAAAGAAACTTCTTTCATTGATACTAGTCTTTACAATGTCTAGGTCTAATAGAAGTGTACAGCTGCTTCTGGAGTTCCTTAAATAAAACACAAATTAGGAAAAAAATAAGTAGTCAGGAAACTGACATCTTAGCAAAGATACTGAAAACTGGCAAGTTTGCTCCATGAAAACACCTTAAATAAAAGACACCTATAATGGAATAGAATGTATCTACTAATCTATTTTACTTGCATACTTATTTCACCATTCCAAACCATTAAGTTGTTTTGGATAGATGCTAAAATGAAATTCTTGGGGCTAAATATTGGTTCTTTATCTTAACCTCAATTCCACCAAGGAGTGGGATGAAATGTAGCCTCACCAGCAAGTTGTGAGGCCAAATAGCTTATAATCCTGAAAAACCAGGATCACTCCATGTGATCAGAAAGGACTGATTCTGCCTTCTACTGATGCATGTAAATCTTACATCTAGTTTTGAAAAGGTGAGGGAATCTCAGATGAAAAAATCATTGCATGTATATGTTTAGAAAATCCCTTTATTTAGAAAAACTGGACTTTCAGAAGTTGGAGACTAGTTTGGAGACTACATTTAAAAAGTTAAACAACATTACTAGGATTTCTGGATTCCAGGTGCTAAATATCTAGCTCCACAGACTGGCTGAGATCAGTTGATGTCAGTAAATATCCAAAACATTTATAAATATGATTCCTGATATATTAACAAGTTATGCACTAGAATAAAAACTCATCTTTCACGGATGGAACAAATTTAACTATCACTTTCATGCCACACTATCATTTACTTCTATTATTTTTACTATTGTAGTATCTGAGATCCCCAGTCATAAGTTCAAATACTAAATGTTAAAGAATGGAAATGTAAGTACTACTCTGAGAAGAATATATTGATCTTTCCTTCCACTAATCCCATTCCTAGTATTTGTTTCCTAAACATACACACTGTACTTGTTGTCCTTTCTGTGAAGAAGCCAGGGTTATGAGCTAGGATGCATAAAGGAACTCAAGAACTGCTATGGGCAGTTTAACACATAGAAGTAAAAAGTTTTGGAAGACCCTTCTCAAGTTCTTACATGCTTAACCTACTTTCTTCAGTCTATTAAAGCCCATTTGCAATTAGGTGAACAAGAAAGCATTCTGAGATGTCAGGAGAAGTTAGAATTCTGAGAAGTTGCATCAAAACACCACCATGTTCACCTCTTTTTTCTTTACGCATATCATTCACCTTCTTGCAGCCCACTGGCTCCTCTGCAGAATATGAGAAAAGACTCACAAGCCCACAGAATTCCCATTTCAAGGCTAGACAGTCCTTCCAGGACATATGCCTGGGAGATAATTTAGCAGGTAGGAATCTGTGCTGAAATAAAAGTAGTTTACTGTGTATAGCTTATCCCATAAACCAGATTGAGTTGTGTGGGCACACGAGGACAGTTGCAGAGTAAATTCTAAGAAACAAAGACTGAAAGCTTCTCTCACTCTTACAGGTGCCTAGGCTCCAAGACACATGCAGTAAGAAAGGACTTTGTCCTAAATATCTTCTCCTGGCATTACTCAATTCACAACTTGCCTTAAAACAAAGCAGTGCCCTAAGTATTTGTCCTCTCACACAAACCTCTACAGCTTTAAGACACAGAAGTATCTCTCAGCTCCTCATCTTTACTGTGAAATGTTGTGCAGCATTCTTCTTTTAAAGGCTATAAGGCATGTGATGTGTTCTGGTGGAAGAATAGCTTGAAAAAAAATTACAAAAGTTAGGAAATGCACATATGTTCATAAATATGTCACACACATGCATTATTTTGCTTGAATACATCTAAGCAGACACCCAAGCTCCAATCAGTTGCAAAGAAACCCAGTAAAAGGAAAAAAAATTTGGTTTAAGTTGGCATGTGTGAGCATTTTTAGTATATGAAACGTTTTTTCAGGCATAAGAAAATGCAGAGAGAAAGTTAGAGAGAAGACTTATCCCAAATGTTAAAAAGGTTACACTAACCAAATCCAAAGAAAAGAGTTTGTTAGCAAACTGTGGTCACTTATGGGGTGAAAATGAAGTTCACTGACCAGTGCCAACAGAATTACTACCAGAAATATTCAAAGATTGATAAAAATAACATTTATGTATCTAACTTAAATTGCAGGTGAAGCTCTAAACATAGCCAGTAATTAACAACATTGGAAATCAATCATAATTCTGTCCTTTTCATCCAGTGCTTGAGGACGAAAGAAAGGCATGGAAGTGCAATGACCCAAACTAGTCACAACAGGTTTGTATTTCTTTTGAATGATAGAACCAGCAGTAAACAGTGTTCTTCTTCCTCAAATGTTAGGTTTTCCTCACCAAGCTTCCATCAGCATTCCAGGCCTGACCCTGCCTACCTTGAGACTCGAAATCACTAGGTAATTAAAAGCACATTGCAAATATGAATGAGATCTATACAGAAAATGTGTTTTAATCAGATTTTTAAAAATCTCACCTCCGTGGGTGCTTTCCCCCCACGCTTTAATACAAATGAATAGTTATCATGGATCATCCAGCAAACAAACAAGATAATCTATTAGTAAAATTTACAGTACTTTACCCAAATTTCTCCCGTCATATTTTATATAGCTATGCAGGAAATGTATTAAAATATATATGTATCTGTATCATATTACAGTATAGATACACACAGATTTTAAGCGGGTCATCTCGCTACCTATGGAGGACATCCGAAGCACTCCCCGCAAGCAAGGTAATGGACGCAGGTTGTTATTCCGAACGACTGCCTGAAATCCATCAAAAATAGGCATAATAGAGGAATCCTACCAGACTCTCCCGCACCCGAACTTCTCAAACATTAACTCGAGCTTGGTGGGCTTTTTTTAATCTCCTCGCTAGCTCCTCTTCTGCTCGAAGGAGAAAGGAGAGCAGGTCCCGGCTCCACAAAGGCGGCACCTCCCCGCCCGCAGGCCGCCGGCACCGCTCCCTCCAGCTCCCCGCAAAGCCCGCGCTGGATTCCCGCCTGCCGCGGCACGGGCGGCGCGGCTCCGGCCTCTCCCGCGGGAGACACCGCCGGCCTCGACCGCGGGGACACCCGGCCCGGCCGATGCCGCGCCCGCAGGTGC